>KV010217.1:0-38148 GCA_001598015.1 Dorcoceras hygrometricum | reverse complement strand
GGTTGGGTTTGGTTTTGGTTTTTTTTTTTTTTTTTTTAAAAAAAAAAACCTGCAGCGTCCGCTACTGTGAAGAGCGGACGCTGCATTATATTCCACCATCCGCTGTTTATACTAGCAGTTTGCAGTATTTACATTATTTATATATATATTTTTTGTTTTTGCTGTATTTTCAAAAAAAGCCCCAATCCTGCTAATCCATATATCTGACAAGAGTAGGTCTGCGACGGCTTATTCATAAACATGTCAAGTCGATCGATATTTATTTATAAAAAACAATAAAAAACAAAAATTTTAACACGAAAGGAATAGTATCCGGCTTTTTTAAAAAATAATATAAGAAATTCGAATTTGTAAAAGTATTTCAAATTGAGGAGGCTTTTAAAACTATCACAATCCGGGATTTTGAATCCCGGATTCGGCGTGCTTCCCCAAACCTTCGCTTTTTTTAATGCTGTATCAGAATCCGGGATTTCGAATCCCGGATTCTATAAAATTTGCACCGATCCCGTGGTTTTGAAAACAACGCAAGCCATTATTTAGTGTCAGAATCCGGGACTGGAACTCCCGGATTCAAATTTATGTTCTTTTGACCGTCTTGATTTTCGTGCTTTGTATATATGTGTGTTGGTTGCTTCATTGCTTCATTTCCTCCTTCAACCCCAGGTTCTCTCTCCTTCAACCACAGCTTCTTTCGGTTCCTTTCGTCTTCAATCATACTGCTTCTTTCGGTTCCTTTCGCAGGAAAGTTTTTGTATTTGTTCTCCTAATAAATGCAATTACATTTTATCATAATAAATTTAAATTGTGTTTACAATAATTTATATGTGTTTGTTTAAGTTTATTTTATTTCATATATTTTCGAAAATGGAGTTAAAATACAGCTTGGGAGTTCAGAGGGGTGAATGAACCCCTTCACAATTTTTTCACAAAAGCCCTTTAAAAATTTTTTTCAAGTCTTCAGCTAACCTCTAAGCTGAGTTACCACATTTGAGGATCTCAGTGCGCTTTTGTTCTCTCGAGTAAGAGATTTGTGCGGAATGAACTCGATTGTACAGTGAACAGATATATAAATTTGAAAGCAATAATAGTAAAAGAGTCGATAATTTGTTTATGGAAGTTCAGAGTTTAAACTCCTACGTCTACTCTTCTTCTTTGTTCAGGAAGGATTCCACTAGAAGATTTGATTACAGTAGCTCCTGCTCTAACCCGATCCAACAGCCCGCAAGCTGCAAGAACTTCTAGCACTCCACGACAGAAAACAGACGCGCGATGTATTATGCAAATACAATGGTTTCCTCTAAGCTGTTTCAGCTTTCACACGCTCTATGCACTCTGTTTATGATTTATAATGAATACACAAGGCTACAGAGTGGTTACAACTCAAAAGAATGAATATGACGCTTTTGGGAGCAAGGTTGTAACGAAGAAGGCGGTGAACAATAAAGTTTATGTTCACGAAATAATTTGTGCAGCGTAACAGCGATAGCGACAGTATATTGCGTAAAAGTTGTAACGTTTGTAGAATTGTGTCCTTCACGTTGTTCATCGCTCTGTATATAGATATCTTCAAATGCATCACTCTTCAAATGATTTGCTCCACTGGCTAGTTGATCTTCTTTCCATCTTTGAAGAACTTGCCTTTATTCATACCAGAATCATAGGAATGATTCCGTTAGATCCAGAAATAGCATCCGGTAATTTAGCCAGTGATTTAGCACATGATCAATCTGATTTGATTTGATATATTCACGTCTAAACTGATGACTGTATGCTCTAATTTGTTCTCAGTAGACGTGATCTGAAAGCTTGTCAGATCTAAGTTGTTACGTGAAAAACTGTAATCTGCTCTTGCGATCTGATCCAAAAAATATCTGAGCTGTTCTCTGCTGAACTGAACTCTTTTCCAGGCCTGATCTGATATATAGTATGAAGCTGATCTGGAAAGCGTTCCTCTTAGTTGTTCTGTAAACTGATAATATAAGTACTGACCTGAGACTTAGCTCTTCACGCTCTGATCTGAAATTTTATATGCTCTAAACTGAAAGTTGTTTGTGCGGTCTGAGCTGTTCTCTGCGCTGTCTTCGCTCTAAGTTGTTTCTGCGTTGTCTTCGCTCTAAGCTGTTTCTAGGCTATCTTCGTTCTGAGCTGTTTCTGCGCTGTCTTTGCTTTAAGCTTTTCGTTCTCATAGTCTACTATAATCTATTCTCTGTACGAAGCTTCGTTCTAAGCTGATTTCACTAAACACTGTTCTGATTTCGAAGCTCCAATCTAATCTGTCCCATGTCGCTCTAATCTATTTTGCAAGCTCTGAACTGAAAGACGATGCTCTAAGCTGATGCTTGTTCTGAGCTGAATCACGACTCTCTAAGCTGATCGTATTGCTCTGAGATGAATTGAAACTTTCTGAACTGATCTACTTGCTCTAAGCTGAAATCCGACGTCCTGAGCTGATCGACATGCTCTGAACCGATCTGCGATGTCCTGAGCTGAATAGCGACGCTGTAAACTGTTTTGCTTTCTCTGAGCTGAAATCGACGCTGTAAACTGTTCTGTTTTCTCTGAGCTGAAATACGACGCTGTAAAGTTTTAGACATGCTCTCAGCTGAATTGTATCATTCTGATATGATCTGCATGCTCTGAGCTGATCGACATGCTCTGAGCTGATCTGTGGCATCCTAAGCTATTCTGTTCAGCTCTTCATCATACTGCTATAATCTGTTCGAGTTCTTGTATTTGTTATCACCAAAACTTAAATTTTATTCTTAACATATTTGTGCTTATAGTCATTATTGTTTTTGTATATTTTTAGGTTTACTTTAAATAGTGTATCAATATCAACAATATTGAGGTAATCTATTATAGTAATAGATTTCTTAAATGTTGAAGTATTTTTATTAATTGATGTTGGATAATATCTTGTTTAATTGATACACTGTTAAAATTTTTAATTAATTGCTTTACAATTACGTAGTTGACAACTCGCGTTTAATATAAAATCAAAGATAATGCTAGAAAGCTAATTATTTATAGAAAAAATTTAGTCTTTACCTAATGATCAAGCAGATAAATAACAACGAGAAATAAAATTTTTTAATAATATTATCCGTCGTGCCATTTTATCAATTTTACGGTTCAAATAATTAGAATTTCACCAATATAATTTTTTTATAAACGGTAAATGTTTCATCGTACATAAATTGTTATACAAACATTCTAGAATATTAATCTTGATGAGTCCTCTCTTCCAAAATCTTGAAATTTTGTGATATAATCTATAATTTTCAATTATCATCTTATAAAAATCTTGAGGTAATAGTTACATAATCGAGACAATCACATATATGTTCGTTTTTTATTGAAATCTCGTTGTCTCATTTATCCATTTTTTCCAACTAAAAATTTCACATGCCACGGTAGGTCACACACAACTCCATCCCACACGCCACATAGCCCCTGTTATCTTCTCTGTTTTTGTGAAATAGACAAATGACATTGCTTGAGTGATCTAGTTTTAATAAGTAGATTAAATGATGGGAGACAAATTAAAGAATTTAACATACTATAATAAGCAACGTACACAATAATTACCCATCCCACTTAAAATCTGCAAATGAAAACTTACTGTATGTATGTTAAATATTTGGTAAATAAGAAAATTGTATTTTAACGATATCAATTATTTATAATTGTAGGATGGCCAAGACCATTGATAATGTGTTATATTTTTATGTGATGGTAATATTTCAAACAATATCACTGCCGAAGATATGGATATAATCATTCCACCACGAAGATCGGATAAGTCTTTGTGGACAATGGTCAGAGCAGGAATTTACCTTCGTATACGCCATCGTCTCGCTCACATGGGCTTCTATGGTGTCCTACAATATGGGCCCGTAAAAAAAATTGATACTCATTTGTTATGGTCATGGTAAAGATATGGCGACAAGAAACTCATACATTTCACCTTTCTGTGGGAGACCATGATAACCCTGCAAGATGTGGCACTGATCTGGGGTAAGATCGATGGTTTTCTCCTCATTGGCAGGGATACATCGTATCTAAAACCCGAGTTGCAGCAACGTTGTACATATTTATTGGATTTCACACCTAAAACTCATCGTATTAAAGGTGCCCACTTGTATCTTACTTTCCGAGAGACCACTGCTTGCACCCTTTGATTACTGACGACAACACAGAGGAGGATGTTAACAATATTCTCGTTGTGTTGCATTATTTATTATCGGTGGTTGCATGTTCCCAGACTCAGAGGATGCTGCAGTTAAGCTTTTATAGTTACGGTTTCTTGAAGACATTGATAGGAAATACATATAGCTGGGGTTCTGCTGTGCTTGTATTCTTCTACAGAGAGTTATGCAACACTGCAATGGGACAGAAGGTGGATTTATGTGGACCCGTGCAGATTCTCCAGGTATGATTGCACTGTTATATCCATGACATTCATGACACTTACATACATATTTTCGCCTTGTATATATAGTTCTATGTTGTTGTAGATTTGAGCATGGTCGAGGATCACTGTACTGTGTCCAGATAGATTCTAACAATGCTTTACGGCGTCGGAGCATGCTGTAGATGCACTTCAGGGTTTACCTATCCCATCATATGAAGCAGCGTATTCACTTTTTAATATTTTAATCTATATATTTAGTTTGTTACATATTTGTAATACGTTACAACACTAATCCTTCATATTGTAGGTGGAAGTGTGGATTCCCATGGACACACACTATACATCATTCTATATGTACCATGAGAGACATGATTGACCGATTGGGAGAGGGACAAACAACCATAATAAATAAGTGATAAATAATTCTTATGGATGAAAAATAATATAATAAATGCCGCATGAAATATATAATCCTTATAAATCCTCATAAATTCTCATGAATTTATGGCTCACATGCACCCTATATATAACATGCCGCATATCCCGTACCCTGAACATTATCCAACTCCGGTCGACGACATGGCTACATGTGACCATGGATCTAGCACATAGGTTGTACACAATCCACCCGAGGGAGATGATGATCAGGGGCGTGGCCGTTGTCGTAGGACTGTTGGACACCCTAGGTGTGGGACAGAGGGATATCGGCATCACCCATTAATGATATAACTCATTTTTACTTCATGTATTAATTTTTTTAACATTTACTATATTCAAACCCACGCTCGTTTGATGAATCAATGAACTTAATTGTATAAACAAATTATAGGGATTGAATTATAAAATATAAATCAATATATAAAAACATTAAATGTCTCATAAGACAACACTACGAAGTAATTTCTGCTTAGGTAACATATCTGTATGTCACTGCATCTTGATGTTGAATATGTGTAGCACCTTCTGCTCCTTTGACTCTCGCATGACCTATCGAAGTTTTACATAACATGCAATGAAATAATGAGAAAATGTGAAATAGAAGCATACATGTATATGATAAAAATTAACTTTGCAGTTTATTAGTCATATATCACCTCCCACGTTTTCTATCTCACCGACGATTGGTCCATCTCACAATACCGTGTTATGCAATTACGATCCAATCACCTCCTCTCTCGACGAATAGTATTGCGTTGTAGTCGAAAATGTTGGTTCATCCCAATACTGTTCGTCATGGACATGATAGATTCACATCATATGTGTTCACATATTCGGTTACTGAGAACCAAATCCCATGGGCTCAACTAGTTGCTATATAGGTCTTGGAAAGCCCAAGCCCATGCCAACTAGCTTTGAGCCCATCGTTGTGGTGTCATCATAATTCTCATCAACGATCAGATATCGTTGATGCGCTCAGTATACAAAACTTTTTATTATGATACATAATTAAATTCTTCGACCACTGATTCTATGTATGATAGTTCCAATCCCCTTACACTGATTCTGACAATCATACTCTTATTCTCCCTTCTTTCATACTCAAAACTTTGAGTTTTTTTCAATGGGAATAAATAAACTAATACTTGTGTGACCCTAAATGTTCAAGAATACAGCTAGGCGTGGGCTCATACCTCCATGTGACTCGGAGATCACATTCTCCAACTTACCCATCGAATCATGATAAAGCGTCTAACAACATCGCCCTATGATTCCCTAGGTATCAGATAGTGCCTACAAGAACCAGTATGTAATGTTTAGCGTATAGTACGGTCCATTTAGCTCAAATATCCTGACTGAATCAACGACTATTGGTAAATCAAGGGTCGCTATGATTCGATGACCATGCAATACATCTCAGAGATTTAATAGTGACATCGCATGTGCATATAGCCAAACCCTTTTACTCTAAAACACATCTAATACTCTGACCAAAGATTTGTCACCACGTACTTAAGCGAGTGGTGAATCATCGACTCCTACATGCATCATGAGCTCACCCAATTCCGCCACCTAATGACCCTTAGGGAGTCGGTAAACGAGTCAAAGTGTAGCGCCCCAAAATCCATAGGACCAAAAATTCTAGTCCTTTTAATTCGAGGACCCATTTCTAATTTCGATTTCAGCTTGTTTATTTATTCAAAAAGCTGATCCCTATTTTCAGATTTCACACGGTGCATGAGGTCTGTTGGACGTCTCCTCGAGCGCAAGATGAGCAGTTTTCAGACTCTCAAAAATATAATGGCCGAGATGGGAGAATGGTTAATTTTCAGATTTGTGTAGTGCATTTACAAAAGAAAATAGTGACAGGGAATTTTAAGTAAAATTTTGAGATGTACGTATGGTTCACCATGCCTACTCAAATGTTTCTCCCTGTTACAAATCAGATTCCCATACCGATGGTCCTTGTGAACTATAAGTTCATTTCCTTGCAAGAAAATACTCATTTTGCATAAAACAAAATAGGAAAGCTCGTCGTTATGCTCAAGAAGACTCGCTGATTAGGACCTACTGCATTTCGTGATTTCTCCTTATTGAGGCAAGTAAATCTGATTCTTGCTGCGCCATGAAAGAATATGTATTTTTCTCTTTTCGTTTCGTGATTTCTTGCCTTAGTTATGTTCAAATGTCATACATTATTTATGTTCTGCAAATTTGACATATGTTTAACGATCGGGTTTACAGTGAGTTTTGTTTAAACTCAAAATGTGTTATCAGAAGTGATGTTGATGATGACGATGTTGTTTTAAAAAACTGAGCATTTCAGATTTCTGTTCATTGTTCAGTAACGAAGTTCTTCTTCATGGTAAAGAGTAACGTTCGAACTTGACTTCACGAAACTGGTAATGCTGGTTGAATCAGATATCAGTTTTGGTTTGATAGGCATAACTGGTAACATTGCTGGTCGTTCGTAATGTAGAAATATCAAGTTCCTTAAACAGATTTCGTTTTCTATGAAAAATTCATGTTTAGTCAGACCTCTAAATTCCTCGTCAGATCCCTCAACCGTTGACCGTTGACATCTGAATGGATTAATTCGATTTCGTTGACATCTGTATGACCCAACAACCGTGTTACCTATAAGCATCAGATGCCGTTCAACTGTTACTCCGTTGACCCGTTTATTTGTGTTGACGTCTGATTTATACCCAACGTCTGATTCATATATCAACAGCTGATTGTTCATCTGTTACTTCGTTGACGTCTGTTTTCCCATACAATAGTTACCCGTGTAAAGTAAACATTTGTTTTCCACTAGCGATAGCCTTTCCGTAGTAACATCCGAAATACTCCATCGAGTGCGTTGACATCTGAGTTGACCGCATGACGAACACACACGTTAGCAACATCTGTTTTTCCCGCTAGCGATACTCTTGCACAGTAAAAGTCTGTTATCAGACTAGCCATGTTATTCCATGTCATCAGACCTCTTCCACCATTGTTTTCCACTAGCGATAGTTTACCACAGTAAACATCTGAACATTAATAGCGATAGCGACCCTCGAGTCACATCTGTTAAGACTTCTGAAATTTATCTCGTACCAAACATTCTTTCTTTCTGACTTCTGTCTTTCCCATGTCGCAACTGGATGCTCAGTGAAAATTATTTTGATGGAAAATGATTTTAAATGAAAGTAAACACCGATGTTAAGATCTGATTTTACCCAGATAATGTTTAAAGGAAAAAATTGTTCAGATTTTATGATTTATGGGTTGCCCCTTCATATTGGGTGAGACTTCACCATATAGTAACTGATATCAGTAGTCATTCGATCGAGTGCAACGGGACCTATTTGGAGAGCTTCTGTGCCATAAGTCTGATGAAAATATTGATGGTGGGATATGAGTTTTTCTCACAGTAATGTATACGATGAGATCTTATGTTTTAATGCCTTCCTTTAAACTATGATGTCTCATGTAATGTAACTGCCTGCATAGCGTGCCTTGTTATTCTCAGTTTTGCTTGCTGAGCCCCTAGGCTCACTAGATTTCATGGTACAGGTGGGTCGGCGCCGGAGCAGACGGAAGGTGGGGTCTGAACCTGTGGCGACGTGCGAAGTGTTTATCGAAGGCCTGCGTTTCCGCGATGTTCATTTTGAGGTTGTTGTTTTTGTTGTCTTTGATCTTAGACAAATCTGTATTGAGATCTGTTACAACAAATATGAATTCAGATAGAGTTCAGTAGTTGTAACATCGCGACTTCGCATTTTGTGCTTTGATTGTAATGAAATCTGATTTTATTTTCTTGGCGCCAACGGTCATTATTCTTCAATTTTATTTCGAACAAGGCAATACAACTTTTTCCATTTATTATTTCAGCCCTCTATTTTCCCTTTTATTTCTTTTCATTCGATTCCGTGACTCCCATGGGGTTTGGGTGTCACAATATGGTATCAGAGCATGGTCCAGAGATAAACACACGCATTCTCCACTGGAACAGATTTCATCAACCGTCTCTTCGGGGCAATGCGTTTTCCTTTATGTTTTAGAGCATGTATCTTTTGATTCTTACATGTTCTGATGTTCATATGTGGTGAATTACGGGCTATAGATTAAGATGTCTGGCCGAGGGATAGGGAGGAGAAATGCCCCTGAAGATGAACCCAGTCCCGATAGCAATTCTAGTATTTCCCAACTTCTAAGGTTGCTAGTAGAACAGCAGTGTAGAGGCAATGGACAATTTGCTAGTAGTAGAGGACCTAGCAATGATGACCCTCAGGAAAGATTTCGAAGACAGAGCCAAGAGAGTTCTACGGCACGACATATCCGTTCGTCGCAGAGAGCTGGATTAAATCAATGGAGGTGATATTTGAGTATCTTCAGACGCCAGACTTGGAAAGATCCAGATGCGCGATTTACATGTTGAGGGACGATGCGATGCTCTGGTGGGAAGGAGCAAAGTTAACGGTAGATGTGACAAATCTCCCCTGAGAAGAATTCAAGCGAGTGTTCTTCGAAGCAGTACTTCAGGCACGACATATCCGTTCGTCGCAGAGAGCTGGATTAAATCAATGGAGGTGATATTTGAGTATCTTCAGACGCCAGACTTGGAAAGATCCAGATGCGCGATTTACATGTTGAGGGACGATGCGATGCTCTGGTGGGAAGGAGCAAAGTTAACGGTAGATGTGACAAATCTCCCCTGAGAAGAATTCAAGCGAGTGTTCTTCGAAGCAGTACTTCACAGAGTATAAAAGATCTGAATTGAAAAGAGAGTTCTTAATGATTAAGCAAGGGGACATGTCTGTCCAGGAGTATGTTCGAAAGTTTGAACGAGGATATTATTTTGTACCGTTGATTGGAACAGAGCTTACATCATGACGACTGAGCAAGCCAACCCAGATTCCACAGTGGTTACTGGTAAGATTTTGATCGCTGGATTACCTTCATTAGCCTTGATAGATTCAGGTGCCTCTCATTCATTCATAGCAGCAGATTTTGCTAAGAAGTTACCTGTCAGACTCAGACCTGACCAAGTAACCATGGGATTTTGCGTAACGGTACCCTCTGGAGAAGAACTGATATCTAATGACCTGTTTCGCGACTTAGAACTTAGACTTCAAGGACATTTGGTCACGACCGATCTAATTGTTTTACCTATGCCTGAGTTCGACATGATTTTAAGAATCGATTGGCTAACTAGATATGGAGTCGTAATAGATTTCAAGCTTAGAACGGTGGTGGTAAAAACTCCAAGAGGAGATTGGTTCACGTTCGAGGCCAATCAGATTGGTAAGATCCCTAGAATTATTTCAGCTATTAAGGCTCAGAGTTGTTTGAGGAAAGGTGGGGTAGGATATCTGGTTAGTCTATCGTCGTTAGCAGCAAGTGATAAGCCCTAGCTTTCAGATGTTGAGATAGTAAACTAATTCCCAGAAGTGTTCCCAGAAGATATACGAGGATTGCCACCCGATAGGGAGCAGGAGTTCGCCATTGATTTGGTACCAGGAGCAGCAACAGTTTCCCGACCGCCCTACCGTCTTGCTCCATCAGAAATGAGAGAGTTGAAGGAGCAAATACATGATCTGTTGGACAAAAGATTCATCAGACTAAGCACATCACCATGGGGAGCCCCTGTATTGTTCGTTAAGAAGAAGGACGGGAGTCTAAGGCTGTGTATAGACTATAGAGAGCTGAACAAACTGACAATTAAGAATAAATATCCCTTCCTAGAATTGAGGATCTGTTTGATCAGTTGAAGGGATCTGAAGTTTTCTCTAAGATTGATTTGTGGTCTGGTTATCATCAATTGAAGATAAAGCCAGCAGATATCTTCAAAACAGCCTTTAGAACACGTTACGGTCACTACGAATTTTTGGTAATGCCCTTTGGACTTACTAACGCCCCTTCAGCCTTTATGGATTTGATGAACAGAGTTTTCCAACCCTTTTTGGATCAATTTGTAGTGGTGTTCATCGACGATATTTTAGTATACTCCAAGAACAGATTTGAGCACGCAAACCATCTAAGAACAGTGCTTCAGACTTTGAAAGACAAGCAGTGTTCGCCAAGTTTAGTAAGTGTGATTTTTGTTTGGAAAAAGGTATCTTTTCTAGGGCATATTATATCCAAAGATGGATTGGAAGTAGACCCAGTGAAAGTGGAAGCCGTTCACGACTGGCCGACACCAAGATCTGTTGCAGAAGTTAGGAGTTTTCTAGGATTAGCTGGTTATTACAGGCTCTTTAGTAAGGGATTTTCGAAGATATCTGTTCCCTTAACTTCGCTAACTAGAAAGCTGAGCAAGTTTGAATGGACCCCCGAATGTCAAGTCAGTTTTGAGCAGTTGAAACAGGCATTGATTGAAGCTCCCGTGTTAACTATGCCATCCGATCAGCTGAAAAACCATGAGAAGAATTATCCCACTCACGACTTGGAGCTGGCAGCTGTAGTTTTTAGACTTAAAGATACTGGAGAAAGTTATTTATATGGGGAGAAGTGTGAAATCTTCACAGATCACAAAAGTCTGAAATAATTTTTCACCCAGAAAGAATTAAACATGAGGCAGAGGAGATGGCTGGAATTGGTGAAGGATTACGACTGTACGATCAGTTATCACCCAGGAAAGGCCAATGTTGTAGCTGATGCTCTAAGTAGAAAATTTGTTGGTTTAGCCCAGCTATCTGTCCAAAGACCCTTGGCGTATGAGATGGAGAAGTCTGGTTTAGAAGTGGTGCCCAGCGGTAGCACGATAGTGTTGGCAGATCTCTCCGTCAGGTCAAATCTGTTAGACCAGATTCGTGAAGGGCAATTAGTCGATGAGCAACTTCAGAAATGGGTGAAACATGATAAAGAAAGAGGCAGTAACCTCTATTTCTCAGAAGGAGGAATAATCAGATTTCATGGAAGGATCTGGGTGCCCCAAGTTGGTACTTTTAGATCAGATCTCATGTCGGAAGCCCATTTAGCCCCATACTCTGTGCATACCGGAAGCACTAAAATGTATAAGGATCTCCAGAAGTTATATTGGTGGTCGGGAATGAAGAGGGACGTTGCCAGATTTGTCTCTGAATGTTTGCCAATTGGTAAAAGCTGAACATCAGCGACCGGCGGGAATGTGAAATCCTTGCCCATTCCAGAGTGGAAGTGGGAATGTATAGCCATGGATTTTGTGGTTGGACTGCCCAGAACTAACCAAGGTTTTAATTCTATTTGGGTTATTGTGGATAGACTTACGAAATCTGAACACTTTTTGCCCGTAAAGACAACTTACGACGTGAGTAGATACGCGGAATTGTATGTGAAAGAGATCATCAGACTTCATGGCGTTCTAGTATCGATTGTTTCTGATAGAGATCCCAAGTTCACGTCTGCCTTCTGGAAAGGTCTGCATCACGCTTTGGGAACAAGGTTGACATTTAGCACGTATTTTCACCCCCAAACAGATGGACAATCTGAAAGGGTGATACAGATTTTGGAAGATTTACTCAGAGCATGCATTATAGATTTATCAGAGAGTTGGGATCTGAAATTGCCATTGATTGAATTTGCGTATAATAACAGTTTTCAAGCTTCCATCCAGATGGCTCCATACGAAGCTCTCTACGGACGCAAATGTAGAACGCCTCTTCATTGGGATGAGGTATGAGAGCGAGATGGTTTAGGACCAGACCTGGTAGAGCAAAAAGTGAACGCTGTTAGAAAAATCAAAGAGAGGATGAAAGCTGCCCAAAGCATACAAAAGAGCTACACGGACGATAGGCGTAGGGAGCTGAGTTTTGACGTGGTGATCACATCTTTTTGAAAGTGGCTCCAATGAAGGGAGTGATGCGTTTTGGTGAGAAGGGAAAACTGAGTCCCAGATACATTGGTCCTTATGAAATCTTGGACAAAGTAGGAACGTTGGCATATCGATTAGCATTACCGTCGCGTCTGTCTTCAGTGCATAATGTATTTCACGTATCAGCTCTGAGAAAATATGTTCCCCACCCATCGCACATATTGAACGCTGAACCAATTCACTTAGCATCAGATTTGAGCTATGAAGAAAGACCTGAGAAGATCCTTCTTAGGGAGAATAGGAATCTGAGGAACCGTAGCATCCCTATGGTTAAAGTTCAATGGTCTAATCAAACCGAACGAGAAGCTACGTGGAAACGGTAGCTGATATGCATAGTCGTTACCCAGATTTGTTCGGCAAGTAAATTTCGAGGACGAAATTTTTATAAGGTGGGTAGAGTTGTAGCGCCCCAAAATCCATAGGACCACAAATTCTAGTCCTTTTAATTCGAGGATCCATTTCTAATTTCAGATTTCAGCTTGTTTATTTATTCAAAAAGCTGATCCCTATTTTCAGATTTCACGTGGTGCATGAGGTCTGTTGGACGTATCCTCGAGCGCAAGATGAGCAGTTTGCAGATCTCTCAAAAATATAATGGCCGGGATGGAAGAATGGTTAATTTTTAGATTTGTGTAGTGCATTTACAAATCAAAATAGTGACAGGGAATTTTAAGTAAAATTTTGAGATGTACGCATGGTTCACCATGCCTACTCAAGTGTTTCTCCCTGTTACAAATCATATTCCCATACCGATGGTCCTTGTGAAATATAAGTTCATTTCCTTGCAAGAAAATACTCATTTTGCATCAAACAAAATAGGAAAGCTCGTCGTTGTGCTCAAGAGGACTCGCTGATTAGGACCTACTGCATTTCGTGATTTCTCCTTATTGAGGCAAGTAAATCTGATTCTTGCTACGCCATGAAAGCATATGTATTTTTCTCTTTTCGTTTCGTGATTTCTTGCCTTAGTTATGTTCAAATTTCATCCATTATTTATGTTCTGCAAATTTGACATATGTGTAACGATCGGGTTTACAGTGAGTTTTGTTTAAACTCAAAAATGTGTTATCAGAAGTGATGTTGATGATGACGATGTTGTTTTAAAACACTGAGCATTTCAGATTTCTGTTCATTGTTCAGTAACGAAGTTCTTCTTCTTCATTGTAAAGAGTAACGTTCGAACTTGACTTCACGAAACTGGTAATACTGGTTGAATAAGATATCAGTTCTAGTTTGATAGGCATAACTGGTAACGTTGCTGGTCGTTCGTAATGTAGTAATATCAAGTTCCTTAAACAGATTTCATTTTCTATGAAAAATTCATGTTTAGTCAGACCTCTAAATTCCTCGTCAGATCCCTCAACCGTTGACCGTTGACATCTGAAGGGATTAATTCGATTTCGTTGACATCTGTTTGACCCAACAACCATGTTACCTATAAGCATCAGATGCCGTTCAATTGTTACTCCATTGACCCGTTTATTTGTGTTGACGTCTGATTTATACCCAACGTATGATTCATATATCAACAGCTGATTGTTCAAATGTTACTTCGTTGACGTCTGTTTTCCCATACTGTAGTTACCCGTGTACAGTAAACATCTGTTTTCCACTAGCGATAGCCTTTCCGTAGTAACATCCGAAATACTCCATCCAGTGCGTTGACATCTGAGTTGACCGCACGACGAACACACACGTTAGCAACATCTGTTTTTCCCGCTAGCGATACTCTTGCACAGTAAAAGTCTGTTATCAGACCAGCCATGTTATTCCATGTCATCAGACCTCTTCCACCATTGTTTTCCACTAGCGATAGTTTACCACAGTAAACATCTTTAATAGAGATAGCGACCCTAGAGTCACATCTGTTAAGACTTCTGAAATTTATCTCGTACCAAACATTGTTTCTTTCTGACTTCTGTCTTTCCCATGTCGCAACTGGATGCTCAGTGAAAATGATTTTGATGGAAAATGGATTTTAAATGAAAGTAAACACCGATGTTAAGATCTGATTTTACCTAGATAATGTTTAAAGGAAGAAATTGTTCAGATTTTATGATTTATGGCAAAGATAACATCCGGTCCATATTGAAAGGGTGAGCAGCAGACGAGCGGGTCGGTTGCCCCTTCATATTGGGTGAGACTTCACCATATAGTAACTGATATCAGTAGTCATTCGATCGAGTGCAACGGGACCTATTTGGAGAGCTTCTGAGCCATAATTCTGACGAAAATATTGTTGGTGGGATCTGAGTTTTTCCCATAGTAATGTATACGATGAGATCTTATGTTTTAATGCCTTCCTTTAAACTATGATGTCTTTGTAATGTAACTGCCTGCATATCGTGCCTTGTTATTCTCATTTTTGCTTGCTGAGCCCCTAGGCTCACTAGCTTTCATGGTACAGGTGGGTCGGCGCCGGAGCAGACGGGAGGTGAGGTCTGAGCCTGTGGCGACGTGTGAAGTGTTTATCGAAGGCCTGCATTTCCTTGATGTTCATTTTGAGGTTGCTGTTTTTGTTGTCTTTGATCTTAGACAAATCTGTATTGAGATCTGTTACAACAAAGATGAATTCAGATAAAGTTCAGTAGTTGTAACATCGCGATGCATTTTGTGCTTCGATTGTAATGAAATCTGATTTTATTTTCTTGGCGCCAACGGTTATTATTCTTCGATTTTATTTCGAACAAGGCAATACATCTTGTTCCATTTATTATTTCAGCCCTCTATTTTTCCTTTTATTTCTTTTCATTCGATTCCGTGACTACCATGGGGTTTGGGGTGTCACACAAAGTGAGGTCATATCATGTAGAATCTCAATGATTTTTTGAGTAACAAGGACTAATAATGTACAACCAAAACCTCGGACTTAATCCACTCGAAAAATGATAATTACTTGAAAACTCTAAACGAGGGTAGTTTGATAGATCACCAGGTGATTATACATATGCATGCTTAGTAATTTTACTTGCCAATGAAACGTGATACTCCACATCGTAGATGTTAGTCTCAAGCTCGGGCTGTTCTTAACCCTGTTGTGGACGGTCCAATAGACTAGGAATTTATTTAGAATGTATAGTGACTATAAGATGCTTCATGATAGCAATTATATCCACTATCACATCTAACATACACCATAATGTCTTTATCCAACAAGCTTGCAATGATAATAAAGATAAGAATGTCATAATAACACATGTAAATTATATATACGAATAAAGATTGTTCTACAATGAGAGTCGATAAAGCCCACAACCACATTTTGGCTAGCTTGACACCTACTCTAACAGAAATAAGTGTTATAATTTTATTAGCATCAGTCGATTATGTGATAATGACTGTCTGTTAAATTTTATAAGTATATGTGCATTGTTAAGAATAAATATGGCATGAATCTACTGATCAGACAATGATCCAGAAATCATACAAAGGTATTTGGTAAAATCGGAAATCTTATGAACCAACATGCTTTGCTGCTAATCATTATAAATGTTGGTTGTGGCATAAGAGATTGAATCATCTGAATTTTAAAACTATTGTTAGTCTAAGTAAGCATGATTTTGTCACTGCTCTGTCTAAAATCAATTTTCGAAAAACAAAATGTGTTCAACATATCAACTGGCAAGCATTTTAAAAAATGGTGTAACTCATCTTCCCGAAACTTTGAATTATTGCATATGGATTTATTCGGTCCGATACATGTACTGAGCTTAGGGGAATGAAGGACACTCATTATTGATGATTACTCAAGATTTACTTGGATAATATTTCTAAAATCAAAAGATTACACTGCTGACCAACTGATCAAATTTTTTAAACCTATTGATAACGAGAAAGCCTATTTATTAATCGAATAAGGAGTGACCGTGGTGCAGAATTTAGAAATCAAAATTATCCTCTTATCTCAAAAGCCAAGGAATCAGGCATGAGTTCTCTGTAGTTCGATCTCCTCAGCAAAATGGTTTATCTGAATGAAAAAAACTGTTTCCCATGTAAGAAAAATGGAGAGTGGGGTAATCTTGAAAGAGGCTGCAAGAATAATTCTTACGATTCCGGGATTTCTCAAAATTTTTGGGCTGAAGCGATGAACCCTACATGCTAGTCGATGATTAATAAGAATAATGAAAAACAACTTATGAAATCTTTAATGTAAACATCCTAAGATAGCGTATTTTTAGGATATTCAGATGCAAAATATTTCATTCATAATTTTGATAAAATAATTCATTTTCATTTGCTTCTAAATCTGATTGTATTTTCCCGGGATATTCAGCTGTCAGCAGAGCTTATCGAGTTTTTTATCAAAGAACTCTGACGGTTGAAGAATCTATTTATGTTATTTTTTTTATTAATCCTATGAGTAATTGTTTAGAAAAGAATAATCTTGATAACCCAAGTGATGATGAGTTCAGGTCAGAATAATTGCAAATACACCAAACGATCTGGACATTCCTGTAAATCCGGCTAAGCATCCAGTTGATGAACATAATGACATCCTAGATGATGGTCAAAATGAACATATCATAGGAAATTAAGCTGAAATCATTCAAGAAAATGATAGACCAGATCAAGCTGATCCATAGAAAACAACAGCTGTTGATCTAGATCCCCTCAGACCATGTTTCTGGTGGAACAAAGAACCATCCAACTAAACTGGTTGTAGTTAATCCTACAGCTTCTATGAGAACCAGAGGATATGTAACGAACAGATCCAAAATTTCTAATTTAAGAAACTGGAAAGGAGAAAATTGAAAGATGATATCTTATTCTGGACTAATTTGCAACCTTATAAAAATTTCGGATCGTGTGGTACATAAAAATAAACTGTAGTCTTATCACATAATTTCTCAACTGCGGAACTTTATATATATAACCAAGGATACAAATCCATTCAGATTACATTGAATAAACAAAGAAGTAATCTGAATGGTGTATCATAATTTCTGTACAACAAAATAATGAAAACTGAAAATAGCATGAAGTGAATGTCCACGATAAACACCCCCACTCTGATCCATCTCGCACCATCCAGCTCTACTTAATTCTTATCACCTGCACTCAAGAAAGCTAGTGAGCCTAGAGGCTCAACAAGTAAATCTGGAATAACAAAAGGCAGGCAATACAAGCATAGTAATGATTGTTATTGTATCATAAAACTCGTAAGCTGATACACTGAATATTGTAATCTGGTAAACAGGAAATCTGCGAAAGCATAACTGCACATGTTTGAAACATACTGAAAAAATATACTGATCTTTGAAAGGAAGTAATATAAACATTTCTTTGAGTTGTGGATATAAACCACCCTGTGCTCTATTATTATTTTCTACTGAATTATGACTCAGATGCTCTCCTTAGGTCAAAGTCGTTTGATCAAACTATCATCTGAAATCAAGAACTGGGGAATAAACCCCAACTATGCTGTGACAGAGATTATAGTTTGTCAACCATAATCTTGGTCCCTTTTCCATGTGAAGGGACACACTGGTTCGTCAGCCAGTGTCCTCACCCTTCATATGCTGACAGTCTGTAATCTTTGCCATAAAGCACTTTAAACTTTGAAATATATTTCCTTTAAAACTATTGTGATATATGACAGGGAAACTTCTGTCATTCCTCCTTCGTCACCTTGCCATATATCACTAAAATATTTTTCGGATGAAACTTTTCTTTAACTTTCTGTAAATATTTCTGCATTTATTTGATCTGGAACATAACATTTTCAAATATGGTTTGCTGTTCTAAAACTTTTTAGATGTTCGGAAACAATTAGGAGTTCAATTGAAGAAGAAAAGTGGAATCATCTTGGGCTATTGAAACAAACAATGAACATCATAACTCTAAGCTGGTGTACTATTTCTTGCAGTGGGTATAACTGCAAATGGAATGGAGTTATACCTTCAAATCAAATCTAAAGAAAAGAATAATTAAAGTTGAAATCACTGTATCAGTCCAAAATGGACCTAAGCTGGATCAGCTCGAAGTAAAGGAGCATGCGAACGTACTGGTTTAGAATAGAAAACCAGCTCTGGGCTATTTGGTCAATTAATGTCAACTCAGCTCGGATGATCAGATCATGAGAAAACTGAACAATGAAATCAAATTTCGAATGGACTTGAATAATGAAACAAGATCACAAGCGAACTGGACATTGAAATCAGATCGCAAGCGGACTGGACTATGAGACCAGCTCGCGACTTAGAAACCAGCTTGAGAAAGATAACCAGATCGCGAACTTAACTCAAAAGTAAATAACAGCTTAGAAGATTTCCTTAGTCTGAAGAAATAAAAAATATCTAAGGGAAACTTCCAGGAATAAAACGTGTAAGCTGCTTGTAAGCTGTTTGAAGAACATCCCAGAAAACTCAAGAATAAACATATACGAACATCGTAAAACATTTTCTAACAACTCTTCTTTGTATTAAAATCACAACAAACCAATACTTTCTAAAGAAAACATCTTAAACTCATCGCTGTGTTTGAAGAACTTAAAAAAAACATTTCTCAAACCTTTGAAAACTCATATAAACATTCAAACAGACTAGAATCCGCACACAAACACGATCGATTCCTTTGAAAAGTTTTAAAACTCTGGTTGGTTTCAGGTTTACAGAGAGCACCGCTTCAAAAGTTTTCCTCTACGTGATTTTTTTTTGTGAATAAATATGCACGATAAAATTGATGGTATTTATATGAAAATTATAGTGCTCCACTGAGTGAAAACATGGTTCATATAAAGTGCTATACTTCTCAAAAAGTGCTACTTTGTTTAAAAACAATTATATAAACCGAACCAATTTAGTCAAAAGATGGAACGAACGGGGCTTGCTTGGACCGACCGGATAGTCCTTGCAATTGTGCCTCTAATAAGGTATGTAATCAGCTCAGATGAAAGCTAATCAACAATAAAATTGTATATAGATTCCTCAAACTTTAAACTTGTTAATGTGGATTTTTGGGAGTTACAGGATAGATGCTAAATGAATATTAATTTTGCATTTATTTTTCATTTAGAACCTTCAAAGATTGATGATGTGCTGATCATAGTTGGATAGAAGTTATGCAGGAAGAACTTTGTCAATTTGAAAGAAATAGAGTATGACATTTAGTTCACAGACCACGTGATCAAACTATTATAGAAACTAAAAGGTATATAGAAATAAACTAAATGAAAATGTAAATTGTTAGAAATAAAGTTAAACTAGTAGCCCAAGGTTTCAGACATGAAGAAGGTGCAGTTTTCATGAAACCTTCGCAACCCATGGCAATGTTAGAGGCAATTAGAATATTTCTTGCTTATGCTTCACATAAACATTTTAAATTTTTTATATGAATGTTAAAAGTGCTTTATTAAATGGCGTTTTGTATGAAGAGGTGTATGTTGCTCAACCTTCTGATTTTATAAATCATTTTGTTCCTGATTATGTTCTTAAGCTTGATAAAACTTTGTCTACAACAGACATCCAGAGCATGGTACATATTTTATCTAAATTTCGGTTTGATCAACTGTTGATAAAACCTTATTTAAGTTTGTTATAGGTGATCAAATCTTATCAGTACAGATTTATATTAATGATATCATTTTCGGTTACAATAACCCAAAACTCTGTGAGAGATTCTCTTAGCTGATGCAGGACCAGTTCAAAATGAGTATAATGGTTGAGCTGATATCCTAAAAATTCTAATTTCAATTTACCTGGATATCCACATGCAGATTATACAGGTTGAAAATTGATCAAAAAGGCACTAATGGTGCTTGTGAGTTCTTGGGAGACAGATTGCTCTCATGGTTAAACGAGAAGCGAACTTCCATGACTATATCGATAGCTGAAGCAAAGTACTTAGCAACTAGAAATTGTTGTGCTCAACTACTCTGAATCCAACAACAGCCGAGAGACAATGAAATTGAATCCAGTGGCGCAGCTCAAGGCTGATTCTTCTCCTCCTCCTGTCCAGCTCTTAAAGGAATAATCATACAAGAAAATGAGAGAGGGTCGCAAGGAGTCAAGCAGCCTCATTTAGACCCAATGGAGAAGAACAAGGACATTATGATTGAGCCCGAGAAGCCTCTTTGTCAGCATGCAAACCACTGTTGATCTACTGCTGGAAGAGGTGGAGAGATTGATAAGTCTCCAATGGCGAAGTTGATGAATGGGTGACCTATCAGGCAACCGTATGATTCAATGAGATTAAGACCATGAATAAGTTGCAACAGGTCGCCAAACTTGAAGATCTGGTTCTTCTTTGGACTGAAGCAGAGCTGATCACGGACGCCATGATGAAGAGAGAGCTGCTAACCCAAATGAGCAAAGAGAAGCATCTTCAAAATTTGCTTGTACAGAGGGAAGTACTTCAACCCTCTAATTGCAACTGCCAGAGCGAATGGGACTGTGATCAAGTGGCTAGAGCAAGAGTTTTATATGTTGGATCAATTAATTATACGGGCTTATATGTGAGAGGTTATATGTTGTGGGCTGTTTAATAAAGTTAAGCCCGAATTAAAGTGATCAACTAAAGTTTGGATTATTGGGCTTTAATGTATCTAATAGGATATTGACATTTTATGTGTAGAGCATAAATTATAATTTCTGTTTTAATGATGGGCTAAAACAGTAATTACAGGAGATAATTCAATGAATTATCTATTTATTGGTATGGTCCCCAGATCTGGCGTATCACATTCCCTATTCTAAATCTCATTACTAGAATAAGATTCTGAGAGAAACAAAAGGACTCTCACGAAGAACGCTCAGATCTGGAAGATCAACCAACAGTTCTCAAAGAATTCAGGACTATGGCTTCAGGTACGCTTTCGTATTCGGTTACAGATACAGTTTCAGATCTGATGATTTTATCATGTTTGTGATTCTGGATTATTCATGAGCTTTAATTTTACAACAAGTGGTATCAGAGCTTATTCATGTTAGATCATTGGATTTCAGTATAGATTATTCGATAATTTGTTGTTTGAAATTGAAATCAGAAATTATGATTTAACTGTTATCGGAAATTTCCGATTTACAGATCCAGATTAAAAAAAATCGGAAATTCGATTTTTTTAGGGCCGTCGGAAATCTGGCAAATCGGCCGGCCTTTAGCCACCGTCTGGCGACGGGGGTTGAGGGCAAATATTTCCCATCCTCCGAAGCCCATACTTCTTCAGTTAATTGATCGGAAAATGCCGCGATTTTGGTCGTATTTTGTCGCCGAAGGTTGCACATTGTGAATGGTCGCGAGCGACGATTTCCCGACCAAAATTCAGTCTGCTCCGTCGACTATCGGAAACGACTAAGGTACGGTGGTGGTCGCCGTTTTGTGTACTACCATCTGCTGGCGTCGATTTGATCGGAGGCACGGCGTGGTGGCGGCGGCGGCGGTTTTTCGAAATGGTTAGGGTTAGGGTTTCGGGTTTTTTTGATAAAAAGAAAAAAAAAATTGGAAATTCAAAAATTCAGAATGCTGAATTTTATTTTTTGCTAACGTTTTTCTGTTGTAATTGCCTTAGCTTGGTGATTTTGGTGACATGATAAAGATTATATTCAATATATTCATTAAAATGAATTAATTGAAACAATGACGTCGCCAAAATGACCTCTCTTGTGGAATTATTTTATTTTAAAGCATAAAATGTTATATGTGTATTTTGATTGACCATAATCGGCCCAAAGGAAGATTAATATTCGATTGATTGCATATATAATTGTGGTGATAAACATGTGATAGCTATTCGGTTAATTTATGTGAATAATAATTCGACCAAGGAAGATTATTATTTGACATGATATTTACTATCAGTGTTTGATTGCCACACAAGAATATCTCTTGCAAGTTGATTATTTTGTCCAAAGATAAAATATTAGTGGAGCGCATGATATTCTTTTTATGGGACTTACATTATTTGATTTATTGATTATTTTATATGGATGCTTTTTGAGCATGTATTATAGTATTATTTTTGTTCTCTATTCAGATTTAATTCCTGCTAATATCTAATTCGACCAAGGAAGATTATTATTTGACATGATATTTACTATCAGTGTTTGATTGCCACACAAGAATATCTCTTGCAAGTTGATTATTTTGTCCAAAGATAAAATATTAGTGGAGCGCATGATATTCTTTTTATGGGACTTACATTATTTGATTTATTGATTATTTTATATGGATGCTTTTTTGAGCATGTATTATAGTATTATTTTTGTTCTCTATTCAGATTTAATTCCTGCTAATATCAGTGCGAACGTCAATTCAATTCCTTTGTTAAATGGCTCAAACTTCAAATCCTGGCAAGAGAATCTGCTTATAGTTCTCGGAGTCATGGATCTGGACCTTGCGATAAGGGTTGACTGTCCTCCCGCCCCTACTGATAAGAGTATTTCTGATGAAAAGAAGGAGTTTGAAAGGTGGGAGAGGTTGAATCGCATGTGTCTAATGATTATGAAGAAAGCCATTCCAGAAACCTTTCGGGGCACGATGTCTAGCGACATCACTACAGCTAAAGATTTCCTTCAAAATATTGAGAAAAGGTTCGCCAAGAGTGAAAAGTCTGAAATTGGTACACTTTTGACAAACCTGATTTCAATGAGGTATAAGGGTAAAGGCAATATACGGGAGTACATCATGGAAATGTCTCATCTTGCTTCAAGAGTGAAAGCACTTAAGCTTGAACTCTCTGAGGACTTGCTAGTGCATTTGGCTCTGATATCTCTTCCAACACAGTTTAATCAGTTTAAAGTGAGCTATAATTGTCAGAAAGAGACTTGGTCTCTGAATGAGCTCATATCACACTATGTGCAGGAAGAGGAAAGGTTGAAGCAAGACAAGACAGAAAGTGCTCATTTTGCTTCTGCCCCTAAGGTGAAGGATAAAGGAAAGAAAATGAAGGATAAGGAGGCTGCAGCTACATGACCTCAAAAGAAACAAACAGTAAACCCCAGTGATCCTAAGAGTTCTGGTTGTTTCTTTTGTGGTGGTGAAGGGAATATGAAGAAGCAATGCACAAATTATCACGCTTGGCGTGCTAAAAAAGGTATTCTTCTTAATATGGTTTGTTCTGAGGTTAATTTAACTTCAGTGCCTAGACACATGTGGTGGATAGATTCTGGTGCAACTACTCACATCAGTGTGTCTATGCAGGGTTGCCTGAATTGCCGAAAACCAAGTGATGCTGAAAGATTAATCTATGTTGGTGATGGCAACAAAGTTCAAGTTTTTTCTTGTTCTATTTGTAAATTGGGATTATTTAGTTTGTTTCGTGATTCAAATTTTGTTGTTTCTGGTTTTTTGTCAAATAATGATAATCTATATTCGTTAGAGATTATTGCTTCTTTTAATGAAACCCTGCATGTTAGTCAAGGCACTAAAAGAAAGTTAACCAATGAGAATTCAGTTGCATTATAGCACAAGAGATTGTCACCTATCTCTATAAAGAGAATACAGAGACTTGTGTCAGATGAAATTCTCGAGCCTTTAGACTTCACAACTTCTAATATTTGTGTAAATTGTATAAAAGGCAAACAGACCAACAAAAGGAGATTTGAAGCCAACAGGACATCGGACGTCTTGGAACTTATACATACTGATATTTGTGGATCATTCCCTTTGGCTTCTTGGAATGGTCAACAGTATTTTATAACGTTCACAGACGAATTTTCGAGATATAGTTTCATTTATCTCATTCATGAAAAGGCACAGTCATTGGATGTGTTCAAAATTATAAAGCTGAAGTTGAGAACCAACTCAACAAAAGAATTAAAAGCGTCAGATCTGACCGTGGTGGTGAATACTATGGTCGATATGACGGTTCAGGTGAACAACGTCCATAACCTTTTGCTAAATTCCTAGAGGAATGCGGTATCGTCCCACAGTACACCATGTCGAGCTCGCCCACTATGAATGGTGTTGCTGATAGACGAAACATGACGCTTAAGGACATGGTAAGGAGTATGATTGCTCATTCTACTTTACCAGAATCACTCTGGGGAGAAGCACTAAAAAATGCAGCATAAATCCTTAACAGGGTTCCGACTAAAGCAACAACTAAAACCCCTTATGAACTTTGGACAGGCAAGAAACTTAGTTTGAAGCATTTGCACGTTTGGGGGTGTCTAGCTGAGGCAAGGCCTTATAAGCCTAATGAAAAGAAGCTGGACTCTAGGACAGTCAGTTGTTATTTTATCGGATACTCTGGAAGATCCAGAGGGTACAAATTTTATGATCCCAAAACAAAGTCGATTTTTGAGTCGGAAAATTCCCGGTTCTTTGAGGATGCCGAGTTTGCGGGAGGATTTCAGGTTCGAGATATTGTCTTTGAAGAGGAGTATGTCAATATTCCCATGGGTGTTTTGGGCATCAATCAGGATCTCATTCCTGGTCTTGACCAAGACACAATACAACTAGACGATATTGGAGATCCTCCTATGCAAAATAATATTCCAGATGAACAAACTCTAGCACCTCAAGAACCAATGCCATTAAGAAGATCCACTAGAGAGAGAAGAAATAAATTGCCAGATGACTACATTATATTTATTCAAGAACATGAAGCCGACATTGGATTGATGGAGGATGATCCTATCACCCTTCGCCAAGCCATGGAAAGTTCTAACTCTCTCAAGGACTGATGCCATGAATGATGATATAAAGCCCATGATGGAAAATGACGTGTGGGATCTTGTAACATTGTCTAAAGGTGCGAAGCCCATTGGTTGCAAATGGATTTTTAAAACCAAGAGGGATTCGAAAGGCAATGTTGAGAGATTCAAAGCCCGTGTTGTCGCAAAAGGCTTTACTCAAAAGGAAGGCATTGACTATAAAGAGACTTTCTTTCCTGTTTCTTCGAAAGACTCTTTCAGAATTATAATGGCATTGATGGCACATTTCAACCTTGAGTTACACCAGATGGATGTAAATACAGCGTTTCTCAATGGTTACATTGATGAAATGATCTATATGAGGCAGCCAGAAGGCTTTGTGTCTGGAGACCCAGACAACATCTCAATGGTTACATTGATGAAATGATCTATATGAGGCAGCCAGAAGGCTTTGTGTCTGGAGACCCAGACAACATGGTCTGCAAACTCAAGAAATCCATCTATGGACTCAAGCAAGCATCTCGATAGTGGTATTTCAAATTTCATCAAGTGATCATCTCATTTGGTTTTGAGATGAATATGATTATTGATTGTGTATACCACAAGTTCAGTGGGAGCAAATATATCTTTCTGGTTTTATATGTTGATGACATCCTTCTCGCTAGTAACGATATAGAATTTTTTCATGACACCAAGAGATTTCTATCTAAGCATTTTGAGATGAAAGATCTTGGTGATGCATCATTTGTTCTGGGTATCCAAATACGTCGGGCTCATTCTCGTGGTATTCTTGGATTATCGTAGAAGAACTATACCGAAAAGGTTCTCAAGCGTTATGGGATGCACGACTGTAAACCACCCCTGTGGCTAAAGGAGATAAGTTCAGTCTCAATCATTGCCTTAAAAATGATTTTGAAAAGGAAATTGAGAAGATTCCCTATGCTTCAGCAGTGGGAAGTCTGATGTATGCTCAAGTATGTACACGTCCGGATATTGCATACGTGACAGAGATGTTGGGACAATATTTAAGTAACCCAGGAATGGAACACTGGAAAGCAGTCAAAAGAGTTTTACGGTACCTATAGAGAACAAAGAATTACATGCTCACATATCGGAGGTTGGATCAGCTTGAGATCATTGGGTACACTGACTCCGATTTTGCTGGATGCAAAGATAGTATGAAATTCACATTAGGCTATGTCTATCTCCTTGCTGGAGGTGTCATTTCTTGGAAGAGTGCTAAACAGTCCATCATAGCATCTTCTGCTATGACTGCTGAATTTATATCATGTTATGAAGAATCCAATCATGGATTATGGCTGCGGAATTTTGTCACGGGACTGCGCATTTTTGATGGTATTGAAAGACCATTAAAGTTACATTGTGAAAATAAATCAGCAGTTTTATATTCCGATAACAACAGGAGCACTACGAAGTCAAAGCATATCGACATCAAGTTCTTGGTTGTTAAAGAAAGAATTCAGAGTGGACAGTTGTCTATTGAACATATTGGTACAAACTTCATGGTTGCGGATCCGCTTACTAAGGGAAACAGTTTCATGAGCACGCTGCTCACATCGGCGTTGGGTCAATTGAGGATATTCAGTTTTAGTGGGAGTTTGTCATATTATATGTTTCTTTGTTATAGACGGTTTTTTGGTTATATATTGTTTAAGGATATTTTTCTGCAGAAATAAAGGTTGAATTTTCATTCACACTTTGATAAGAGTAAAGTTTGATTTCAAATAAAGTTTAAGGGTGGACCAGTTGGAAATAGGCACGTCGATCACATTCCGTGAAATTTCTCTGCTACACATCCATATCACAATCTATGTCGTTCAGTTGTTTTGACAAATGTGAACATTGATGGGTTGAGTTACCATGACTGTAACGAAGGCTGCTTTGATCCCGTGTTGACACAATTGATGGGCGAGATTGATAGTAGATACATTTCGGTAATACATCATTTCTGAGCTCATAAGGTTATTTTGCACAACACATAACCATAAGGTCACACATATAGCGCAAGTGGGAGATTGTTGGATCAATTAATTATATGGATTTATATGTGAGAGGTTATATGTTGTGGGCTGTTTAATAAAGTTAAGCCCAAATTAAAGTGATCAACTAAAGTTTTGGATTATTGGGCTTTAATGTATCTAATAAGATATGGACATTTTATGTGTAGAGCCTAAATTATAATTTTTGTTTTAATGATGGGCTAAAACAGTAATTACAGGAGATAATTCAATGAATTATCTATTTATTGGTATGGTCCTCAGATCTGGCGTATCACGTTACCTATTTTAAATCCCATTACTAGAGTAAGATTCTGAGATAAACAAAAGGATTCTCTCGAAGAACGATCAAATCTGGAAGATCAACCAACCGTTCTCAAAGAATTCAGGACTATGGCTTCAGGTACGCTTCCGCATTCGGTTACAGATACAGTTTCAGATCTGATGATTTTAACATGTTTGTGATTCTGGATTATTCATGATCTTTAATTTTACAACAGTATAAGCTAGGTGAGCAAGTCAAACTGCTGAGCACACATGAGCTTCTTAAACTCTGCCAGTGTCATCTGGCCATTATACAAACGAGCTGGAAGAGAAGCCTTTGTTGAGCCTCCTCCCGAAGTCCATCTAGCTGTTTCTGAAACGAAAGAAGGAGCAGCAGCTCAAGCTAACAATCCTTCAAGTACAATTCCTCACAACCGAGTTGTGAAAACCCAAAAAAAACAAAAAAAAAAACAAGATCTCTCGGTCAAAAAGATCTCTCACGGTCAAACAGATCTCTCGCGGTCAAACAGATCTCTCTCGGTCAAAACAGATATCTCCCGTTCAACCAGATTCCTCTCGGTCAACTCAGATTTATGTATAAGTCACTAGGCAACTCAGACCTGTACAGTCAGAAGTTAGCATTTAGCTAAGATCTGTACAGTCAGCAGTCAGCAGTTAGCTAAGATCTGTACAGTCAGTAGTCAGCAGTCAACTCAGCAGTCAACTCAGCTTTGATGACTGAAAATTCATATTTCTACCAGTGAATTCAGATTTCTCCGACTGAATTCAGACCTCTCCAAATTCAGATTTATCCACGAAAATTCAGATTTTTGGCAACGAAAATTCAGAGTTGGCTCACGAATTCCAGCAGTTTATTCACGCGTACAGAGAAGATTTCACCATTGTAACTGTCAATTTCGGAGGATTTATGGCTAATTAACCCACCCAAATCAATGCCTACATCAATACTTTTGTAACAGCCATTTTAATGGCCATTAAACCTGGGATTTAAATTCTGAAACGGCAGACTTTTTACCTCCTCCCACTACACCTATAAATACCCCTGAGATAGTAGATGATAACCCCACACTTCTCCCAAATTTTCTCAGAAAAAAATACAGTGAACTACACGCTGAAATCCTGCAGAAACTCAGATTTCGTAGTGGAAAAACCTGCACGCCTCTATCAGATTTCGTACCAGATTTCATCCAAAATTCAAGTTCCAGTAAGTGGGCTTTTGTTATATATATTCTTTCCAAATACTATATATATATATTATTCATGCAAAAATCATGTTTTAAGCCTACCGTTCGAGAACTTTTTCGGCAGATTTCTGTTTCATTTCAAGCTCCGTTTTGCACTGATTTTTATGTCGTAATATGGGTCTACGGAATATTCCGAACTCTGAGTTACTTGGTGTAACTACATGGCCTCGACCCCTTAGAGGAGTAAAAATTAGGGACTGATCAGTAAACCATAGAAACGAAGTAATTATCAGTGTTGTCTGCTATTTGTTCTGTTATGCTCTGTTCTATATATGCTCTGTTCTGAGATCTGTTATTTCTGAAATCTGTTATATATGTATATGTATATGTTGTATGCTCGAATGATATCCCCACTTGCTGGGTATTTCCCCAAACACTCACCCTTTACTTCTCCACCCAGATAAGAACGAAGAACAGGTTGAAGGAGAGGAATAAGAGCTGTTCTGGGGCTGGTGAAGATTTAGATTTTATTAATGTAATTTATTTATTTTTTCGCTTCCGCACTCTGTTATTCAGACGTTGTTTTCCGATGTAAAAACAATTGTATTTTGGTTATGTAATAGACTGGTTTGAGCTATGCTATGAGGCTTAATGTTTTACAATTTTATAATTTTTTAATATTGCCAATGTCATGAGTCTCGGTCTCGGGGCGTGACATTTTAGTGGTATCAGAGCTCACCAGGTGCATAATCCGGCTGGGATACCGAATCTGAAATTTTCAAGGTCCCGGAGAAGTTTCAGATTTTGGCGAAAGACCAGTGCTACCCCCTTCGAAACGGCCCAACGAGCAATACTCCCTTTATGGTGACCAAAGGCGCGTTTTGGCCAAATTCCTTCGTTTAGGCCTCCGAAAACGCGTTTTTGCCGTTTTTGGAAATAATTTTAAATGAAAATACTTTTTGTACAGGACTCCGATTTCAGTTCCGTCAACTGTTCTATAATCCCTATGGTTAGTACTTTCAGTTTATGGAATAATCTTAAAACTTTCTATTTTTGGAAATATCTTCGATTTTTAGGAAATGGCCCCCTCTACTCCCCGTACCCGTGCTGCTGCTGCCATTCGCTTGAAGCAGATTGCCCTTGACAACCAAAGTCGTACGATTAGACGCCTTAGAGCCCAACTAGCAACCGCAAGACGAGAGTTAGATACTATCACGGAAGAGCATAAGACTAACCAAATATCATTAGAAGCCTCGCACATGACCATTGCCGGAATTACTGAAATAGGCCTTAGTATGTCTAAGAAGATCGAAAGAATGAAGGCAAAGAAGCAAAAGGCTAGAGAAATCCATGTGGTGTGCCATCAAAAGTTTCAGGCTCATTTCCAAGAAGCCGAAGATTCGATGCAAGCACAACACCTTATCATCGAGGCCCTGGTAGAGGAGAAAGATAGCTTACTCCAAACACTCCAAGGTCTGCAAGAAGCTAACAATGCTCCTGCCCCATTCGATGATGAATGGGAGGAAGAATCGGAAGAACACCCGGAGGAAGAAGAGATTCCGATAGGCGAGGGAGAGATAGATGATGAATATAAAATGTTTTACCTTAAGCTTTGTATTCAATTCATCCTTCTACTCGAAATTTGTTTATACCTTCGAGATATCGTATACTCGATCATTTCACATTTATACACCTTCATTCTTAGTAAGCTTTCCTATGGCAGAATATGGCAGGAGACCGAAGAAGTGATAGAAACAATGGAGGTGAAGGACCCTCCAATTCTAATTCGGGAGGTGGTCTTAGTAGAGAAGACCTAATAGCAATTGCTACCATAGTTGCCACGACTCTGTAAGGGTTGGTTAACCGCAACAACAACAACCAAGTTCCTCCTCCTCCCCCTCCACCTCGTGGGACGAAGTTCTACTATGAGTCCCTCCGCAAGAACAAAGCCCCCACCTTCGATGGGAGCCATGACCCCAAAGTTGCCCAGACGTGGATGAAGAACATCGAAACGCAACTTCGACTACAGGAGGTCCCAGACGCGTTCAAAGTGGATGTTGTAACACCACTCCTCGACAGCAAAGCTGGGAAGTGGTGGGAAGCAGTCGAGTCAACCATGACTACAAATGGACAAATTACGTGACAAAGGTTTCGGGAAGCATTCTTGAAACAATACTTTCCCGTGGAAATCAGAATGCAACGACTCAGCGAGTTTGAAACCTTCACTCAGACCGCAGATATGTCGATAGTAGAGTATACCTCCAAGTTCAATTCATTGGGCACCTATGTCTCAACGATCATGGCGGATAATACTCTAAAGATGCACCGATACAAGAAGGGTCTAAATAGCCGCATTCAGTCAGCCCTCGCAGTCTATCAAGTCACGAGTCTTGAAGACTTAATGGGAGCTGCAATCTGAGCAGAGACTGACATAAAGAGGCGGGAAGCTGACAACAAGAACAAACACCCCTTCAATGCTCAGACTTCACACGGTGGGCCGAAGAACAAGCGGCCAAACCTCAACAACCGTGGCTCAGCACCTACACCGAATAATCAGACATTGACAACTTGCGCCTCCTGCGGCCAACGTCATAGTGGAGACTGTCGCAAGCAGAGTGGTGCATGCTTTAAGTGTGGGAGGTTGGGCCACCGAATTGCGGATTGTCCGGAGAACCAAGGTCCAAAGGCTGGATCGAGCAATGCGGCTCCGAACAAGCCAAAGCCCAGGGAGGATAAACCCAATGCTCGTGTGTTCGCAGTGACACAGGAAGAAGCCGAAGACGCCAGCGACGTGGTGGCAGGGACCATTTTTATCAACAAGCTGCCTGCTTATGTGTTGTTTGATTGTGGTGCTATCCATTCCTTCATATCTAGGAGATTTGCTAAAGAGTTAGGACTAGAGCCTGAAATTCTGTGTGAACTGTATAGAGTAGCAACTCCTACCAACACTACCATCGAAACACATAAGATCCATCGGGATTGCAAGATATCAATAAACGACCATACATTTTCTGCAAACCTGAAACAGCTCAACATGGTCGAGTTCGATGCCATATTAGGGATGGATTGGCTATCTAAGAATCATGCAATGGTAGATGGTCGAGGTAAGAGCGTGAAGCTCCAGATTGATCAAGAAGAGCTGATATATCATGGTAAGAACAAGGAGCGAAAGTCCCTACTTTATGCGGCCCAAGCATGGACAGCCATGAAGACAGGAGCAGAAGTTTACTTGGCAATGATCCATGAGGTAAAAGAAGGAGACGAGCTCAAGATAGAAGACATCTCAGTGGTGCAAGAGTTCGCAGATGTGTTTTCAGATGACTTACCTGGAAAAGTTCCTGATCGAGAAATTGAGTTCGAAATCAACCTAGTGCCAGGGACGATCTCCAAGGCACCCTACCGAATGGCACCTTCAGAACTCAAGGAACTCAAGGATCAATTGCAAGAACTGCTAGATAAAAAGCAGATCAGACCCAGTGTGTCACCTTGGGGAGCTCCAGTTTTATTCGTCAAGAATAAGGATGGAACCATGAGATTGTGTATCGACTATAGGGAGTTGAACAAGATCACAATCAAGAATAAGTATCCCCTTCTGAGAATCGACGACCTCTTTGATCAACTCAAAGGAGCTACAACCTTCTCCAAGTTAGATTTGAGGTCGGGTTACCACCAACTGAGGATTAAGGCTGAGGATGTTCCTAAAACAGCATTTCGAACCAGATATAACCATTACGAATTCACAGTGATGCCATTTGGTCTAAATAATGCACCAGCGGCCTTCATGGACCTCATGAACCGTGTATTCAAACCGTTCCTCGAAAAATTTATGGTGGTATTCATAGACGATATACTCGTGTACTCACCAAGTGAAGAAGAACACAATGAACATCTCCGACTTACTCTGCAAACCCTGAGGGAGAAACAACCATACGCCAAATTCAATAAGTGTGAGTTCTGGCTGAAAGTGTGGCATTCCTAGGCCATATAATCTCCGAAGCAGGCGTATCAGTGGATCCAAAGAAGGTAGAAGCCATCATGGACTGGCCTGCACCTAAGACGGTCACAGAAGTTAGAAGCTTCTTGGGATTGGCATGCTATTATCGAAAGTTCGTAGAAGGCTTCTCTTCAATAGCCTTACCACTCACTAGACTCACCCAGAAGAACTCCAAGTTCAACTGGAACGACGAGTGTGAGACAAGCTTCGAGACTCTGAAGACGAAGCTTGCATCTGCCCCTGTTCTGACGCTACCCGTAGGGGACAAAAGCTTTACCATCTACAGTGATGCATCGAAAGAAGGACTGGGGTGTGTACTCATGCAGGATGGCAGAGTAATTGCTTATGCCTCAAGGCAACTAAAGATGCATGAACAAAACTACCCGACCCATGATCTAGAGCTAGCTGCAGTAGTTTTTGCTCTAAAGATTTGGCGACACTACCTTTATGGAGCAAAATGTGAAGTATTCACCGATCATCAGAGTCTCAAGTATATATTCACTCAGAAGGAATTGAACCTGAGACAAAGACGATGGCTCGAGCTTTTGAAAGACTACGACTTAACGATCAACTACCATCCAAGAAAGGAAAATAAGGTGGCCGATGCGCTAAGTTGGAAGAATATGAACAAGGTGATACTATCATCGATCTCAGCCCAACCATGCCTTAGAGAATTGGTCAAGCTGAATCAGGAACGAGACCCAAGCTTGATGAGGCTGAAAGAACAGATCAAGGAAGGGAAAATGACTGATTTCCGAGCAGACCAAGATGGAACTCTTTGGATGAACGGACGACTATGTGTGCCCGACGTGGATAACCTCCTTCAAGAAGTGATGTCTGAAGCACATAAGTCCAAGTTCTCATCCACCCAGGAAGACAAATATGTATAGAGATTTGAAAGAACACTTCTGGTGGAATGGGATGAAAAGAGATGTGGCTGATTTTGTCATGCCACATATGCCAACAAGTCAAGGCAGAACATCAAAGACCTGGAGGATTGTTACAACTACTGTAAATTCCAGAGTGGAAGTGGGAAAACATATCCATGGACTTTGTAGTAAGTCTACCAAAGACAAGATTAGGCCATGATGGAATATGGGTAATCGTGGATAGGTTGACAAAGTCCGTGCACTTTCTGCCTGTCCGAATGAACTACGGCTTGGATAAACTGGCTTCCTTGTACATGGACAACATCGTCAGATTGCATGGAGTTCCACCAGCATTCTGTCATAGGGACCCAAGGTTCGTATCTCGTTTCTGGAAGAGTTTCCAAGAAGCCATGGGAAGTAAGGTTACCCTCAGTACGGCTTACCATCCTCACACAGATGGCAAAACTGAGAGGACCATCCAGACCCTAGAAGACCTGCTGCGGACTTGCACATTAGACTTCAGTAGTAATTGGAGCGAATATCTACCTCTAATAGAGTTCGCGTACAACAACAGCTACCACAGCAGCATCGGAATGACACCATTTGAAGCCCTCTATGGACGGAAATGTCGATCGCCGCTGTATTGGGATGAATTTGAAGAAAAGGCTATCACAGGACCTGAACTTGTCCAAGAGACAGTGAAAAAGGTAGCCATTATAAAGGAGAGACTGAAGGCAACCCAGGATCGACAGAAAAGTTGGGCAGATTTAAAGAGAATACCGTTGGCCTTCGAGGTAGGTGAAAAAGTGTATCTCAAGGTTTCTCCAATGAAAGGGATAGTCCGAGTCGATAAGGCCGGAAAACTGAATCCCCGGTATGTCAGACCATTCGAAATCTTGGAAAGAGTAGGAACACTTGCCTATAGACTGGCCTTACCACCCAGTATGTCAAGAATCTATAATGTCTTCCATGTATCTTAACTAAGAAGATATATCGCGGACTCTAGCCACGTTCTTGATGACGGACCACTCCTTGTGGAAGGGAATTTGAACCAAGGACAGAGCTATGAAGAAGTCCCAATTCGAATCGTGGACACAAAGGATCAGATTCTTAGACGAAGAACAATCCCGTATGTCAAAGTCCAATGGTCCAACCACACCGAGCGAGAAGCAACGTGGAAAATAGAAGATAAGATGTGGAGTCAATATCCCTACCTTTTTTATGATCAAGGTGACCAAAGTTTCGAGGACGAAACATCTTTTAAGGAGGGAGGGATGTGAAAACCCAAAAAAAAAACAGATCTCTCGGTCAAACAGATCTCTCCCGGTCAAAACAGATATCTCCCGGTCAAAACAGATATCTCCCGGTCAACTCAGATTCCTCTCGGTCAACTCAGATTTCTGTATAAGTCACCAGGAAACTCAGAACTGTACAGTCAACATTCAGTAGTTAGCTAAGATCTGAACAGTCAGTAGTCATCAGTTGGCTAAGATCTGTACAGTCAGTAGTCAGCAGTCCACTCAGCTTTGACGACGGAAAATTTAGATTTCTACGAGTGAATTCAGATTTCTCCGACTGAATTCAGACCTCTCCAAATTCAGATTTCTCCACGAAAATTCAGATTTTTGGCAACGAAAATTCAGAGTTGGCTCACGAATTCCAGCAGTTTATTCACGCGTACAGAGCAGATTTCACCGACGCCTCTATCAGATTTCGTACCAGATTTCATCCAAAATTCAAGTTCCAGTAAGTGGGATTTTGTTATATATATTATTTCCAAAGACTATATATATATTATTCATGCAAAAATCATGTTTTAAGCCTACCGTTCGAGCACTTTTTCGGCAGATTTATGTTTCATTTCAAGCTCCATTTTGCACTGATTTTTATGTCGTAATATGGGTCTACAGAATATTCCGCACTCTGAGTTACTTGGTGTAACTACATGACCTCGACCCCTTAGAGAAGTAAAAATTAGGGACTGATCAGTAAACCATAGAAACGAAGTAATTATCAGTGCTGTCTGCTATTTGTTCTGTTATGCTCTGTTCTGTATATGCTCTGTTCTGAGATCTGTTATTTCTGAAATCTGTTATATATGTATGTGTATATGTTGTATGCTCGAATGGTATCCCCCACTTGCTGAGTATTTCCCCAAACACTACTCCTTACTTCTCCACCCATAATAAGAACGAAGAACAGGTTGAAGGAGAGGAACAAGAGCTGTTCTAGGGCTGGTGAAGATTCAGATTTTATTAATGTAATTTATTTATTTTTTCGCTTCCGCACTCTGTTCTTCAGACGTTGTTTTCCGATGTAAAAACAATTGTATTTTGGTTATGTAATAGACTGGTTTGAGCTATACTATGAGGCTTAATATTTTACAATTTTATCATTGTTTAATATTGTCGATGTCATGAGTCTCGGTCTCGGTACGTGACATGAGTAACTCTACGGATCAAGCTCCAAGACCGATCTCCCTCACCTCAACGTCTTTCACCTCCAATTCAACCTCCTTCCCGCACTCTCAAATCACCATCTGTTAGCACATTAGCAGAAATTTTCACATAGCAGCACAAGCAGCAGCCGAAGCCGAAGCAACAACTAAAGAAGAAGTCCAATTTGAGAAACCGGAGATTGAGATGTCTCACAATCCTCCCTCAAGCTGATGAAGAAACTTATTATTTTCAAACTAGTTCTCTTCATCGGGCAATGATCCCATTGGGCAAGGATATTCATCAACTCTGGTCTGATCAGCTCACATCATCTGTCGATCTGCCCACAGATTGATAATGTCTTGCAGATTTCAGCAGACCACAGATGAGTTTAAGAGTTTCCACTACAAATCGATTGCCAACCTCACTTGTTAGATCGATCGTTATAAGGCAGAAGTCTTTAATTAGTTTCAGTTCTTGGAAGACAGGTAGCTGAGGTTGTGGACATGTTGAAAGGCGGTGACGCCAAAAAGAGAGAAAGGAGAAAAGAAGAAGAAATAGACATATATCTACTCCTCCTCCATAAGATCAGATCAATATACGGCAGAGTAGTGTATAGTGTATATTAGTAGATAGAACAGATCAAATTGTATTCGTTAGTGTATATTAGTAGATAGAACGGATCAAATTGTATTCGGTAAGTTTATTATCTCTAAGTTTTCTCATCACCAAAAAGAGAAAAATTGTTAAGAATAATTTATAAGTTTCGGTGATAATAAAAATATTAAGCACTAATTTCAAGATAAGGCAAGACTATTACAGAGAAACAAAAATTACCCTAGCTAGAATTTTCGAACAGATATATATAATTGAGGTAGAAAGGATTAGATTGATGGCTCAAGAGCGGTTCAGATCAGTTGAATAGTTCAGTTCGCATTAGTTTAAGTAATTCAGCTCAAAAGCGGTTCAGATCAGGTAAGTTTGAATAATTCAGCTCAAGAGCAGTTCAGAACAGATAAGCTGATCAGTTTGAGTAGTTTAGATCAAGAACTGATCAGTTGAACCGACAAATCCGTTTATCAAGATATATATTCAGCGTACCAAAACTTTCAGAAATTGACTCAGGAAAATGCTCAGACATTAAAGCTGTTGATTCTAGGATACATCATTTACGGCAAGAAACAAGATCAAAGGATTTAGATATTGAAGACTACATTCTATAGCTTAAGAGGAGCACAGTGAATTTAATACTTAGTACTATTATGTGAAAGTTATACATTAAGCATTAAATGATCATCGTAGTGTTTCAGGAAGGCTGCGAAGTTCATAACTGATGTGAGTACCTGTCACATTTAATTACGTATGGACTTTGTTATAAATAGCCGGAAATTCAAAGAAGAACAACAATAAGACAAGACGAGAGAACTAACAAGCGAAGGTACAAAGCTGTGAACAATCGATCAGTCGTTACTCTCAAAATCAACAATTCGGACTCACTAAGATATCACATCATTAGGGTCATTTTGAGCATTAAAATTCTTTGTATTCATTTGCGAAAGAGCTTGATAACTGACATAAGAGTGTTTATGTTCAGATTAAAAGTCTAAGAGTTTCAGTTTAGATCATACAAACTGAGCTGACGTGGGCTTGTACAACAAATTGTATTGATCAAAGTCTAGTAAATCCTTCTGGAAACAGCAAAGAAGATATAGAAACTCAGTACTCGAACCTCTAAAACAAATTTCTTATCCTATCATTTTATCTGTTAATTTTAAATTCACTGTTAAATCAAGCTGTTTCTGCATATATCTTTGTAGTTTTAGATAACAAACCAAATTGAGAAGCAAGTTAGGCTGATAATTACGATCGACTTATTCAAAAAAATTTAGAAATTTTATATTTGTACCCTGTAAACACATTTTCAGATACTATCAGGTCATTTTCATAATTTAAATAGAAAACGTAGTATAATAATTGACAAGTGGGGATAAGTGTAAGAAACAAAATATGGGCTTTTTTAAAAAAAATAATATAAAAACCAAATCAAATTCCAAGATTATAACAGTTTGGGACGAATT
>KV010216.1:30469-43658 GCA_001598015.1 Dorcoceras hygrometricum | reverse complement strand
AACTGACTTCCTGCTCATAGACCGTTCATCGGTTCCTTCCTCAATAGTAACATCAATCACCTCCTCTGAAACTTGCCTCTCTTCATTTGCAATCTCAAACTCCTCATCAAAAGCCTCATCAAACCAAGTATCAACTTTCTCACTTCTGTCAGCATCCTGATGTTTAAAAACTGATTCCAGTTGCGCCAAGACTTGTTCAATGGCCGCGTCTGCATCCCCAGGCGCAACCTCGGCGACTGGTTCTCGTTCACCAGTCGCATCCTCTGCGACTGGTTCGCCAGACGTGGAGATAGCAGTATCTGGTTCTTCAACCATTAGTCTTTTAACTGCGACAGGTTTTCCTTTTGTGGTCCTCTTCTTCTTGATAATGGGAGCCACCTCATCATCACCAGTTGCTGGTCTCTTCTTTGACATCGTCTTCTTTACCGGTGTTCTTCTTGCTCGAGGTGCATCTGCCACCTCTTTTATCCCAACATTTTCATTAACAGAAACAAATCGGTGCACTGTCTTTTCATTCAAAATTCTTGGAACAGGAAATGATTTCGATTCACCCAGTTCCAATCCTAGAACATTTCTCAATAAGACACAGATCTGAATTGCGTAACCCTTCGCCTGTCGCGAACCAGGGGTTACCATCTCCTTGAAAACACCAAATAGAAGACTGCTCCAGTTGATTTTTAAGTCAAAAGTGATCGCCGTCATCAGTAAAAATCGATCACGAGTTACAAAATCAAAGGACCCAGCCTTGACATAGATTGTTTTTGCCAGTATATCATGCAATAGACGGTAGTGAAATTTCAAGGCCTTCTTCAGACAAGACATACTTACTTGTTCTTTGGAGTCAGAAAATAGACTACGGGCATCAAAAACAAAATTCTTCGGAACATCTGTTAAATCAATCAGACCCTCGGTGGGCAACTCAAAAGCCGCTGCAAACATTGCCTGAGAAATTTCAATCGCCGTACCACCTATGTTGCTGACCACCATACCATCCTCTTTGACTGAGCTATGTGCGAAGAACTCTGTTAAAGCATCTTCGTAGAATACGGCAACCCAAAAATTCCTTGAGCCCTTTGCGATGAGAGTTTCGAACATCTGTACCATACCGGTGTCGTCAAGCCTAAACACAGATTCGAAGTCGATATGGTGACTGTTGCTAATAAGGGAGGATGCCATTTCTGGTAAACGATAGAGTGCTAGAGTGCCTGTAAAGTATTTGCAAGAGAAAACACAAGATAATACGATTGTACGATAGCGCAAATGTTTCGAGGTAGGAGACAAAGAACAGTAAGCGCGTAATATATAAGGAATACGAAGCGTTTTTTTAAAAAAAAATTGGGAACGGTGTAGATGTGACTGTTGGAATGATGACAAAGACACGTGTCAGTCATCGAGCGACGCGTACTATTTGTGGAAAAGATTTTCAAAATATTTTAACAGTACTGAGTAAAAGATTTGCAATATATTTCAATCAAATAGAATATTTTTCAAAGAATATTTGCAAAATACATATTTCAATCGTAGAAACGCGCGCCAAAAAGTAATAAGTCACAACTGCTGCGACAGGTTTTATAACATTGCAGCTGGTATTTTAATATATCGCTAGGTAAACAAGATCTGGTCACACATAAGTATCAACTGTTTATATGCAACATCTGAGTGTCCAGACGCAACATATTCAGATGGCGTCACACTTAACAATCCAGACCTTGGTTCCCCCTGCGACTGGTACATACCTTGTGACTGGTACTCTACGACTTGTATCTTGCGACTGGTTATTTAAATCGCTGACGTTTTAACTCATCCCTACGACATCGTTTTGCTAACCCTCGACTGGTTATATACTTCACTGTTGCTGCGTCTGAATTACAAACTACTGTTCACTGCGTCTGGATACAAACCACTGTTCACTGTGTCTGGATACAAACCAACTACTGTAGCTCTCGTCTGGTTGATTTACTTCAATACGCCGTCGTTTCTAGTACAAATGCTTGCGTCTTGATACACTGTTCCTTGCGTCTGAATATTAACAACGATCCTGTCGACTGGTTCCTTCTTTCCTATTGTCAACACCAGATTTGACTTGTTCGATTTTGTTATCACCAAAACTATAAATTTTATCCTAACAATGAGATTTTATGAAACGATCAGGCATGTTATTTTTAAGTTAAAAACCCGAGGAAGTGAAATGATGTGGCAAGTCTACGATGGGAGTTAACCGGGTAGCCGGGCCCGGGGATCCCCTGTTTTTAGGAATGATTTCAGGATTTCAGGGTCTATGGATCCCGAGGTAAGGTCGGGTGAAGTGGCAGTTGCCTATGGATCCCGAGGTAAGGTCGGGTGAAGTGGAAGTTTTCAAGAGGTGTGACATATAGGGATCCCGAGGTAAGGTCGGGTGAACCACACCGCCACGTACGTTGGGTATTACGACTGATCAGTCACACTTCGCTCACATCCACTGATATGACTCTTACGCTTTCTTTCAGATTACGTTATGCCATGCCTTATATGATATATGATATGATTACATGATGAAATGTTTAAGATCATGCACGAATCCATATCTTTTATGTTATTTTACTTACAGTATGTGCTTGCATGCACTTTTATTAGTATATACTTTGTTATGCATTACGATAGAGCATGCTGAGCCTCTAGGCTCACTAGGTTTAAATGGTGCAGGTGATGATCCTGTTGATGAGCTCATTACGACTGGCGGTGATGACCTCTGAGCGCGGGCTGCAGCAGTGCCCCGTGACCGCCTTTATGATTCAAGTTCATTGGAATCAATTTGAAAGAGAACACTAAAACCAGCTTGGGCTGTAAAAATGAATGAGGTGTAACAAATCTATGAGCTGGTGAACAATCTTTCAAATTGGGATATATCTACGAACCGATTGAATTTAAATTTTCGAATGAAAGCTGAAGAAATAAAGAAGTAACCTCAAAGTTACTTTATCAGTCCAAAATGGACCCTAAGCTGGATCAACTCGGAATATTAGCGGCACACAAACGTACTGGTTTAGAATATAGAATCATCTCGTAGCTGGTTGTTCAAACAAAGTCAACTTAGACAACACAATCAAATTACGAGTGCTAAACAAGAAACTATAACACGGTTGGAATGTAATTGAAATCAGATAGCGAGTAAGCTGGGCAACGATATTGCGACATAAAACCGGCTCGGACAAAGTGAGCAGATCGTGAACTTAGATCAATAACAATTAACAGTTTGGAAGATTTCCTTATTCTGAAGGAATAAAAAATATCTAAGGAAAATACCAGTAAACAAAAATAGGTAACCTACTTGTAAGCTACTGACACAAATCATGTAAGCTACTTGTAAGCTATTTGAAGAAACTCCCAAAAAACTCAAGAAGAACCTGAACGAACATAATCAACATTTTCTAACCAACTTTTCTGAATCAAAACATCAAAGAAAGCATCTGAAACTCTTCTGTGCTTGAAGAACTTTAAATACATTTTTTAAACCATAAGCTCATACAAACATGCAAACAGAAACAATATATGATATTCTCAAGTAGAGCAAGAAACAAAGTTTACTTGTCTTATCTGTGACGACGATTACAGAAAATTATCTGGCTCGATCAACACACAAACCCGATCGGCCCTTTTGAAAAGTTTTAAAAGCTTTGGTCGATTTTTGGTTTTCAGAGAGCACCGCTTCACTGTTTTTCTTTTTGTGAAGTTTTTTGTGAATGAAAATGCATGAGATGCTTGAGAGTATTTATATGAAAATTTTAATGCTACATTGAGTAAAAACATGTTTCTTATAAAGTGCTACTTTGTTTTTAAAAAATTTAAAAATAAAACCGAACCAATTTGATGAAAATATGGAACGAACCGGCTTGCTTGAACCATCCAGACAGCTTCCATAATAGTTCCTTTTAATCTGGTAAACCAGCTTGGACAAAAGCTGATTTATGAATGAATTACAAATGGGTCCCTCAATACTTTAAACTTTTTATTTTGTAGATTTATGGATTTTTGAGCGTTACAAAACTTGCTCTATCCCACCCCGTTGCCATCTCTAGTCAAATCAAATGGGACCGGGTGGGTCAGTCGACCAATCTAAGTGTTGAGGAAACCTTGTCCTGCCTCAATCCATTTCCACACCGTGGGTTGCGAGTTACGAATGAACTTGCAAATTTTTTAAAACAAGAAATTAGTTTTAAAAAATACTTTTGTGAAGATGCAATAAATTGATATTAGTATTTTTTGTCTCGTGATTTTTATGTCGTAAAATATTGATTTTTCAAGACAAGTATTTATTTTTTCAACGTTTTTATTTGTGAACCTTTTATGTTGGCTAGATTTTTATTCTATTGGTTTTTGTTCGTACACGTTAGATTTTAAACAAATTAACTTCCTAGTTTAAGTCATATATAAGTGACTTTATTCTTTTGGGTTTAGATTAAAATAGTAGTATTAGGTGTTTTGAAATTTTATTTAATTATTGTTAAAAAATTATAGTGAAAAACCAAGTCGGGTTATCCGGGTTGTCAAGGCTGAGGTTAAGCATCTTCGGGTTAAGAAATTTTTTTTGCATCAACTCGACAAAACCTACCCATCCACTCCAAAATAAACTGCGACCAGACCCTAAGCCAGGCTGCTCGCCTTGTCCACATTCCGTTACCTCCACATGGTCCAGTAAAACCGTAACCCAACATTTCTATTTTTTCATGATGGGTGGATTGCATCGATGAGACTGTTCTGTTTTTATCCGTCGGCTGACTTTTTTTTTTTTTTTTGCTTTTTATCTATATAAGTTTTGAATTTATGTACTATTATTGAGTCCGAAAATAGACCAATCTTGATTTTGATAACACAAAAATTTTTATTATGTTTCTAAAATATGTATTCAAATGTGTAGTTGATAGGTGCAGAGTTGAAAATGCTTCCAAATAGAATTCTAGCACACTTGAGTTTATAGCACAACTGATAATGTGGTGTTTATCTCACAAACTGTTTATCCAGATGACAAGAGGATCATAGTGTTGGAAAGTTAAGAAAATGCATATGTCCCCGCAAATTACACAAAATGGAAGGATTCAAAATGCTTCGGAAAGCCAAGACAATGATCTACAGATCATGTTCACAAGGTGAAGACTACATCGGATCTTAAACATTGCAAAAGTCATCGTAGAATGAAGTTGAAATTTGGAAATGAGCACAGCCTAGTTTTTCGAGTTAATCTCTGGTATACAAGCTTCAATGGAATGATTCTTGTTGATATGCAAAACCAAGATGTAGAACTACAACTTTTATGTTTACTACTTTGCCATAAAATCAACGAAGCAAAATATATGAGTTGAATTTGATTGAGCTGGATCAGTACAGTCAATTGAGTTGTACAAGAACTGATCATCTTGACATAGCAACACATATTAGCTGAAAAGAACAACGCTATCAGCTGGACACAGTAGCAAAATGGCACAGATCAATGGATTAGAGCACAGTAGCACAGATCAGTATATCAGATCAGCACAGTAGCATAGATCATATGCACAGATCAGCTTAGACGGGGTCAAAGCTTGGTCAAAGAGTCAGCCATGTTGGAATAATCTTAAAAATTGCAAATATATCTGTTTGAGGACAAAAGTACCCAAAAGTTTTTCCAACAGCTATTTAATTGTGTGTAAGGTTCATATCACATTTGGATGATACAAATACTACATTGGAAAAAGACAATAGAGCATAGAGTGAAGAGAATAGAGATTAGGGGAGTGAAAAAGAAAGAAGAAAAAATAGAGAGAAGAGAATGATTAAAGCTTGGGAATCCTACATGAAGAAATCAAGCTAGATTAGAGCATTTCCAAGTGCAAATGTATAGTTGAATGATAGTCTTCATACAAAAATACATTGAACTTTAGTAGAGTCTAGGAGATTCAAATTAGGGAATGGGTAAGTCCTAAACTAAGTATGTTTTGTGTTGGATCTGTGAAACAGATCAAATCTGAATTTTGATGAACACAAAACCTGTTATTATGTTTCTAACGTTTTAATTGAACGCGCAGGTCATAGCTAGAGTAGCTCAGTCTCGAGCTGGTTCTCACGAACTAGTTCAGATTAGAAGAGAGTTGGTTAAGGACAAACTAGCTCAATGTAATCAGAATTTAACTAAGCTGGTTAAGGACAAACCAGCTCAGAGATATCAGAACGGAGCTAAGCTGGTTAAGGACAAACCAGATCAGGAAATTTAGTTAAGCTAGTTCAAGGATGACGTTAGTGAAGGACAATTTATCCAGATTCTTTTAGAAAAGATGGATGAAATCATGAAGGCTTGTGTTTCTATAGAAGAAGAAGTGGCAACATTCTTCCAGGAATCTAAGTATGCAAGTTGTACTCGATCAGTCTCCATAGGACTAAGATGCTTGGATCAGACGTGAGATGAAAGAAACAAGCTGCGAGCATTTGAGAAGTTGTCCAAGCTAGAATAGTAAGGGGACGCCCAAGTTGGTCAAGCAAAAGACCGCCAAGCTGGTCCAGCAGACATCTAAGCTGGTTCAGCTTAGAGCGAAGATCATCACAGTCGAAATCAGCTCAGCTCAGGCCTAATAGCGGTTTAGTTCTAGCACAGATTCAGATCAGCTTAGAACAGATATGAACAAGAGCAGATCAAATGAGAAGCAAACCAACTGAGACACCAGCTGGAAGAAACCAGTTTAGAGACTAGTTCAGTGAACAGATCAGCAGAGGAGATTAGGGCAAAGAAGTTTGAACACAAGTGTATGCGAAGACTGTATTGTATTAGTTAAAACTAATTTTGCTTTGTCTTGTCAACGTAAGGTGCAGTGGTCACATGTTCAATGTCTACAAAGCCTGCAAACACGTTAAATGATAAAGGACACAAGGTACAACTATGTCAGAAACTTTTTAGAAGCCTTTTCAACGGCTAGGAATTTGTGTCCAAAGGATATATCAGATCAGAGACTTTATATATAGGAAGATGATGATATGAGAGATGATAGCATATGAGCGAAAGGCACGAAACAAACAGAGAGCAAGTGCAATGTGCAACAGTCGAGATCTTGTACACTCAGGTGGCAGATGATGTACAAGTCGTGCTAGTGCGCAAGTGTGAGCTGGTGCACTGTCGAGAGCATTAATACATATTCAATAGTAGACTAAACAAAAATAGGGAAGAATATGAAGATATCAGCTTCAGAGAAGCACTTCCAGTGTGTGAGAAAACAAGAGAAAGTGAGCCTACACTGTATAATTCTCACACACAGATTCACTTACATATGAGAGCTGAGAGCTGAATTGTTTTAATCACAAACACACAAATCATTGTAGTCTTTCTCACTGAGACGTTAAAAAAGTGTTAGACAAGTCACACAGCCTGTGAGCCGATGTGCAACAGTGGGCTAAGAGTTCTTGCAGCTTGAGGGCTGTTGGATCGGATTTGTACAGAGTGCTGTAAGATCAAATCTTCTAGTGGATCCTTCCAGCGATGGAAGAAGGTGAGATGTAGGAGATTGAGCTACGAACTTCCATAAACAAATTTGCAGCATATTTTCTTTACAGCTTTATGTTTGCATACATGTTTTAAACCAGTTTAAAGCTTTCAATTTTCAGAGAGTATTTCGGGTTCCTTTCCGTATGATTTTTCAATCATACCTGATCTACTTCTCGGTGCTAAAACCTTCCAAAACTTGGGCTATTGTAGCTCGTATTTTAACAGACCAGATCGCACCGATCTGGATCAGCACGCAGCGTTGCTCCGCTGATCCAGCTTACACGCGATCTGTCTTATGGATTTTGCATGCTGTTTTTCAAACATATTTTAAATGCACGTAATCTGTGTTATTTCGATCCATGAACCGGTGATTTTTGGCTCATAATTTTCTTCAGTTTGTACAAGGTGATGTATGCTACGATCAAACGCTTATCACTAGGCCAAAAGTTATAGCTGTTAGCCAAGGTGTAACTTCATTTCCTTATAATGTGGCAGCATAGAGTGTACCTATTGTGTGCGTTAGGTTTGGGCTGTTAGGCCCATGAGTCAGGAGAGATGCGTGTCTAACTGCTAGTACTATCTCAATTCCATTAGAGATCAGTCTTATCATTTCCCTACCGTCGGTCCTATCCCTAGTAGAGATAGTATTACCCGTTAAGATTTGGTATCACACTTTTACAGCCCACATGGCCAACCAGATCAAGCGGCACAACGTCAGTAGCTTGACGTACGAGAACTTCCCAAGAGGTCATCCATTCCAGTACTGCTCTCACTCATGCACGCTTAGCTCTGATACCAATTGTTAGGATCAAGCGATTACCACTAGGACAAAAGCTATAGTTGTTAGCCTAGGTGCAACTTTATTACCTTATAATGTGGCAGCAAAGAGTGCACCTGTTGTGTGCGTTAGGGTTAGGCTATTAGCACATGAGTTAGGGGAGGTGCGTGTCTAAATGCTGGTGCTACCTCAATTTCCTTAGAGATCAGTCTTACCATTCTCCTACCGTCGACCATATCCCTAGCAGAGATAGTATTACCCGTTAAGATTTGATATCACACGTTTACAGCCCACATGGCCAACCAGATCAAGCGACACAATGTCAGCAGCTTGACGTACGAGAACTTCCCAGGAGGTCACCCATCCCAGTACTGATCTCACTCATGCGCGCTTAACTCAACAATGTATAAATCAAAGTCTTCTGGATCATTCTAACAATGGAAGAATGGGATACGTAGAAGATGTTACCTTCAAACTTCTATAATATGTTGTTGCATTCATTTATGATTTTAATATGAATTGTTGAAGTATTTTAATTGTTTGATAAAATGTTTCAACAAAATTATTTTTACATATCAACTTTCATATCTTTAAAGTAATTTACAATTACATAAATCTGTTTTTAAAGAATTATGTCGAGTATTTTTACTTGTTCTAAAATCAAACCAGATATAATATCTCAGTGCTTGAAAATTTCAAGAACGGAGTTATTGCAACTCTATCATAAAAAAATTTATAATAGATTATTAATCCACAACATATTATTCGATGATATCAACTGTAACTTGTATTTTTTTTTATTTCCAACTTTCTTGGCCGAAAATCACTCGAATTATTAATATATCATTGGAATTTTTCTTGTATGACGTGGCAACAATAATAATAATGCACACTAATAAAAAATCATAGTAATACATAATAGTTATTGTCATATTTTTGATAATAATATTATCCAAATTAAAAAATATCCCAAAACTCGGGCACCGACTCGTTCACCATCCATGATTCCATATTGATAGTCTCATACGAAGAATTATAGATTTTGTTCGAAATTGAAGTTAACATTGAGAATGAAATTAAGATTAAGTGACTGAGTTTTATTTTACCCTTTAGTTTAGAATATAAGATTAATCTAACTATATAATTGATTATTTTTCCGTATACCAAATCATTTGTTTAAATTTATTTACTTTGTTGAAAAATTTTAGTAAATAAAGTAAAAACTATCTATTTGACATTACTAAGGGTTTGTGGATGGTGTACATCAAATGACATATATTTTCAAATAGTATGATTAAATTATTGAAATTGCTTTTATACATATGCATGTAAAAGGTTTTTTTTGTAATCTGATCTGTTCAAATACTTTATAGAAGATTTGAAATAGATACAATGAGAAAGCTTCTCTAAAAGATGAGAGAAATAAGGTTCTCAGTTCGTATTGGATCGTTCTGTCTCTCTTCTCTCGTGAAAAGCGTTCTCCTTTCTGTTCTGAATTTGCTCATCCGTTTTGTTCAGAGTTCAATCTTTTACGTCTCCCCTTCTTTCATTCTGAAAGGTTTCTACTAGAAGGCTTTGATTATTACTGTAACGCCCCAGGAAATTCATAAATCCACAATGATTGATCTAAATTTTCTAAAGGTTTCATTTGCTAATTTTAGTATCTTTCTTCAGGTTTAATTCAACGATTCAGTTTTCGCCCAAGCTGAATTTTCAGATTTGTGTAGGAAACCCGGTTAACAGAAGTTAGCCGGTCGAATACTATCAAGCACGGTTCAAGTTATTTTAAATCCAGTTCGGTTTTCGTTGGCTTATGTACAAAGTTGTACTTTCAAAGATATTTCTAAAATGGTGAGCTCATGCTTCCTGTTTTCCTATAAAAGCACGTAACATCACTTTTCAAACCACAATCAAACTCTTTCAAAAGAATTTTCATTTTAAAGCTGTGAATAGCTCTCCACCAACCGACCGAAAACTTCAATTCTTTAAAAAAGATTTTGGATCACGCTTGTAAGTTGTTCAATGCCGGAGGATTTCTATTAGTTGTGTTCAGTAGTTGAGGCAAGTAAACATTGTTTCTTGCTGTACTTTCGAAAGCATATATTGATTCACTGCTTGCATGTTTGTATGATTTTTAAAGGTTTGAGAAATTATTGAAAGTTTTTCAAACACAGAGTTAAGTTCGTACAGATTTCTTGAGAAAGTATTGGTTAGCTGAAGTTTTGATTCAGAAAATTTTGTTAGAAAATGTTTTACGATGTTCGATCTAGTTTCTTCTTCAAAATTTTGTGATGTTTTGCAAGTAGCTTACAAGCAGCTTACGTGTTTTTGTTTCAGTAGCTTACAAGCAGCTTACGTGTTGTTGTTTTTGGATGTTTCCTTTGATATTTTCGTTTGCTTCAAACTAAGGAAGTCTTCTAAACTGTTAATCACTATAGAGTAAGTTCGCGATCTGTTTATTTTCTCTGAGCTGATTTTAAGTCGCGATCTGATTTCATTGTCCAATCTGAGTTGACTTTGTTTGACCCTCGTAATCCAGTCTAGACTATTTGACCAAACAGCCCAGATCTAATTACGATGACAAAAGAATAATTGAACTCCTTTGCTAATTTTAAACGAAAATCTGTTTTAAAATATTTTACAGCTCATAGCTAACCTCAAAGCCGAGTTACAAGTTTGGAGGGTTCTCAGTGTCAAGCCGTTGTCTTGTGTAATAAAATATTTTATGTGAAAAGAACACGGTTCAACAGTGAACAATTAGACACGGTAATGTAAAAGATGAAGTCAAGAGATTTGTTTCTGGAAGTTTGGAGTTAATTCTCCTACGTCTCCCTTTATTCCTCAATGGAAATGATTTCCACTAGAAGATTTGATTTATACAACTCCTTGTACAAACCCGATCCAACAGCCAGCAACTTCAAGAACTCCTAGCACTCAACCAAGAACCCAGACACGTGATCTGGTTCGTAATACAATGAACACAACTCTAAGCTGGTTGTGCAAATCTAGCACTCGACACTCTCTGTCTATGATGTACAGTGAAAACTCAATACTACAGAGTGTGTACAAACGTTTCATGACACAAGAATTAATGGAAACAATCAGTGTGTAGGTGTCACTAGTTGTGAGCTGGTTTAGAGAATACGAATTTGTTTTTTCTCTTGACAGTGTTCATGAATTGTAGTTTGCAGCTTGTGATTCGCAACACGTAACCAGTAACCTCTTCACAGCTGATATGCTCTTTTAATTATACCCTTTGGATACAACGATAATAAATGTTACCAGTAGACATGTCAAATGTATCCAAATTGAAATTCCTGTGGCGTCTTAAATGCTTGTACTATGTACGTACATCTCCATTAAATGCATTTCCATTTTTAGCATACTCTGCATCGTGTTCAGTTCAAAAAATCTCTGCATATCTGGAATTAGCTCAAAGTAGTTCCAACGACTAAAAATCAATACAGAGATGTCAAACACTCAATCTGTACGAAATCTCGAATCATTCTGAAATTCAATTTGCTAAGTTGTCCTTACTCAACTGGGTTTCCAATCTGGTCTGTGCGTTGATCTGCTTTTCTAATCTGGTTCTAGGCTGGTCAAATCCAAATTGCTCTTAACTGATCTGCTCTTGTCTTTGTTTTGTACTGATCCAGATAACGGTCTTTGATCACTTATATCTGTAACCCGATAGCATCTGTAGAACAACCTTGCTCTGAGATGGTTTTGTCCAAGCTGGTCTGTTATACAACCTTATGCTCCGAGCTGTTCTCTCAACTATTCCAAAACCCACTATTTTATCTGCTTTTCTGAATTGATGTAATTTCAATCTGTTTCTATTCTTTCGAGCTTGAATAACATCTCTGTGCTGGTTTGACCTTAACCAGCTTGACTGAATTACCTTAGCTGGTTTGTCCTCAACCGGCATAACTAAATACCCTGAGCTGATTTGTCCTTAACCAGATTAGCTCTATTCTGATCTGGTTTTTATAAGCCACGTAGTATATTCTGTCACTGGTTGATCCATTTCTGAGCTGATTAATATCTTTTATTTGTTTTCGCCAAAACTTATGAAATTAACTCTAACAATTTCCCCTTTTTGGTGATGAAAAAACTTGTGCAGAAAAAGAGAGTATATTGAACTATTAAACACTTTATATAAGAGTTATCTGTACAACAAAAACAAGACAAACTAAACCCTTCCTAGGTCACAACAACCTTCCCTTTTTACTGCTCGTCCCTTCCCCCTTTTTGGCATCACGAAGCTCCTTCAGGCAACCAATTATTTCAGCAACCTATGATTTCAATAACGCAATTTCATCCACAAGGTGCTGTTAACTATCGGCAAATTGACGAACCAGAGTAGTCTCCAGCCCGTCTATCTTGTTGTCGAGCTGTCGTCGGAACTGCAAAGTAGTGTGCTTTGCCATGAATGTATCATCCTTTGTTCGATTGACCTGTAAGCCCAGGGAAGATACAACATCCTTCAGAGATGTGAGCTCCTTAGCAGTATCGGCTTGGGGTTGGCAAACAATGATTCGCTACGGATCAGCTTGGACAAAGTCTTCTTCTTTATTTTCGCTGTTATTCTCCTCACGTTGCGCAGTATATACAACCATCTGTAAACCAGAAGTACTGGTACCATGACGGTCCTCATTATGTGGATTTGAAGCGGAAAATTGTACAAAAGAATGTGAATCGCTTGGACTGGAATGGGATGAACCAGTTTGAGCCCGTCGCTCAACCTCCTGCTCTGTTTCCGGATCTGGTTCTCTATGAGCCTGGTGCTCACCGCCCTGAGCCTGACGCTCTTACGCTTGAGCCTGTTGCTCGTTCCCTTGAGCCTGATGATCTTGAGAATTCACGTCTTCAGTCTCGTCGACATTTTCAACCATCCGAACAATCTCTTCAACCTGCCCTTCCTGCTG
>KV010216.1:0-30218 GCA_001598015.1 Dorcoceras hygrometricum | reverse complement strand
TCCTGCTGAGCTGGTTGCTTCGCTACTATTTGTGCTTGTTCTGCTTGAGTTGAAAACTCAATGGCAAGAATCTTTGGCTTCTCTGGCTTAGCTGGAGTGGCTCCTGTTAACAGCATTTGACGTTCCTCAGACCAAGTAATCTGTGGAAGATCCACATTTGCAGCATCTCCTGCGATTGAGGTTTCTGGAACCAGAAAAGGTAGACCAGCTAGACATCGTAGAGCCGTGTGCTGCTTTAAGATTTCCTTGAGTTCATGGCTTAGAAACCGGATACACATGTAATCGTAATTAACAGATGGATCAGCTGGATTAAAGTTATTTCGGTGCTCATCTACCCTCTTCTGTACCTACATCTCGTACATCGTATACATCACCAGCATCCTCCGCTCAAACAGTTCAGATACTTGCTCTGTCTCAGCCCAAAACAAAAATTGATCTTCAATTTTTGCAAGACTTTCAATGGAAGTTATCAACGATACAGTGTTGAGCCTCACCGCAGTGCGGAAGTGTACCCACTTGTCATAATCAGACATTTTGCTAGATACATCTTCCCAAGAAAATTTGAGCACCAACATACAGTGCTCCTCCACTAGGTTTGGCTGGACAAAAGCGTCCATGATCACTTTGCCCTTGGCGGTGGGGTCTATTTGGGGTAGAAAGTGCGTTGCCCAGTTGATCTCCCTGATCTCCACGGGAGCAAAGATAACCTTTCCAGCAAAAGTGATGGACTGCTGAGCTGACTGTGTAGGTCCAGACCTGACCACAATAGCACCCTCGTTGATAACAGCCTCTATCTCTGTTTTGTCAGTACACTCCACATGCGCGTCCTGATCAGCAGCAGCGGAGGCATCATCAGCTTGTCTCTCCACTTCTGGAGTTGTCTACATATTGGCTTCTGGAGCCTCAGCAGTGGAGGCATCATCAGCCACAACTAGAATTTCCGAAACCGGACCAGCATTGGAGTCTGTCTGGTCACCAGTGATTTTATTCACCGGCTTATTCCTCTGTGTCCTTTGTTTCTTTGTGATTCGTACGATAGGGAGAGACACAGTAGACTCTGAATCCGATGACTCTACAACCATTTTGCGCCTTGGGGCGGCGCCGCCTTTCTTCAGCTTAGCCAACGGACGTGAATCTGCGTCTGATCTGGTCTCAGATTTGGACGTCGCTGGAGAATCCTGGCTCCTAGCCTCCACTGGCTTCTGCACAACCACCGAAACAACCTTTGCCTTCTTCTTCTTCTTCTTCTCAGTAGCCGCCTTCTTCGGCTTCTTCATCTCACCAGCCTCCTTCTCTGGTTTCTTAGTGAGAGACTCAGGACTATCGGCAGTGGATTGTTTTTCACTCGCTGTCGCACCCGAAATCCTGCTAGTCTCACCAGTTGGACCAACACCCAGATTCTTTTTCATATAGGTGTGAACAGACTTACTGTTCAAAACCTTGAGGGGGTGCAATTTCACAGACTCTCCAAGGTCTGTTTTCACCAGATTCTGTATTAGAACACTCACTTGCACCGCAAATCCTTGTGACTGCTTGGTAGGTGTATGCACCATAGCAACCAACACCTGAAACAGAATCTGTGCCCAGTTCACCTTGAGATCGGCACTAGTGGCCACCATCAGATCAAATTTTTCATTGGTAACCACATCAAATGAACCAGCTTTGGCACACAGTGCCTTGGCCACAATATCGTGCAACAATCTGTACTTCATCTTCATCTCTTTCTTCTTAGTTGGTGCCTAAACGGCACATCAGTACTAGAAAACTTCCTTCTCATTTCCACCATTGTCTAGGTCGGAATGTCAAGAAACCCAACTAGCCCCTCATTTGGTAGTCCGAGCGCTTCAGCAAACACATCCTTGGTAATCATCAATTTTCTATTGGCGAAGAAACTCACAATCGTCCCAACTATGAATTTCGCATTCGAGAAGAACTCAGTCACAGCTCCCTCAAACACAAAGCTTGATGCCTCCAAAAAGCCCTTAAGCCCTGTTTCCTCCAGGGACTTAAACATGGGTACCATCCAAGTGTGCTCCATGCTTAGCACTGATGCAAATTCAACCTGTTTATGTACGAACGATGGGAGAGAAGGGTTTTAAGTGGACACGTGTCATTATCATATTAAAGAGTCATTTGAAATTCCTGAAAGATGACCGTCTGATTTAAAATGAATTTTAAAAGTCAAAAACCAATCACAACCGTTCGATTTTATTATACCAGCGCAAAAACAATTAATAAAACCCCGTGATAATATCTTAATAAGACACCGTGATAATATCACACTGTGTATGTCTCTAAGCTGGACCAGATCAGCAAGGAGCTGACCAGCTCGGAGACAACTAGCGGACCGTTGTATTATCTGTTTGAATTATCATGTTCCCCTTGAACATATGCATGCAGAATACAATCAAGACATATCCAAGAGACCTAAAATGTTTCTAAAATAAGAAAACTTAGCGTCCGACAGAGGCTTGGTGAATTATCAGCTACTTGCTGATCCGTTGGAAAATGCTCTACCCGAACATCTTTCTTTAGCACATGTTCTCTAATGAAATGATGGTGTATGTGGATATGCTTGGTTCTGGAATGCAGCATGGGGTTTAGAGTGATCGCGATGGCACTTGTGTTGTCACAGAAAATGGGTGCCTCTGCTGCATCAGCGCCGTAATCCCTGAGCTGTTGTTGGATCCAAAGAATTTGTGCGCAACAGCTCCCAGCTGCTAGGTACTCTATCTCAAGTGTGGATGTAGCAATTGATGTCTGTTTCTTGCTAAACCACAAAATTATTCTATCACCAAGAACTGGCAAGTTCCAGTAGTGCTACGCCGATCAATCTTACAACATGCGTAATCTGCATCACTGTAACCAATCAAATTGAAACTTGAGTCTTTAGGATACCAAAGACCCACGTTCTACGTGCCCTTTAAATATTTAAAAATGTGTTTAACAGCTATGTAGTGATATTGTTTTGGATCAACTTGGAACCTGTCACACATACAGATCGCGAACATGATGTCTAGTCTGCTTGCTGTAAGGTATAAGAGAGATCCAATCATCCCACGATACATGGTTACCTCTATGGCAGATCCCGCTTCATCTTTGTCCAATTTGATTAAAGCACTCATCGGAGTAGATGCTGACGAACAGTTTTCCATCCCGAACTTCTTGAGAAGTACCTTAGTATACGTCGCTTGATTGATGAAAATTCCATCCTCAAGCTGCATTACTTGTAATCCTAGGAAAAATTTCAGCTCTCCCATCATGCTCATATCGAATTTGTCCTGCATAAGTTTTGAAAATTTTCACAGAGCTTAGAGTTATTAGATCCGAAGATAATGTCATCAACATATATCTGTACTAACAAGACATGATTATTCTTAATAAATTTAAACAATGTCTTGTCGACAGACCCGATAAAAAATCATGATCTATTAGGAGTTTGGACAGAGTATCATATCAAGCTCTGGGAGCTTGTTTCAGACCATACAAAGCTTTATCAAGCTTATACACAAAGTCTGGTCTGGGGTGATCTACGAATCCAGGAGTTTGTGTAACATATACTTCCACATTCAGAATGTCATTTAAGAATGCACTTTTGACATCCATCTGATAAACCTTGAAGTTCTTATATGCGGCATATGCAAAGAAGATGTGGATGGCTTCTAGTCTAGCTACAGGCACAAATGATTCCTCAAAATCAATTCCCTCTTCTTGCCTGTAATCTTGAGCTACTAGTCTAGCCTTGTTTCGAACTATGCTGCCATCTTCATCTAATTTATTCCTAAAGACCCATTTGGTACCTGTAATATTTTGATCAATGGGTTTAGAAACTAGATTCCATACTTTACTACGTTCGAATTGGCTAATTATTCTTGCATAGCTTCTATCCAGCTCGGGTCCACTAAGGCCTCTTATACCTTCTTAGGTTCAATATGCGAAATGAAAACAGAATTAAAATATTTGCTTATCATCTGGCCTCATGTCCTAAGGGGTGCAGTAGGGTTACCGATGATCAGTTCGGGTGGATGATCTTTATGCCACCTAAAACCTGGTCCATATGAGGTTGATGCTTCATTCTGTTCCACCTGAGTGCATGCTGGATCATCTGGAATACTACTTGTTGGATTTCCACTTGTTATAATTTGATCATCGGCTTGTGCATGTTCTTCACCAGCTTGAACATGATCCGGAACAGCTTGAGCAATATCTTGAATGTTTGCATTGGTAATTGTCATGTCCAGTGCATGCTGGTCACCAACATGAAATCTATGTTGTGCCTTGTCGTCACTTGATTCATCCAGATTGGTAGACTCCAGACTAGTACACAAGTCATTCATTTTAGAAGCTGATGTTGATATGAAGCTAGTTTCATCAAACACCACGTGAGCTGATTCTTCAACAGTAAGCGTCCTATTGTTGAAAACTCTATAAACTCTGCTCACGGCTAAGTATCCTAAGAATATTCCTGCATCATTTAACATCGAAAGCTTTTAGGTATGTCTTTCCATTGTTATGGATAAAACATCTGCATCCAAACACTTTGAAATATGAAATATCAGGTTTCTTGTCATTCCAGTTCTCATATGGAGTTACCCCATGTCGCTTATTTATCATTGATCTGTTCTGGGTATAGCAAGTTGTGTTTACTTCTTCAGCCCAAAATTTTTGTGAAATGCCTGAATCAGCAATCATAGTTGTAGCAGCTTCTTTTAAAGTTCGATTTTTACGCTCAGATAACCCATTTGCTGAGGTTTCTAGATGCACTCTACTCATGTTTGATTCAAATGTCATCCAGATAAGAGGAAATTTTAAAATAAAAAACTCTGTTCCTCTGTCACTCCTTGTCCCACTGACATTGCAAGATTTCTAATTTTGCAAACGTTTTAAAAAATTGATCATCTTGTCGGCAGTTTGATCCTTCGATTTTAAAAACAACAGCCAAGTAAATTTGGAAAAATCGTCAACAACGACAAGGGTGTACTTCATTCCCCCTAAGCTGGTAACGAGTATAGGACCAAAAAGATTCATATGTAAAATATACAGCTTACGAGAAGTTTTATTACTGCCTCTAGTTTTGAAAGTGGATTTTAAATGCTTTCCCAGCTGACAGGCAGAGCAAACCTTGTCTTTTAAAAATTTTATCTTGGGCAAGCCATCAACTAGCTCAAGCTTACTCAAATTGGCAATTTTTTTAAGTTCTGATGATTCATCCGCTGATGCCATAGCCAGCTCTTGGAAGAGTCAGATACTAGGCAAGTTTATTCTGAGTGCGGCTGATCTGACAAGTCTATTTTGTAGGTATTCCCCGATCTATAACCTACTAGCACAGTTAGACCTTACGAATTCAAAACAGTGCAAGTGTGCTTTGGAAATTTAACGGAATAACTACTGTCACACAACTGACGTATGCTGATCAAGTTGTAGCACAAGTTCTCAACAAGGAGAACGTTGTTGACAGTAAAGTTACCATGGATAAGCTTACCCTTGCCCACGGTGTTACCATTTGAATCATCACAGAAGGTGATCTTGGGTCCATTACATTGCTTGATTTCTGTAAGCAGCGTGGCATATCCCGTCATGTGCCTCGCACATCCACTGTACACATCCACTATCCAGATACACGTTGATTGCTCCAATATTGATACATGTTGTTCCTAAAATCACAAGTCAAGAAATTTTGGTACCCTTTTATTTTGGGTCCAGGTTTGATTAGACCTTTTGGGACCCACACTTGGATACTCATAACCCATTTATCGATGTGTGCATCAAAGAACTTGTGTGGTCCGTGTGTGTGTCCTTCGTTGAAGATCGAGATAACTGGCCTTGTTCTATACCACCATATTTGGGTTTACCCCGCATCTGTGTAATTATTTTGTTTAGCCAGCTCTCCCGAGGCTCCTCAGGAGGAGCAGTATACCCCCCGCAAAATCTACCTTGCCATATCGGAGGCCTAGCTACTATCTTATCTTCAACAGATTGTGCCTCTACGGGCTGTCCCATGCTAGATCTTACAAATTCCATGGTTTTAAGCTTTGTCTTCTATAGCTTTGGGGTACAGCTGGTCTCTGCTGTACTGCTATCATTGCTACCATAGCCTAGTCCGGTTTTATCACCATATGGCTTCATAGCTCCATGCAGTTGATCCAGGGAAGCAGATGACCTGGTCCATGAGCTTATTATACCAGCTAAACGCTGATTCTCATTGAGCATCTCCTCGGACCTGCTTCTCAATTCCTCACTCTCTGTTGCAAGCTTACTTAGAGCAGCTTGCATATTGCTTGAGCTTATCAGCTCAGCTTTGGTAGCACAGTTCTCTTTTTCGGCTTTTATTTCCTCGAATGATTGAGAGAGTTTCTTGTACTCTTAGACCATGTCATTTAGTGCTGTGACAAGATCCTCACGTGTGAATTCTAGATTGGAAAAATCGAATACCTCATCGGTGTCATCGGCCATGAGACACTGTACTTCATCCTCGCTTTCACTTGATGATGAGGTTCCTGAGCTGGATTCCTCTGAATCTGAATAATGACCATGCACTCTTGTTTTCTTCAGCAACCATAGCTTTCTCCGTTCTCCTCTTCCGATAAATTTTCTTCTCCTTCTTTTCCTTGCTGGTGCTGCGATTTGGTTGCTTCTTTGCATCCAGCTTTGGCTTCCTGTAATCCGCGATTAAATGACCAGGCCTGCCACAGTTATAACACTTGTCATCAGAAGGAGAATTTAAATTCTTTCTAGGAGAATCGAAGGAGTTGGGTTTAGAATTATGCTTTCGCATAAATTTCCCAAATTTCTTAATGAACAAGGACATGGCATCCTTGCTCATCTCCTCTGCTGATCTGCTGTTTGTAGAGCATGGACTCTGTTCTGGAATTGTAGCAGCAAGAGCTCTGGTTGGTTGGGAAGTTGAGGGCTCAAACTCCGCTCTTGTTTCCAACTCAAATTCAAAAGCCTTCAGGTTAGCAAACAAATCGTGAAGCTCCAGCTTGTTCAAGTCCTTGGACTCCCTCATGGCCATTGTCTTCACGTCCCACTCCTTGGGCAGTGCTCGCATCACCTTCAGGGCCAACTCCCTGGTGATGTAAGATTTTCCCAATCTGGTTAGCTCAATTACTAGTGAGTTGAACCGTTCATCTTCTGCCATGATCTCTTCGGGATTCATTTTGATCAGTTCAAATTTTGTAGGGCCACTGTCAGCTTGTTCGCTTTGCTTTCCTCATTTTCCTCACAAATCTGGGTCAGCTTTCCCGAGATCTCCTTCGCGGTTGTGTAAGTCTGGATCTTGCTACACATATTATTTTCTAGCGTCTTTTACAGGATGTCCTTAGCGACATTATCCAGATTTGCTTTCTTCTTATCTTCGGATGTCCATATTCCATCCTTAGCTTTTCAGTCCACTGAGGCGCACCATCTGATATAGCTATTGTTGTGTTTGGCCTCATAATCTTTATTGGTCCATAAGTGATGACGAACCACATGTCATCGTTCTGAGCTGATAGGTGAGCTTGCATGCGTATCTTACATACGTCGTATTCCTCCTTGAAAAACATAGGAATCATGTTGTGAGAAATCGACATATTTGATGAATATAAATAAACAAATTGTTCAAACACTGAGAATTCGAACTCTGATACCACTTGTTAGGATCGGAAAGCAAGCTCGGGAGTTCATAGGGGGGGTGAATGAACTCCTTTGATAATTTTAAAAAAAAATCTGTTTTAAAATTTTTTACAGCTCATAGCTAACCTCAAAGCCGAGTTACCAGCTTGAAGGGTTCTCAGTGTCAAGCTGTTGTCTCGTGTAATAAAATATTTTGTGCGGAAAGAACACGATTCAACAGTAAACAGTTAGATGCGGTAATGTAAAAGATGAAGTCAAGAGATTTGTTTCTGAAAGTTCGAGTTAATTTTCCTACGCCTCCCCTTATTCCTCAATGGGAAGGATTTCCACTAGAAGATTTGATTTATACAACTCCTTGTACAAACCCGATCCAACAGCCAGCAACTTCAAGAACTCCTAGCACTCAACCAAGAACCCAGAAGCGTGATCTGGTTCATAATACAATGAACACAACTCTATGCTGGTTGTGCAAATCTAGCACTCGACACTCTCTGTCTATGATGTACAGTGAAAACTCATTAATACAGAGTGTGTACAAACGTTTCGTGACACAAGAATTAATGGAAACAATCAGTGTGTAGGTGTCACTAGCTGTGAGCGGGTTTAGAGAATACAAATCTGTTTTTTCTCTTGACAGTGTTCGTGAATTGTAATTTGCAGCTTGTGATTCGCAACACGTAACCAGTAACCTCTTCACAGCTGATCTTCCCTTTTATTTATACCCTTTGGATACAACCGTAATAAAGATTTCCAGTAGACATGTCGAATGTATCCTAATTGAAATTCCTGTGGCGTCTTAAATGCTTGTACTATGTACGCACATCTCCATTAAATGCCTTTCCATTTTTAGCATACTCTGCGCCGTCTTCAGTTCAACCAAATCTCTGCATATCTGGAATTATCTCAAAGTAGTTCCAACGACTAAAATCAATACAGAGAGGTCAAACACTTCACATCAATCTGTAAGAAATCTCAAATCATTCTGAAATTCAATTTTCTAAGATGTCCTTACTCAGCTGGGTTTCCAATCTGGTCTGTGCGTTGATCTGCTTTTCTATTCTGGTTCTAGGCTGATCAAATCCAAATTTCTCTTAACTGATCTGCTCTTGTCTTTGTTCTGTACCGATCCAGATAACAGTCTTTGATCACTTATATCTGTAACTCGATAGCATCTGTAGAACAACCTTGCTCTGAGACGGTTTTGTCCAAGCTGGTCTGTTATACCACCTTACGATCCGAGCTGTTCTCTCAACTATTCCAAAACCCACTGTTTTATCTGCTTTTCTGATGTAATTTCAATCCTTTTCCATTCTTACGAGCTTGAATAACATCTCCGGACTGGTTTGACCTTAACCATCTTGACTGAATTACCTTAGCTGGTTTGTCATCAACCGGCATAACTAAATACCCTGAGCTGTTTGTCCTTAACCAGCTTAGCTCTGTTCTAATCTGGTTTCTATAAGCCACGCAATATATTTTGTCTCTAACTGGTTGATCCATTTCTGAGCTGATTAATCTCTTTTATTTGTCTTCACCAAAACTTATGAAATTAACTCTAACACACAGTTTTCAGGATTGTTTGGACGGTTCAAGCTAGCCGATTCGTTCCATCTTTTAATTAAATGGGTTCGGTTTATTTTTTTAATTGTTTTAAAAATAGAGTAGCACTTTATAGGAAACGTGTTTTCGTTCATGATTTACATTAAAATCTTTCATATACATACTTCCAAGCACCTCATGCATCTTCATTCACAAAAACTTCATGAAAAGGAAAATGATAGAAGCAGCGCTTTCTGTAAACTAGAAACCGACCAAAGTTTTAAAGTTTTCAATGGAACTGATCGAGTTTGTCTGTTGATTGAGCTAGATACTCCTCTGTTATCGTTGTCATAGTTAAGGCAAGTAAACTATGTTCTTGTTGTACTTGAGAATGCATATATTGTTTCGATTTGCATTGTGGTATGAGCTTATGGTTTGAAAAACGTTTTATTTACAAGTTCTTCAAACAACAGCAGAGTTTGAGATGCTTTCTTTGATGTTTTGATTCAGAAAAGTTAGTGATAAAATGTTGATGATGTTCATTCAGTTTTTTCTTGAGTTTTCTGGGAGTTTCTTCAAGTAGCTTACAAGTAGCTTACGTGATTTTGTGTCAGTAGTTACAAGTAGGTTACCTATTCTTGTTTATTGATGATTCATTAGATATTTTTTATTCTTTCAAACTAAGGAAATCTTCCAAGATGGTAGTTTTCATTGAACTAAGTTTGTGACCTGCTCATTTTTGTTCGAGCTGGTTTTTAAGTCACGATCTGGTTGTCCAGTTTACTCTCAATTTAATTTCATTTACAGTCCAATTGCGATCTGGTTTCTTGTTCAGTACTCGCGATCTAATTGCATGGTCCGAGTTGACTTTGTTTGACCAACTAGCTTAGAGCTGATTTTATATCCTGAACTAGTACGTTCGCGTGCTGATCATACTCTGAGCTGATCCAGCTCGGGTCCATTTTGGATTGATTCTTCGTTTCTTCGGCTTTAATTCGAAAGTATAACATCAATCGGTTTGTAGTTATGTCCCATGTGAAATATTGTTCACCAGCTCAGAGCTCTGTTGCTCTCTATTCATTCTATAGCCCAAGCTGGTTTCTGTGTTCACTTTCAATTGTATTCCAATGAACTCTCAATAGTCTTAGATCAACATTTGATTTTCTAAAATAGCAGTCTATAGAATAAAGCGATGTAAAACAGACCAATAAAATCAGATTTAATAGAAAAGTTTAAAGTGATTTATGGCAAAGATTACAGACGGTCACACGAAGGGTGAGGATGCTGACTGACGAACTAGTGTGCCCCTTCACCATAAAAGGGACCAAAATTATGGTTGAAAGACTATAATCCCTTCACTGAAAAGTTGGGATTTATTCCCCAGTTCCTGATTTCAGATGATAGTTTGATCAAATGAATGGACCTAAGTAGAGCTTATGCGCCATAATTCAATAGAAAATGAAAACAGAGCGTAGGGTAGTTTATATCCACGGCTCAAAGAAATGTTTTAATTACTTTCTTTTACAGGTATGAGCAAATGTTTTAAGAATGTTTCAAATATGTACAGTTATGCTTTCGCAGTTTCCAGTATTCAGCTTATCAGCTTTCATGATATAGCAGTTTATGAAATTTCAGATAAAGTATCAGATTTGTTATGCTTGTATTGTTTGCCTTTGTTATTCGAGATTTACTTGTTGAGCCCCTAGACTCGCTAGTTTTTTTTTGAGTGCAGGTGAGGAGGTTTGAGCAGAGCTGGTGGTGCGAGCTGGATCAGATTGGGGGTGTTTATCGTGGACATTAGCTTCCGCACTGTTTTCAGTTCTCATCCTTTTTGTTGTACAGAATCTATAATACAGTATTTTGAATATTTCATAATTCTCCTTCGAGTTCTGTTGTAATCAGAATAGATTATTTCCCTTGGTTATATCTATGAAGTTTCGCAGTTGAGAATCACTTGGAATAAACTTACAGTTTATTTAATATTGCCTTGCGAACTGAAATTTCTAAGAGGTAGCAAATCAGCCCATAATAAGTTATCACCTTTCAAATAACACCTTCCCAATTTTAAAAATTTAATATTTCTGGTTCGGGGCATTACAATTGGTATCAGAGCATGGTCCTTGAGGTAAACACTTTCTGAGACAGTTCTCGCCAGCCGCTTCTGTTATCCTGTGAGTTTTATTTTCATGTTCTAGCATATAGTATTCCATCATAATAGTTTTGTGGTGAATTTGTGCTACGAATATAGATAAATGTCAGGAAGAGGTAGAGGAAGAAGAAGTTATATTGAAGGAGAGGCTGAAACAGATGGAAATAACCATGTCCTAGCCAGCATGGCTCAACTACTGGAACGTCTGGTTGACCAAACTAATCCAGGAACTGGTCAATCATCCGGAAGAATGGTTAGTCAAGAGGACCCGCAGGAAAGATTTAGAAGACAACGTCCTCAAGAGTTTTCTGGTTCAACTGATCCACTTATAGCCGAAAGCTGGATCAAATCTTTAGAAGTTATATTTTACTATCTTCACCTATCTGACTATGACCAAACTAATCCAGGAAATGGTCAATCATCCGGAAGAATGGTTAGTCAAGAGGACCCGCAGGAAAGATTTAGAAGACAACGTCCTCAAGAGTTTTCTGGTTCAACTGATCCACTTATAGCCGAAAGCTGGATCAAATCTTTAGAAGTTATATTTTACTATCTTCACCTATCTGACTAGGAGAGACCTCGGTGTGTCATTTGCATGTTGAGGGGAGATTCTATGATTTGGTGGGAAGGGGCCAAGTTGACTGTAGATTTGACTATGCTCACCTGGGAATAATTAAACGGGTGTTCTATGACCAGTACTTCACAGTGGATGTGAGGGCTGAGCTGAAAAGAGAGTTTCCAACTCTAAACAAGGAGGTATGCCGGTACGGGGTTATATCCGCAAATTCGAGAGAGGATGTTATTTTGTTCCTCTAATAGGTAGGGATGCGGAGGAGAAGCTCCGACATTCTCCATTTTTAGCTTCCTCAACTCAGACCTCAGACGTCTGATTCCTCGAGTTGTGAGCAGCTTGATTCATCTAAACTATCACTTTTATTTTCAGCTTTTACGTTGTCAAATGTCTGGGACAACCTCTTGTACTCATGGACCATATCATTTAGTGCAGAGATTTGGTCATCTCGTGTGAATTCAACATTGGAGAAATCAAATACCTCATCATTGTCATCAGCCATCAAACAATGTACTTCCTCTTTCTCGCTTTCATTCGAGGAACTGCTGGATGTACTCAAGCCTGAATCAAAATCGGCCCATTTGCTATTACTTTCCTCAGCCTGTTCGTTTCCTTCACAAAACTGAGTTAATTTCTCCTAGATGTCCTTTGCCGTTGTACACATATTAATCTTGTTGAACATGTTCTTATCCAGCATCCGATATAGTATGTCATTGTCGAGGTTGTAATTTCCTGTTATCTTCAACAGTTAACTCGTATCTTGGTTTTTCAACCATATGAGCACCATTTGATATAGCAACAGTCATGTTAGCTTTCATAATCTTTATCAGATCATTAATTATGACGAACCACATATCGTACTGAGCTACCAGATGTGCCTGCACAATTTTTCGATCATTATAATCTTCATTGGGAAACATTGGAGTGTTGTTATACAATTCATGGAAGATATGAATGAGATTTTAAAAATGATTTGTTCAAAGATTGAGTTTTCCCTACTCCAATACCACTTGATAGGATCGAAACACACCAGAGAGTGGGTGGGGGTGGGGGGGTGAACAAACTCTTTTAAAATCTTTTGTGTTTAAAAACAATTTTTAAGATAAGCTTTGTTAGAAACTCAATCCAGAACTTGATCTAATATGCTTTCTTAAGAAATACAAATATTACACGTAAGATCTCAAGCATTGAACTGAAAATGCGAAGAGTATGCAAGTTGAAATATTAAGAACATATTAGAGTCGGGATTTGTTTCTGGAAGTTCGAAGAAACGCTTCTACGTCTCTCCTGCATCCGAATTGGAAGGATTTCCACTAGAAGTTTTTTAATAGAATACACGGTATCCTAAACCACTCAGTCAAGCCGTATCCGAACTGAACTCCAAGTATAACTCAAAAATAGCAGGCAAGGTGAGAAAGAAAATATAAAAGGTTTTTTGGTAATCTGATCTATTCAAATACTAAGCTTATTGTATTCAACACTCAGCCGAAATACTTTACAGATGATTTGAAATAGATACAATGAGAAAGCTTCGCTAAAAGATGAGAGAAATAAGATTCTCAGTTTTTGTTGGATCGTTCTTTCTCTTTTCACTTCGCCTTTATGTTTTAAATTTGCTCATCCTTTTATTGAAATGGTAATAAATACATTCGCTGGACGCAACTGATGAATTCGTCATGTTGTATTTAATTAGCATTTAAAGATTGTACTGTGCTCTATATTGCTCCATTAAATGTTCTTACCTTTGGAAAATTTTTTATACGGGTAGACTCTGACATATTCTGATAGTTTGTCGAAAAGCACAACTAATAGCCTCGAAGTGTGCTTTGATATGCTCTTCTCAACTGAGATGATCTATTCTTATCTGGCTTGTTCTTCTCAAAGTCCTAATCTGAAATGCTCCAAATCTAAGTTGACCTTACTCATCCTGATCTAATCGGTTTAGCTCCGAGCTGATTTTTTTCTCAACATAAGGTTATGTGTGTCATACTGGGTGAACTATATATTTTTATTCTATAATGCTCAATAGTTTGATAGGATCGAAACAAGGCAGTACAAAGTTGAGAAGGGGGGTTGAATAAACTCTTCTAAAAAACTTTGTGTTTAAATGATTTTTAGGACTCGGTTGGGTTAGCAACTAAATCCAATACTCAATCTATTCTACTTTCTTGATAAATGAAATATTTATGTTAAAATATAATCAAGCAGTTAAATGTAATGCGATAGTATGCAAACTAAAATAGTAAGAACAGGTTAGAGTTGAGATTTGTTTCTGAAAGTTTGAAACAACGATTCTACGTCTCTCATTTTTCCAAACTGGAAGGATTTTCACTAGAAGAATTTGAATAGAATGGACAGTATCCAAAAGCACCCAGTTATGCAGCATTTGATCTGAACTCCTAGTATCATTGAAAACAGCACGGAGGCTGTGAAAGCAATATAAGGCTTTTTGGTAATCTGATATGTTCATCCTTTTATACTGTGAATTCAAACGATAATAAAAAAATATCAAATAGACTCAACCGATTAATTCAATTCTGTGTATTTAAAATATTGTACTATCTCCATACAGCTCCACCGTACAACTGCATTAAAAGTTTTTCGTATCGGTTATACAACAGCGATCCTCATACATGTCCAGACTCTGACACATCCTGAATTTGTTCAATAAAAGTTCTGCCTCGTCATAGCCTTAAAGTCTGTACTGATTTGATTTATATGAAGCTCTAGACTGATCTGCTGAAAGTCCTAATCTGAACTGTTCTTCAACCCTTTTGTTTTCCCGCGCTTTGAACTTGATCTGATTTGCTATAACAAAAACTGGTCTGATTTACTCAGTCTTTTCTCCTGAACTGATCTGCTCTTTTGTTCTGAAACCCAAAACCAAGTTGACTTTACTCAGTCTGTTCTGAACTGACTTTACTCAGTTTATACACGATCTTGGATCTGAGCTGATCTGCTAACCTTCGAGCTGATTTTTGTCTCACCAAAACGTAGAATATTTTTCTCAACAAATATCATATATATTCTTTTCTTGACGAGTTTCTTACATTTTCTAATGGGAGTACAATTGTATGTTAATTTACGAGGACAGATTTGGTTACTAAATTTTATTGTATTTTTTTCAGAATATAAATCACTTTATGTTTGATCAACGGTGAAAAAATATTATTTTTATTTAATAAAAGTTAAAAGTGAATCTCGACGAGGACTTCTTCATTTTAGAAATCGCTTTTGTTTTAGAAGACCACTAGGTTCATCTTCATGCTTAACGCAATACTTTTCCAATCAAGCTATCTAGGTAAATATTGTGCAATAGGTTCGTCTAAAAAGTGTCAAGTGCATGAATCAAATTCGCGATCATTTGATCTTATACTTAATAATTTTAATAACTTGGACACCCAATAGAACTTAATCCAATCATATTTTGTGTCTTCTTTTGTTACACTACAGTGAGTGAGAATTTCGGAGGGGGCACAATAAGTAATAACTTTACGTATCAATTATTGGTTAAGATAATTTTTTAAACTATCTAAAAATATTCAATAACTCATATTTGAATTTGATAGTCAAATATAATAAAAAATAATTTCGTCCTCACTCAACAAAAAAGCTTACGTTACGGAGATTGAAAAGTACTCCATAATGTCTATACTATATTACTTAAGGTGATAATCATATACTAAGTCTTTCCAGACATTGGGATTCAAACTCAGTTCACTCTCAAAACCTTGAGTAAGATTCACTCATCTGTTTGGCTTGTGACCGAATACCAATTGTAATGTCTCTTACCGTATATTACGCAAATCCATTATACAGTCGCGCTTGCATGGGCTTAGACCGATGGCGTGACTGAGTAGTATCAGAGATGGTTACCTACTATGCAGTCTCGCTTGCGTGGGTTTAGGCCAAGTGCATGACTGAATAGTATCATATATGATTTACCAGTACCCTCTATGCAGTCTCGCTTGCGTGGACTTATTATGCAAAGCAAAATGCTAGCTCGATGGATCTACCTATTGAACATGTGTGACAAAGTTTTACATCATGAACCACCTCTAGATCCTCATAGTCGATGGTCGAGGGGTCAGACCGCTCCCAGGACGCCGCGTTGAGGGTATTCCTTTACACCGTTTCTTTTAAGTTCTTAGTTGCAAGAGTTGGCGCCCTGTCCTTGGTTAGGAAAAAACAGTTAGCTAGTTGTACTTTCTTCGTCCCAAGGTATAGTAGTGATGTGAGGGGTGATTGTGATGTCTCTTATTACATTAGTTAGAACAGGAAATTAGGATTGATTTATAATCGATTATAAAATGGGCTCTTATAAAGCTCGGATTAATAATTTTCATAAAATGAGTATGAAAACAAAATAATTACCATATGGGTTAATATTGATGTGATATTACGTGGTGTGATACTAACTATATTAGTTCTCTAATACATCCATCGTTTAACAATGACCTCTTTCTCATTTACCTATTTTAACAAAGTGTAAACTTAACAAACAAAAGCTTTCTATAAATTCTAAATACTAATACACTTGAAAACAAGAAAACTTGTTTATTTTACTAAAAGTAAATATATGCACTTGCAAGTCACATGCTGATAAACCGTAAAGACGATCATGATTTTCGTAAACTAATGATATTGAATGAAATCTCTAATTCAACTCATGAAATCATCATTATCGAGTTAAAATGTGGATAATTTTATTTGTTCGAAAAATGAATTTAAGGTTGTGTTTAAAATGAACGGATTTGATTTAAAAAGTTCATCGTTATCATTATCAAACATGTATATATATATAAAAGAAGGAATAGATTTGTATTCATCAAAAAATAAATTGATCTAAACAACTAGATTTAAAATAATCCAAACACAAGATTTGGTAACTGGCTGATGAATGAGTGGTGTTGACTATTTTGTGGATAGCATGAATTTGTTTTAGTTCGTGAAATTATTGATGATTTGATTACTGAAGAAAACTTGGCGTTATGCTTTTGGAAAGTCAAAGAAGTACAAGTAAACAAATCATTTATTTTTGTTATTAATGCATAAATGTCGGCCGCTTAACAGATTAAATTTAATTTAACTGTTAAGAGGTCAACTGTTGAATTTTATAATTTATGTTATTCTAATATGATATACTATTATTGTTAGTAGTACGGATTAGATAGGAAAGAAAAATTTCAAATTAAGATAGTGTGAATTTTTTATTCAGGGCGGTGTATTCGAAGTAAGAGAATGAAAAACTTTTGAAGTGAAATTAAAAGTTTGAAGTATTTTAAAATAAATTTTTACAAATTTAACGAAAATCTTATGGCATTTAATATGATTTTATAGAGTTCTTAATAGTCATGTGTGTTAAAGTACTAAATTTTGGTGATAAAAAAGTAATCAGTTCGAAGCTCAGAAAATCAGAGACTCGAACCTACAACGCTTCTTGGAAGATCATATCAGATCGGATTTGATTAAGGAAAACTCAAATTAGAACAAAGTATATAAGATTAGTGCAGATCAGTTCAAGGCAACTTTGTAGAAGAGCAATTCATATCAGATTAAGATTAGCAGATAAGAAGATCGGATTAGTTTGGGAATTCATACAGAGTAGTTTAGTAAAATGTTGAGCAAATCAGATTGGAGTTTTACAGATCAGGTCAGAGCAGATATCGATACATTGACTTGTGAAATTACTTATAATAGATAAACAACTCAGGGAGACAATCAGAACATATCAGATTTGGTAAAAAATGAAAATTGCATGCTTTCCGCAAACAGAAGGTGCATTTAATGAAGATGTTACGGAGACAGGTAATAATTAAATGCACATTACTTACTCAAAGACAAACATAACGATTGAGTTTACCAGTAATATTTATTATCGTTTGAATCTGAAAACTATAAATAGGGGAAATAACTTGTAGTCAATACAACTCTTGCACACCTACTATCTCAACCTCACGGAGCCTCAAAAGATCACAAAGCATTTCTTAGATCAATCAGTTTTCGAATCAAGCTTTGAGTTATTCATTTTAGCGATCATAATTTTTTTGTTTTCATTTTAGTTTAAAGCTGAAATTGTTAGGTTTGTACTTTGTTGTGTATTTTACATAGCCTTAGAATCATCTGTACATAATAGAGTTTTGTTCTGTTATCAGAATATATACTAGAAGTTCAGTTCGGGTACTGTCTGATTGATCGATTTAGGATATCAAGTATATCTTATTCAAAGTCTTCTGGTGAAATATCTTCCACATCAAAAGACGGGGAGCCATAGAAGTTACTCGAACTTCCAGAAGAAAACTCATACTCTGTATTAATTTATTTTTCAAGCACTTACATAATTGTTCATGTCCAATTGAGCCCATTCCGCATAAAATATTTTATTATTCAAAATAAATTTAGACTGAATTATGCAATCAGTCGGTTGCTCAACTGACTTAAATTTTAAAAGCATAAATTTTTAAAGAGAATTATCACCGCTCTAAACTGCATTCTTACTATTATTCGAGCATATCAATGTGTTATTTTAAAAACTTTATAAATGTATAGATATATTAAAATTTTCAATGAAATTAGAGAGTTTTTGCAAAATATTATAGAATGCACTTCTACTATGAAGATTTTTGAAGTATTTGTGAATAATTATTAAATTATAATAAGATATAAGTGATTTAGAATATTTGAAATACTTGAATTTACTTTTACTTACTTTCAACTTTTATAATTAAAAATCAAAAGGTAGAAGTAGAAAAAATATTTCAATCTTGCTTCTAAATTTTGAATATAAATTATAGAAGTTGAAGTATCACTAGAAACATAAAACATTATACACAAACACTTCAAAATACTTCTATCTTATAATAATTTGGAAAGTGTATATAAACATTCAAAAGCACTTCCATGTGTATATGCACCCTATAAACTCTTGCAAACACTTAATCACTCCATAAAAGTCATTTCTTTAAAATACATCATTCCATAAAAGGACAGTTTACATCACCAAAGCAGCCTTATTTATGCAAATTTCTAATCCTTTGAACTCATGTGACCTAACATTTTTTGCCACAGATCAGTAATATCACATTGCACAGAATTCACACTAATTTTATTAAAACAAATCGGCATGACATACATACACGTTATTCAATTTCTCAGTTTTGAATACTACTAGTGACCCCTTCATTATTTTCATGCATCCATTTTTTCCCATCTACCCTCAAGCTCATCATCTTCTAATGCAGCACAATAAATAAGATTATTACATAGGGAACATGTCTAACATTTTTCAGGGTTTGAACATATCCAGTATCAAACTTTAGGCTGACATCCCCAATTCCATCTATTTTGCGTTGTTTTTCGTTTTCAAGTGAAACATAGCCGTTTCTGTTATCAATGCTAGTGTATGTGGAGAAAACTGTTTTAGTGGTGTGTTGGTCCCAAAATAGGGTGTTGTTCGTGAGCTCTCACATAAGTCACGTAGGCTCTCATACAGTCTAAGAACACCGAACCCTCAAGTTGCATACGTTTAAAAGATTTTTAAAGTAGGACAGCACGCAAAAAGGAACCGGATCGCGCAAGCGCTAGATCAGCAGCTCTGCGAGCTGTTCAGGAACTCATGCGATTTGGTTTATTTTATCTTGGGCTGCAATAGCTCAGTGTTCGTGAATATTGAGTACACCGAGATACAGATTGAGTAATGAAGTAAAATAATGCGGAAGTAACTCAAACTGAACTCTTATAATCGAAAGCTTACTAACAGTTTTAATAACAGTTGTAAAATATGCAATGCGTATGAATATAAATGCAGAAAGCTGTAAAGAAATACGCTGCGATTTGTTCATGGAAGTTCGGAGCCGAATCTCCTACATATCCCCTTCTTTTGCAACGGGAAGGATCCAATAGAAGACTTTGATTACAGCGGTCCCCGCTGCAACCCGATCCAACAGCCCAACAGACTGCGAGAACTCCTAGCCACCACTACACACCAGCCCGCAAGCTGCGTGTGTCTACTTCACTTCTTTTACGCCTCAGTGAGAAAGGCTATATCCACTTATTTAAAGTCTCAGTGTGAAATACAACATAGACTTGTTTAACGTCTCTGTCCAGAGACTACATAAGAAGTCCTTTTTGTTTTTGATTCACTCAGCTAATGTAATCAGCTCTCAAATATGTGAGTGAATCATGTGTGAGATTTACAGTGTATGCTTAATCTCTCGAAGATAAAACCTCACACATTGGGAAGTGCTCCTGTCCGAGCTGGTTCTTCATTGTCTTCCCAGGGTTGTGATTTCTTCTATTTTTACATTTTGGTTCGCACAACACTTTTTTGACTTCGTTCTTCTCTCATCCGCGCTTGTCGCACACCTTCTATCTGTACTCTGCTCTTGATATTTATAGCCCAATGCGAAGATTTGTTCGTTGGACACAAATTTGTAACCGTTGAAAATCTTCTGACACTGATGTACTTTGCGTCCGTTGGCTTTTAATGCGTTGTAGGCCTTTTCACTTTAAGCACTTGAGCACTGTTCTGAGAAGACAATACAAGCAAATAGATTTGAATACTGAAAATCATTTGTCGTTTAGTCTTGTATTCAAATCGTTTTGCTCGTAGATTTGATAGCATATGTCATGCTATCCGGACTGGTTTGACCTTAACCAATTTGCCAGCTTGTCTTCTCTTTACGTCGAGCTGGTTGCATCACTGATCCGTTCAAATCTCTCTTCTTCTTCTTTCATCTGCTCTTGTTTGCAACTGCTCTTGAGCTTATCTGAGCTGCACTTCTAATTTGCTCTTGTCATCTGCTCTTGTACTCAGCTGTTTTTGTTTTGTTCTTTCCTGCTCTTGAACTGCTTCGAGCCAGCTTGTTCATTACACTAAGCAGGTCTCCTCTGAGCTTGTTCCCCAGCTAGTTTTCTTCCCAGCTGGTTGCTTCTTTCACTACAACAGTCTTGCTCCATCTGCATCTGTGAGGCTACCTCGAGCTCGTCAAACTTCTCACAGATATCATACGGCCAGCTGTCTCATCTCTCTCATAAGCATCCAGCTTGGCCAAGATCCTGATCATGTTTTCTCTTCTCTGATCTGGTCATCTTTTCTTTGAGCTGGTTTGTCCTTAACCAGCTAGACTCTATTCTTCTCGTCAAGAGCCACTATGTTACTTGATTGTTCTTCCAAACCATCAGCAAGCACACAGTTAATCGATTGGTTGATTGAGTCAGTTCTTCGAGGATGCTTTAAACCTTATCCTCGTAGAACTGCAATCCAGCACCAGTGATTATATCCCAACTTCTTTGGGATATCATAATCAGTTCTAATTCAGTCTTTCCAAGGACTGAGATCCCTATGATAAACTGATTATGATTGCGTGTAGTGATCTGATCTGCACTTGATCACTGCGCTTGTACGCTGCACTTGATCTGTGCTTGAACTGTTATGCTCTTCACTGAACCACGCTGCGCTTGATCTCTGGACTGCTCTTTTACCAAGCTGGTGAACCAGCTTGACGTTCCCTGCAATCAGAATCTCTTCTGTTGTACCAGGTCGGGCTTCCCTCACTGTTCCAGCATAGATATCTTCAACTAGATTAGCTTAGGCATCACCTTGCTGTTCCCGTTTGAATATCTCATGTCTTTTCAATCAAGTGCACTGCATATCTGCACGTAAATCATTAGTAGAATAATAACAGATTTTTTGTTAATAAAAATTCAGATTGATATGTAGAAACAGATCCAAAATGGTGTCATGTGATATGTGCATCCAGAACCAAACAACCAGCCCATTTCATTCACAGAAGGTGATTTCACAGAATTAATAGAAACATCACCATAGTCTATTATCATAAGTACATCAATATAGTTTTCTAAAGTATCAGTAGCATTGTTAACTTGTTTATTAGAGGAAGAGTTATTCTTTTTAAACCTATACTTTTTAGGATGAGGACACTCGGCTTTATAATGATCCTTCTCACCATAGTTGTAGCAGTTCATGTTTACTTTATACGTAGGTTTTGATCTACTCCTACTCTTAACCCCTTTATTCCCTGAGTGATTCACATGTTTGGTTTGAGATCTACCCCTGAGATGCATAACCTGTGACGCCCGGGGATCGAAATAGGGTGGGGAGTGATTGCTGGTGTCAAGAGGTTGCACGTACAATGAGCGGCTCATGGCAGACTTCTAGGCGAAGGTGTACATGAATGAACTGATCCCACACTGGAATGAGAGGGATTATGAGACTGAGAAATTATAGATGTAGTTGAGGTAGGCTTATCAGATTTAATTGGTACTACTCATACCAACAAGGTGCATATTCTTTTCGAGAGCTCATCACTTAAAACTCAAAAGTTAAGCGTGTTTGACTTAGGACGATTTTGAGATGGGTGACCCCCTGGGAATTTTCTCAGGGTGTGTTCGAGTGAGGACAAAACACGTTGGAATGACCAGTGCTGGTACAGTGGGGACAGTCGTTAAAACTGGGGCGTTATATAACCTACCCACCAGATGGCTTAGTTTCTTTCTAGGCTTTAAGATCTAGTTCTTTAATTTTAACCAACTAATTACATTGTCAAGAGTGATCAAATCTCTACCATATTTAATAGCTGATCTTACATCAGCATAGGTATTATGGATAGCTTTTAACAGGACAATAGGAGTATAATCATCTATGTTTTTGTCTCTTGTCAATTTAATATCATGTATTAATTTGGTAAACACATCTAGATTCTCATCGAGATCTTTATTCAAGTCTAATTTGAATCTAAAAATTTTTTCAAACAAAAACATTTTACTAGGCAAAGATGTCTCAGTGTAAAGTTCTTGCAGTTTATCCCAAAAAATCTTAGCAGAATCAAGTTTACCATATTTCCTTAACACAGCATCATACAAGTTCAAGATAATAGAGGAGTAAACGAATTCATCATCTTCTTTTCTTTAAGAGGCAGAGGCATATTCAGCATAAGCATCAGTATCAATAGCTTTAAAAACATTTTGTTGTATTAAAACCCCTTTCATTTTTCGTTGCCATATTGAAAATCTGATTTTCCACTGAACGGTGCGAAGCTATAAGAAGCCATGGTATTCATAGGAGGATCACATAGAAACACAGAGAATAGTCAAGGCACACAAACAATTAGCACAACAGAAGTAGTAATGATAGCTTAGATTAGACCAGCAGATATATCAGATGTAGCAGGGAATAATACAACCAAAACCAAATGATAACCACACACGTAAGGCAGTATATTTTGAATAGAGACAGGGTAGCGGATCTCCAGCACAGAGGATTCCAGCAAGCTCAAGGCGCACGATCAAGCTACCTTCGTTGGGAGATGTCCCACCAAGTTTTGTGGAGGATAACGTGAGATAGGGCTCAAGGGTATCATCCCGGTGGTACTATTACACACAGTGCCGAATTTTAGCTACTATTCAGCCAACAGTACCAACAAGCACACAAGGCGGAACTACTTAAAACCCAGAGGCCTATGGTCAGGGGTTTGGTCTCCAAAGCACAGGATTCAGCCTCCATACGAACGGATGCCTCGTAAATGACAGATCAGGAACAAGGCCTAGACCTAGGCTTTGATACCACTGTTGTTCGAACGTACCTATAAAATACAGTAAGATACGGAATACGGAATGCACAGACAACACAATGTAGGCCAATGATACCAGATCTGGCACAAAGATAAGTAGACAGCCCGGATCTAGGAGAGATCAAGGTTATCAGCTCAGACATTGAAACTAAGAACCACCTGTAGCACAGAACCACACTAGAACCAAAGGGTACAAGAACACATATGAACAACACGGAGTTCCCTTGGAATGATCATATTATAACATTCGAAGACGACTGATTTGACCTTTCAATATAATCTCGAATGTTATCCTTACTGATCTAGTCAGGATCACGTGCTTCACTACGGTCGGAGATCAATTCCTTTTCAATTCAATCGATTCCTTCTGTCCAAAGACTTTTTTTCTTCTTTCTCTTTGGTTCTCTTCATTCGGATAGTCTGCTCATCTATATCTGGTCTTCTTATCCCAGGGGCGAAACTAGAATTCTTTAGCAGGGGGGCTGAAGAGCTAAATGGAATTCATAATTTACATAAAATTCATTAACAAAAGTTTGTGTATTACGTTTCATACACATGCAGCATAATCATATAATACTACAACTAAATATTTTAATAAAAATAAAAAAAAATATACAACAACTATAAAAGGTCATTTAAGTACAGTCAAGAGAAATCATTAATACTATGTTTTAGTCACGAGATTTCTCATCAAAATCATCTATTATAGATTCAATATCCACTAAATTAGTAAGCTCCCGCTCAATATAAATAACCATGCAATCTGCCAAAAAATATGAAAAGCTAAATAACAATGTATGTATATATATATACCCCTTGCGGCTGTACAAGGGCTTTCTTGGCGTTATTCAAGTCGCCACATGCTGGCCCCCCAGTTACTACTGCAATCACTCCTTCAGTTGGTAAATTTCCGTCTTCTTCGGCCTGCTTCACACTACTATCTCGAGTGAATGAGCCGCTACTTGATGTAGTTATGTATTGATGAGAAGCCACGAAATGGTTCACTGATGCAGTCGCCGCTCGGGCGGCGGTCTCCTCCATTAGTGCTTCCAAGGCCCTCTGAGTGAGTCGCAACTCGGGTCGCACTGGGGCCTTGGGATCCGAACAATCGTTCCGACCCGCGTCGCGTGAGGCTCGCGGTTGTGTATGCATTCTCAAATGACGAGGTAATGTTCCCACAGACGGCGCCAAGTTGATGTTGCCTAAAATCGGATGGATTGATTTGATGACTCAGCGAGTAGGTTGGGATCTCGCGAGAGCTCCAATGAATGATTTGAGTGGGTTGTTACCTGCGTCACAAAGCAAAGTCAGAGACGCCGGGAGGTATCCCGACGAAGGCACTCCGACGTTCAAGTCAGCGGTTGCTCGAAAGCTATAACAATTCAAGAACCAATTGCTGCTTATTGAGAACGTACCTTAAAAATGACATGGAGCTGTCTATTTATAGAGAGCATTGAATGTTCTATGGGCCTTGTCTTGGCGGCCCATTTTGTGACTCAATGGAATTTGTTATCAGGCCATTGGGCCCTATCATCTTCTGTGGACTGGGTCTGGGCTTGGGCCTAGGAGATTAATGGCTCAGCCCCCATCAAGATGCAAGTTTAACTCGCACATAAATTAGGAAGTTTAATTGTTTATAATTTAATTAAGATGTCTAATATGTACTTAAACATAAATTAATAATCTTAATTTTTTTGAATTACTGGGTTCGAATTTTGGTTTTAGAACAAAACCCAAAAGTGGCTCATAATTTGTTTAAAGAAATAATAATTAATGATTGGGTCAATTCCCCTATTTGTCTGTTTGTTGACCAAAACATCTTGTGCACGTAATTTTTTATGTCTGGTTCAAATGAGATCGTGGAGTCAAATTAGATCCCCAAAATATTGACACGTAAACGCAATTTATCGAATTCCTTCTGAAATCTTATTTTATTATATATCTTTGATATTATCATAGCCTTTTTAAAACGAATTAACTTAATTGCTCGTATTAGATCATCTCCAACCCAACACAAAACTGGTATTTTACACTATTTTGGTGCTGAAAAATGAAGTCCAACCATCTGCACCATTTCACCAAATTTGGTGCAGCACCAAATATTTTGCACCAAATTTGGCAGTTTTTTGCACTACGTCAAATCTCTGTCTTTTCTTTTCTCTTTTTTTACTATACTAAATAATTATTGAAAAAAATTGATTTATATGAAATAATTATAAAAAATCAAAATTAATAAATAATTCAATTAAAATTTTTTTATTGAATATACATAAATTAATATTTAAATGAATTTAATGTTTCTATTGATTAAACATATTTAATTAATTAACAGAATAATAAATCAATTAGATCAAACTTCTCCAAAATCACATTGTTCAATTAAATTTTATATATTGAACTTATTGATTTATTTTAATATTTAATTACGTTTCTTAATTTATACCAAATTATTGTAATTTATTATTAAAATATTAATAATAATTATATTGTTACACTATTAAGAAACATTAATATATAGGAATTAAAGAAATATTATGAGAATATACCTTTTGGTATAAGATTTGAAATAAGTGGGTTGGAGATATATATGTATTTAAACTGCACTATTTTAGTGCATAAATTACACCAAAATAGAGTTATGGATTGAAGATGACCTTAAATTAGACAAGTGAATGTCATATTTTCATTCTTACTCAAAATAACCATCCTAAATTCTTGCCCTACACTACGGTTTTAGATTTGTTTGGGACCAAAAAAGCTTTCTAAAAGAAAATTGCTTAATGGACAGAATAGCGCATAATGGGCCTCCTCTGAATACATTATTTTCTACAACTTGTTCCACATATTTCAATTTAGCAGCATAATAGATCATAGTAACTATAATCGTATTAACATATCAACTTCTCGCTTTTTATTTAGAATATAAGAGTATCTATTATTTATGAAATATTGAAATTTGATAAAAAAAAAATAAAATTAAATTAAAAAAATTTCTTTAATGAAATTTATTTTGTCGAAAAATAATGTTGTTGGATCTGCGCAACAGATCAGATCTGGATTTTAATGAACACAAAACTTGTTCTTATGATTTTAACGATTTACTTGAGCACACAGGGTAAGTTGAATCAGATCAGATCAGGGACGAGCTAAAAGTTGAAGAACTGTACAATATAAGAAGAGCTGAGCTCAGTTACAAAGTGCAGATAAGTTTAGCGTAGATGGAGCATTGAGTTAGAACAATTCAGATCAGCTTATAGCAATTCAGATGAGAACGGTATAGAATCAGCTCAGAGAAGCAGTTCAGAATCAGCTCAGGGCAGAACATAACAGAATCAGCTCAAATCAGTTGAAGCACAATAACAGATCATATTAGAATCATCTTAGAGAAGAAACAGTTCAGGGATCAAAAGCAGTTCAGATCAGATTAGAAGCGAGAGAGAATCACATCAGCTTAGAGCTTACAAGAGCAGCTCAGAGCTTAGAACATATCAGATCGGGAGAGCAACTCAGAAAGAATCAGCTTAGAGCAGATAAGAACAGATGAGAACAAGAGCATATCAGATGAGAAGCGTCGAAACAGCTCAGAGCAGAATCGGTTCAGATCAGCTGAGAACGCAGCTGGAACAACACATAATAAAGACATTGATCAGATCAGCTTAGAGGTCTAAGTTGAAATAGCAGAGCAAGATCAGCTTAGACCAGATCAGCTCAGAGGAGAACAGACAAGTAGAACACATCAGATGAGTTCAAGAGCAGTCATCACAGAGAAACGTACAGAACCAGCTTAGAGCTTAACAGAACAGAGAAGCACATACAGAATCAGGAGAGAGTCGATCAGCTTGGAGCGAGCAGACAAGAACAAGAGCAGCTTAGAGAAGAAGCGAAGAAACAACTCGAGAGAATAAAGACTCAGATTAGAACAACTTAGAGCAGATCAGCTCAGAGCAGCTTAGAGAAGAGCACAACAGATCAGATCAAAGCTTCGACTAAACTAGATCAGACCAGAACGAAGCTTCGACCAGACCCGAAGGATATCAGCTCAGACAAATTAGTTTGTACAAACTTTATTCAGAATACTAGAAGACATTTTCTGTTCGAGACAGATCTCACATGTTCAAAGTCAACAAAGCCTGCAAACGCATTAAATGACAAAGGAAACAAGTTGCAGAAATGTCAGAAACTTTACAGAAGCTTTTCAACGGCTAGGAACTTGTGTCCAATGGTTATATCATATCAGAGGCTATTTATATAAAAGCTGAACTGATCTGAAAAGGAGAGATAAAAAATGTGTGCAATATTCGAGAGCTGGAACACACAGATGGTAGCTGGTGTACAAACTGAAAGCTGGTGCCCAAGTGTGAGCTGGTACACAGCCGAGAACTTAAACGCAGAGACACTAGTCGACTGAACAACTTGGAAAGAAGGTAAAGATATCATCTTAGAAGAAGCACTTCCTAGTGTGTGAGAACATTTGAGAGAGTGAGCTTACAATGTAATATTTCTCACACATAAATTCACTCACATATATGAGAGCCGATAGCTGAATGGATTAGTTGAGTGAATCGTCCCAAAATCGAAATCAATGTAGTTTTTCTCACAGAGACGTTGAATAAGTGAAAACAGAGTGTCTAGGAGTCTCAACTTTGGGCAGTGGCTAAGCCCAGTTGAGGTGGGTCAGTAAAAATTGTTGTAGGATAAAATTTTTCTAGTGAATCCTTCCAGCAATGGAAGGAGAAGAGACGTAGTAGATTCAGCTCCGAACTTTTAGAAACAAATTCCAGCTTTTGTTTTTGTTACTGCTTTGTGCATCGCATACTTGTTTTAAAACCGGCTTTTAGATTTCAATTTTTACAGAGTATAATCAGATGTTTTTCGCTTGGTTTTTATACCAGATCTGATATACTTCTCGGTGCTAAAATCTTTCGAACCAGAGCTATTGCAGCTCATGTTTTACTTGTTCAGATCGCGCAGCTCTGCTCCGTGCTGATTCAGCTTAGGCACGCTCTGCCCTGCGCTAATTCAGCTTACGCGTGATCTGCCGGTTTTCCAATCCTATCTCATAATCATATCTATGTTACGTACCTATTAATATATATTTTTAAATATACTTATGAATACTATTAAGAAAACTTGTAATTTAGATATTCGGTTATTTAACTAATTAACTTCTATAGCAAATAAATTTGTAAGAAAATTATATTAGCAATGATAAACTCTTAACAGTGACGACGCCTTGCAAAATTATAAGATACATACATGAACCATATAATTGAAGGCTTCATATCATCAGAAGACATTGATCGATAAAATAACTATAATAAGTAATTTATAATTATGGACACCAATATTTGTTTTAATTTAAATATTAAAATAACCAACTCTTCCATCAATCAACGCCCTATGAAAATATTGATATATCAAATTTATGCAACCTTTTTTTTTCTCTTGCTAATATTAATAATTTTTTTAGAAAATCACAATATCCATAGACTAGATACTCTTATATTTTAATAAAGGCAAGAAGTTAGTATACTAATATGATATATTATGTTGTTAAATTTAGATATATAAATTACAGTATAGGATAGAGTGTAGAAATTATCTGTTGTAAAGTGGCATCGGATAATTATGTCCCCTTCTTCGTTGTAAACTTGCGGACCACTATAACATTTGTGCAACATTTTCTACAACATTGTCAAATGTGGAGTTCTTATTGCTGGGAATTATTATGCAATTAGAAAATAAATAAATTATAGTACATGTGAAGACCAATTATTGGTGTAATATGGAACTTTGCAAGAAGCAGTGTAGAAGAATCCACTTCATCAATAATACCCACTAACAAAACTAAGATTGATACAAGAAAATAGATGATTGATTGACTTTTAGTGTCAACATTACTAGAATTTTTTGTTTATAATTTTATGGAAAATTAAGATGTCAAATGTCATGTTTGAGGTTCATATCTTTTTATCATATATGTGGTACAAAAGAATATTCTTTGGACAGCAAGCAATATCAGACCGGTTAAGAAACAAAATAAGAGAGCTACCATTGCATTCCTTTATTGCACGCAAGCCATTTTTGGCCCCTTTATCCTTATATGACTCCTATAATTACAAAGGATTGCTATAGTGCGTCTCCCAACAAGAAGGGCCTATTAACACCTCTCCCCTCCCATTTCCTCCTTAGTGGCTCTACCTTGTACCCTTTCTCATGGTTTCTCATTTATATCAAGTATAGACATAATGATGGTGGCAAATGGTGTCTTTCTTAACAATTTGCAAGTGTTTCCAAGGTCCCCGTGAGCATGTCGCTAAGCTTCCATGATGATGATCGATAAAATGGAGTAGCAGAGACACACAGCTCTTCATGTTCTAGACTCAGCCGTGTCGAATCTTTTTATATGGAGGCTGGAAAGTTCCTTCCGAAACCGAGGCTCATGTCAGGTGCGTGCACCAGGCAGGCAAGCTGGAGGAGGACTACTTTGCTCTTGGCTTTTCTATGCATGGTGTCGGCAATACGTGGGAGGAAAAGTTGGCATAGCATTAAATGAAAACAAATCATTTAGTTGCATATGTTCGATCAAATACAGAATGCAAATTATTTAACAAATTTGTCTCCCTCATTAGTGAAGGACGTGGAGCTCTATAAATCGAGCTCATTGCATGTCAGAAACTATATCCCAATTTCTCTCTTTTCTCTCTATTATATAAACATATATTTATATATATATTCTAGTATATTCTAT
>KV010215.1:32600-46144 GCA_001598015.1 Dorcoceras hygrometricum | reverse complement strand
TGGATGGAATTGCTCAAGGACTTTAACTGTGAGATTCAGTATCAGCCTGGGCGGATGAACTCGGTTGCCGATGCATTGAGTAGTAAGACCCAGCCTGCGATGCTTTCGTTTTTTAATGTCTCAAAAGTCTATGAGTAGTTGAGTACATCTGGTTGGCGATTCCAGCCGGGTGATCAGTACTTCATGGTTTCTTCGATTCAAGTAGAACAGCAGATTGTGAGTGACATCATGGAGGCGCAGAAGACTGATCCATATATTCATGAGTTGAATATTAAAGCCCGAAGTGTTCAGTCTTATGATTTCTCTATTACTTCTGATGGATGTTTGAGATTTAGAGGAAGATTAGTGGTTCCGAACTTGATCGACTTGAAAGAGACCATTCTGAACGAAGCACATTGTAGCCGGTACAGTGTACATCCGGGGCGAGAGAAAGATGTATCATGCCTTGAAGTCTCACCACTGGTGGGCAGGTATGAAGAGCGACATCTCTGGTTTTGTTGCTAGATGTCTGAATTGCCAGCAGGTCAAGGCTGAGAGGATGAGACCTGGTGGATTGTACAGAGTTTGTAGGTGCCCCAATGGAATTGGGACCACATCGCCATGGATTTTGTGACTCATCTACCTCGATCGAGTAGGGGATGCAATGCGATTTGGGTGGTGATTGATATACTTTCGAAGTCAGCCTATTTCATTCCCTATGATGTGAGGTGTTCGATGAAGAAAATGGCGAAACTGTACATCGACCATGTGGTTAGATTGCATGGAGTTCCTGTTTCGATAGTGTCTGACAGAGATCCAAGATTCACTTCTCGATTTTGGAAGAGCTTGCAGGCAGCGATGGGTTCGAGATTGGCTATGAGTACAGCCTATCACCCACAGACGGATGGTCAGTCTGAGCGGACTATTCAGACTTTAGAGGATATGCTGCGTACAGTGGTGATGGATTTCAGTGGTGGCTGGCAGGATTCTTTGTCCTTGGTTGAGTATAAGAACAGCTACCAGGTGACTATCGGTATGGCTCCATTTGAAGCTTTGTATGGTCGAAAATGCAGATCTCCGATTTGTTGGGAAGAAGTTGGTGAGAGACAGCTTTCTACCCCTGAGTTTGTGCAGCATATGAAAGATCAGATTGATTTGATTCGGAGTAGAATGAAAGCTGCCCAAGACCGTTTCTCTAGCTATGCTAACAGAAGACGTCGACCGTTAGAGTTTGAGGTTGGCGATCGAGTGTTTCTCAAGATTTCTCCATTCAAGAGTGTTATGCGATTCAGATTTAAAGGCAAATTGGCTCCCAGATTCGTTGGTCCCTTTGAGATTGTTGAGAGGATTGGACAGTTGGATTATAGATTGAGGCTGCCCGAGGAGTTAGCAGCGATGCATGATGTCTTTCATGTGTCAATGTTGAGAAAATATGAGCCAGATCCGTCCCATGTTTTGAGAACCGACGAAGTTGAGCTGGATTCTGCCTTAAGTTATGTCGAATATCCAGTGCAGATCCTGGATAGGAAGGAAAAACAGCTGAGGAACAAGATAATTCCGTTGGTGATGGTCCAATGGAGTAAGCATGGCCGAGAAGAAGCAACCTTGGAAGTTGAGGAGAAGATGAGACAAGACTTGCCTCATCTATTTGAGCACTGATTGTGCGAATTTTTCCAGGTAAATTTCTGGCTTCGTTTCGAATTTGGGTAGTTGTGTGTGCTGATTTGCATGTTTGTTTGGTTCTGCCCTTGTTTGCCTTTGATTTCGAGGACGAAATCTCTTAAGGTGAGGAGAATGTGAGGAATCAGATTTCAAGATTTGTGATTAATCAGATTTTTGGGTTAGATTAGTCACGAGAATTAAGATTTTCGAATTTTAGGATTTCGAATTTTTGGTGAAATCTGATTTGAGAAATTCATATCTCTCTTGGAGTGTTTCAGATTTTAAGTCGCGAGTTTTATCGGGTGAAATCTGCGCGAGAAATGGAGTTGAATTGGTGAAGTTGTGAATGAGATCTGATTCCTTAGCGTTAAGAAGTGAAACGTTGTCATTTTGGTGTGGTCTGGACATTCGAGAGTGGCACGGAGTGAAGCGCTTTTGTTTCGAGGTTTCAGATGTCAACACAGGTCAACGCAATTGATAGTAGCGAGATATCTGGTAGCGCTAGTGTGTGACGTAAGCAGATGTCACGTTGGTCAACCGTGGTGTTGACTGATGGATCGTTAATGCGTAGGAGATATATGGTTATTTAGGTAGAGATTTGGTTGAGCGATGCGACATCGTTCTATTAAGTTGCTGCGTCGTCGTTTTGATCCTCAGCGTTTAGCATATGTTGACTTGTGCGAGCGAAGAGATCTGGTGTGTTAGCGCTGAGATCTGTTGTGTTAGCGCAGAGATCTGTTTTATTGGACGCTGCCGTTTTGATTAGTTGACGTCAAGATGTTCCAGATTTCACCGATACGCCGTCGTTTGGACTTGTGCGCGAGAGTTAGCATAAGCGCTGGATTTTGATGGGCTGTGAGCGCTGGTTTGGAGAGATCTTTTTGGCGCTAGTTTTTATAGTCGGGATCTGTTTTAGTCGGGATCTGTCTTGTTCGATAGAGATTGAATTGAGGGATTTAAATATAACTGTTGAGTTACACTTAGAGCATTTTACACCCGATATTTTCTTATCCTCTTCTCTGTTGAAACCCTAGACCGACACTGTTCATCCGAACATTTCATCCTTAGATTTCAGCAGATTCCAGCCTCTGTTTTTGTGGCGCTTGATTCCCCTCGCTTAGCTCTTTCAATTGCTACCTAGTTGGAACCCTGAATTAGCATTGGAGTGGAAGCGCAAAGCTACTGGTGTTCGAAGCTTTTTGGAGAAGTCTGTTCTGTGTGTTCTCCTACTGGTTTAAGCTTCGGGGTGAGCATTTCTCGTTGAATTGAGCTTGGTCTAGTAGTTAATACCTGCGTAGATTTGTTTAGAACTTGAGTATAGTTCTGGCCGTAGGTATTAGAGTGTACAGGTTCTGATTTATGCTTGAGTTAAGCTGATTTTCGAGGTTTTGAAACAGATTCCAGCTTCCAGGAAGTTCTGCCTTGCCCTGTGCGAATCTGTGAGGTAGAATTTTGAGGATTGAGGTACGAATTGAGCAGACCTTAATAGCTTGAAGCGTGAACATGGCTATAATTCTTGCTATGAAATCTGTTGGCCTGATTATATGAATTTACGTGGAGCAGTTTGTTGAATTGATTGAATTACATTCTGTTTTACGTAATGACTTGTATGCATTTTGCATTTGTTCTTGATTGGCATACATGCATTCATATTGAGCCTGACAGATTGATTGATGACCTGATTGAGAGCCACGTTGTGACTGGCCGACAGATGTGTCGTGACCGAAAAGTCCAACGCTATCATCGGAGTGGTGACTACCGGATTCGAGTGTCTACCACCGAGCTGTGATGGGCTGACGGGCCCCGATGATCACGGACCGATGATTTCCACCGGCTGATTGCCTGTGCGTGGTATAGAGGCTTGACTGAGATGATTGTCAGTTGATACACTGGTCTATCTATCCGATCCTTGATAGCCCTCATGAATTTCATAGCATCGATTATGGCATGTTGCATGATTAGCTGTTTTGATAGCTCTTCGTACTGAGGCTTGACCTCGTATCTGTTTTCCTGCTTCTGTTTTGTTTGGGTCTGTGTTACCCATTTGCAGGATCTTCAGGTAACCAATCTGGACAGAGTTGAGGTTCAGCTGGTCGATCCCCGTTCCCTTGAGTCCCAGTTATATATTTATGTATTGAACCGAGGGATGCCCCGTGTTACTATGTATTGGGGATCTGTATTCGATTTGAGATTTATTGTTGTTACCTGATTTGTATGATTATGTGCTTAATTGTGATATTATCTTGAGTAATTAGCACATTATGGCATGTTGCATGATTAGCTGTTTTGATAGCTCTTCGTACTGAGGCTTGACCTCGTATTTGTTTTCCTGCTTTGTGTTGTTTGGGTCTGTGTTACCCATTTGCAGGATCTTCAGGTAACCAAGCTGGACAGAGTGGAGGTTCAGCTGGTCGATCCCCGTTTCTTGAGTCCTAGTCTATTTATGATATGTATTGAACCGGGGGATGCCCTGTGTTTTATTGTATTTGGGGATCTGTATTTTGAATTGAATATTGTTGTTACCTGATTGTTGGAGTTTTAGTTAACTCTTATTTTGATTATGAATATTTTGAATAATGTTTTAAGTTCAGGCCCAATTATTTTTCGAAAATTTTTAAGCCCGATTTTACGCTTCCGTGATTATGTGCTTAATTGTGCTATTATCTTTGAGTGATTAGCACGGGGCCTGACAACTACTGTTTAACTGTATGTTTTAATACAAAATTTCTACTGCTGAAATTTCTGAAGTACAAAACAGAAACGGGAGAACACAACAGAAAGACGTCCATGATAAACACCTCCTTCCTTTCTGTTCATCTCTCTCTAGCTCCTTACTGATCATTACCTACACTCAATGAAAACTAGTGAGCCTAAGGCCCAACAGGTAAATCTGGTAATATCAAAACACATAATGAAATTTTGAAACTTGAAGTACGCTTATATGCAAACAAGCGAAATACATAACTGAGAAATCTGATAGAAATCGAAAGCATAAACATGAATCAGTTCTGAAATTATTTCTTTAAACATCTCTAGAGCTGTGACTAAAATCACACTTTTGCTCTTCTTTCTTTTTCTGAAATTATGACAACACTTTAAACATTTGGTCCAATTCGTTTGATCAAACTCCTGATATCAGTCTAGCACTATGGCTCATGGTGAAGGGGTATACAAGTCCGTCGAACCGTAATCCTGATACTTCCTGGGTTTTGAAGGGGTACACGGTTCTTCAGCCAAATTCCTTATCCTTCCTGGGGACCCTTTCTGTTGTCATAACTTAAAACATTTCTTAAAACAATGTTCTGCTCTTTCTTTTCTTTCGTAACTCTGTTTTCTTTCTTCCTCGTATGATTTACTGCTGTTTTCGTTGTTCGATGATGTTCTGAGAATGATTGAGGATTCTCTGTAATTCTTGCGAAGATGAAAACTGAATAAATTTGCTAGTTGAATCTGTCAGTTAACTCGAATAATTCATATGAATTGAAGCATAAATGAATAACAAATCAAATTCTGAAATTTCGTTATCTGTTGAAGAAATTGAACAGTAACTATCTACTGAAATATGGACGGTTTCTGTCAACAGATATCACTTTCTGGGAAACGAGGTTACTGACGACAGATACCATTCTATGGAAATAAAGTTACTGTGAACAGCTACTGTAATAGTAGATAACTGATGATAGTTGCTGAAAGGTAATGAACAGTAGGTATCTGCCAATAGATATTACTCTATGGGAAACGAAGGTTGCTGTCAGCAGTTAACAATTGATGAACACCCACGAAAGCTGACAACAGCTAGACATAATCAACGCAACTGCTGAAATCTATACTTAGAATATTTTCAACAACGAATATCAGTTGTGGTATAAGAACCAAATTTCAGACTTAACCATGTGAACGAACATGAAGAACAATGGTTTCCCTTGTCTGAAGAAATCAAACTATTTCAAGAACTTTGTGGAATGATCGAATAAGCTACTTGTAAGCTACTTCGAAGTGATATCTGATGGTCCCGGAAATAGGATCACTAAGCAAATAGGAGTTCAGAAGGGAGGGGGGGTTGAATGAACTCCTTCGATTTTTCTATTTCAAAACACTTTTAAAAACTTTTAGATTCTCAGTTTTATGCAAACTTCTCAGCCAACAATAAATGTGCGGAAATAGGCTGATTGGTTTGTGAACAATGAATCAATGTGCAATCAGTAAATAAATACGTAAGTAAAAGTTTGAGACGAGAGTTTGTTTCTGGAAGTTCGGATATAAATATCCTACGTATCCCCTTCTTCCTCCTCGGAAGGTAACACTAGAAGACTTTGATACAAGTAGGCAATCTACAAGCACCCGATCCCAAAGCCAACAGCCTTGAGAACTCCTAGCACCTCACAACGCTTCTCGCAGACTTCGCTGCTGGTTTACAATGATTTAAACGTTTTACGAACTTCTTGAGAAGACAGTTCGTTTACAGACTCAATGAATATAACAATGAAAACTCGAATCTAGAGACTGTAAATATCTTCTGGTTTCAACAATGAACAACCAAAAGATTGACTCGAATGTTTTTCTAATGAAGATCAAACAGTAAGTTCTTCGAGTCTGAGCTTTTTGAAATATCAACGAAGTAGAAAGCTCTGTAGAGATTTTGACAGCGTTACAGCAAGAGATAATGAGCGAAGTATGCTTCTTCAACACTGCTGCTGATATTTATAGGCTTCGACTGCAACGGTAACATTAAATCCTCCAAAGGAAATAAATCCCGTTTGAATTACTGCCAAAATCGTACACCGTAAATCCTGCTCCACTACAAGGTAAATTGCTCATCCACAGAGCCAATTTGTCTTCTTACCAAATCTGTGCAAGCATAGAGAAACGGCCACTGTACACTGTACTATTCACCCAAAATAGTACCCACCTTGTTTCCTTCATTCCAGGCAACTGTACGATCCAACAAATCTTTTCCAAAAAAAATGATTCTTTAATACAACCCAACGACTGGTTTCTAGCGCGAAGTCAAAAACGCTGTCGTATCAAATTATTCAAGCGCCATCGTTTTGCCATCTCTATCCTCAAATACCAACGACTGGATCTTTTATAAAGGCTATCGACTTATTAGATAAAACGCTGCCGTTTTAACTTATCCATACGACATCGTTTTGCAAAACACCCTCGACTGGTTAAGTGACTCACTGTAGCTCTCGTCTGGTTTCAATACGGTGTCGCTTTAACTAAATAAAACGCCGTCGTTTGCACATGCTACCAATTTAGATCTTGCGACTGGATTGTCAAAGCTATCTTGCGACTGGTTACCTAAACGCTGTCGTTTTAACTTAATCATACGACATCGTTTGCAAATCTCTCGACTGGTTGTACTGTACTGAAAACTGTGACTGGATATATAAGCCACTGTTCACTGCGTCTGGAAACTGATAACTGTTCATTGCGACTGGTAGAATTACTTCAAAACGCCGTCGTTTCTAATATAAAAGCTTGCGTCTTGATATATTGTTCCTCGCAACTAAATAGCATTCCATTCGACTGGTTTTTCTTTCCAATAGACAACACCAGATAACTTGTTCCATTTTGTTATCACCAAAACCATAAATTTTATTCTAACAATTTCCCCCTTTTTGGTGATGACAAAACTCCAGCAGCCGCAATAAAAAGATAGGCAAAAAAAAAATTGAATTGCACATGAACTGCTGAAAATCAAATTTTCATTGCACTGGAAGAGTTGTACATAAGTTTTGTACAAAATAAATCTAAATCAAGATCCTCTTCTCCTCCTAGAGGAACTGCTTCTCTTCTCTCTTCTAGCCCTTTCTCTCTCTCTCTGAAACCTGTCAGACTCTTCAAAATCTGCTTGGCGAATTCTGTTAGCTGCTTCTTCTATAGATATAACAAGCCCGCTCTCAAGAAGATGTCGCCGAGCTTGTTCAACTCGTTCTTCAAAAGTCCCAGTGGTGCGTGGGAGAGTTGGAATTCTCACTGTACCACTACTGCCAGCAACATCACGAGGAGATGGAGGAATATGGTGCGTGGGAGAGTTGGAATTCTCACTGTACCACTACTGCCAGCAACATCACGAGGAGATGGAGGAATAGGCAAGGGACGGCGCTCAACACGAACAGGAGGAGGGCGGCTGCTACTTCCACTTTCCCCCTTTTTGGCATCACCGCCGCGAATAAACTCGACGATATCAGCAAATTGGGTGGAGAGACTAAGAAGATCCGCTGATATTCTGTTCTGAAACTCCAACTGATCATTGCGAAGGGCAGCCACTTGTGCATCCAATGCATTAAGTTTGGCCTCGTGTGCTCTGTCATTTTTCTTGAGATCAAGGAGATCTTGAAAAATAGTGCCAACCGGAGCCACCAAGCCTTTCTTGAGATCTTTTATTTGAGTACTCTGCCGCTCAAGAATATCACAAGCACTGTGAAACATCTGTCGAAGCCAGGCTTGCTGTTTAGCTAGATCCCCTCGAACATTGAATTCAACCTCATTGACTTTGGAACGCAATTCGGTTGTAGATTCATCAATGCGCTTAGAAAAGTAAGATCTGAGATCTTCAAGAGCAGCTGAAGACACATTTGAATCAACTGGGGCTGAAGTATGAGCAGCTTCTGGAGCACGCATAGGCAAATCCTCAGAGTCAAAGTGTATAGAGACATCAGAGGAGGAACTAGATTCCTGATGAGAAAAGGCGGCAGGAGGAGAAACAGGACTCTATAAAAAATAAGGTTGCTCCGCCTGATCAACTCTGGAAAATATGGCAGGTCCAAGAGCAAAAGGATTTTCAACGGGAGAAGGAGATCTATACACTGTACACCCGCTGGAAGAGTCTGAATGAGTCTCTGAGTCGGACAAGGCAACTGAACTACCAAAGTATCCAGCAAAACAATCTGTATGTATACCGCGCTGAAAATCATCAAGAAGGTAAGCTGGAAGTTTCTGGACATCTAAACTGTACATAACCATATCTGTAGAACAACTGGCTGGCCTCAAGCGCCCAGAAATACTGAAAGGAAAAACCTCTGTACAAACACAATGCCACGCCCAAGTCTTTGGCAAAAATGGGGCTGATTCCCAGAACTGTATGGGCTCAATAAACGATACAGAGTGACCAAGAATATCTTGAACAGCGGGGGCGGGCATCTCTACTTTGTTCAAAAACAAAGACAACCTGCATCCACTCCTCCAAAAATTTGGGCCCTGCAAGGGCGTCCAAATCCCATCCACGCAAATCACCGGTCTCACCCAGCAGGTAGACCTAGCCACAGAAAAAAACGGGCGAACACAGCGCCGCAATCTTCAGCGTAATCAACAGCAGTAGAAGAGCAAGGTTGCTCGAAAATAATACCATGTTCTTGCTGTTGATTACGAAGAGCTTCAAGAGATTCAGAGTGGACGGCAGACAAAAGATCAAAAATTTGGCTTGCAGTTGCCGTCCACGGTTGCCCAGACACAAGATATAGTCGATGAGAATCCAAAAGTTTGCTGAGCAACATTTCCCGGTACCTAGAAAGAATAAACAGTCTTCTCTTCACAGCCGTTTCTAGGGAGTCCGTCTCGGCCCAATCCAACATCAGTTTTTCTTTTGCTTTCAAGACCAGTAGAGCATCAAGATCTGTCAATTTATTCAGTGAAAAAGAGTGAAAGAATTCAACCACATCAACCATCACTTGATCACGAAGATCGACCAAAAATTCAACATCTCCACAGATAATTTCTACTGCTTCTTGCGCAGGATTTCTTTGGATAAGCTCATCCTCCACCAATATTCCCTTCCCTTTATCGCGCATAGCAATAGATTCACCAACCTTGATCTTTGAGATTTCTGCATCAGTGATGGACGGCAGCTTCATGTCATCACAAATTTGCACCAGGAGATCATCGACAGACATGATCTCCTCGAAGCTCCGCTTGCTGGCTGCAGATTGCTTACTCGAATCCCCAACCTCTATTGTTCCGGCTGCATCCAATTCCAAGAAAATGTGTTCTAAACTTTCAGAGGCCTGGTCCTCTTGATTTCCAGCAACAAACGCCTCATCAAAGGCCCGATCAAACCAGGTCTCATCCCGACCGCTTTGTACATCATCTTGTGTTTCGAAAACCAAGTCCAATTGAGTTAGGACTTGTCTAATGGTGGCATCAGCATCCTCAGTAGTAATTTCCTTGACTGGTATGTGCTCCTCAGTCGAAGGAGCAGCAGCGATTGTTTCCTCAAGCACCAGTTTCTTAGCGGCAACTGGCTTGTTTTTAGTGGTCCGTTTCTTTTTAATTATCAGAGCCACATCAGCATCAATACTTGCCTGCCTCTTCTTGGACACCGTCCTCTTGACCGGTGTTGGCTTGGACCTAGGTGCATCACCCACCTCTTCGACCCCAACATTTTCATTGACCGAAACAATGCGGTGTACATTCTTTTCATTTAGGATGCGGGGAGCAGGAAATGCCTTGGATTCACCAAGCTCCAGGCCGGGTATATTTCTCAACAAAACACAAATTTGGATGGCATAACCCTTGGCCTGGAGTGAATCAGGAGTCACCATCTCCTTGAGTACTCCAAACAAAATATTTCCCCAATTGATTTTGACGTCAAAAGTGATTGCCGTCATTAACAGGAAGCGATCCCGAGTCACCGCATCAAAGGACCCGGCTTTAACAAATAGAGATTTTGCCAAAATATCACTTAACAAACGGTACTGCATCTTGACTTCCTTTTTCAGACAAGAAATGCTGACCTCCTTTTCAGAGGCAGAGAAAAGACGTTGCGCTTTAGATAAGAAATCCTTCGGCACCTCCGATAGGTCTGTCAGCCCTTCAGTTGGCAAACCAAACGCCGCAGCAAACACAGATTCACTGATCTCAACCGCCATTCCACCGATGATACTAACTACCATGCCATCTCTCACTGAACCATTTTCAAAGAACTCGATAAGAGCTTGTTCATGGAAGACAGCAGGACAACCCAGAAACTCCATCAATCCCGTCGATACTAGAGATTCAAACATCTGAACTATACCAGCATCCTCAAAGCGAAAAACAGAGTCGAAATCAATATGGTGGCTACGACTGATTAAGGAAGATGCCATTTCCAATGAATGGTAAAGTGTTAGAGCACCTGCAATATATTTGATAGAGAGAATACTAGAGAATACGAGAACGCAAAAGATGCAAGGTAAGAGACGATACACAGTAAGCGCGTAATATATACAAGGAATACGAAAGGTTTTTGAAAGCGAACGATGTAGATGTGACTGCTGGAATGATGACAAAAACACGTGTCAATCATCCAGGGGCGCGTACTATTTTGGGAAAGATTTTCAAAATATTGCCATAGTACGGAATAAAAGATTTTGCAAAATATTTTAAGTAAGCAGAATATTTTCCAAAGAATATTTGCAAATAAAATATTTCAATCGAGAAATGCGCGCCATAAAGTAATGAGTCACAACTGCTGCGACTGGTTTTGAAACCTTGCAGCTGGTAGTAAACCTTGCGACTGGTACACCAGTCGACTGGTACTTTTCAACGCAAGTTGTCCCCTCGACTGGAGGCTACTGTTCCCGCTGAACAAAATACCTTCAACTGAAGTTGACAATGGCGTTCAACCTGCAACTGTTAGTGCACATAAAATCAAGGCAATTCAAGAAGACCTAAAGAGTTTCTAAAATAAGAAAACTTAGCGTCCGGCAGAGGCTTTGTGAAAATATCAGCTACTTGCTGCTCAGTTGACACATACTCCAGCCGAACGTCCTTCTTAAGCACGTGGTCTCTTATGAAATGATGCCTTATATCGATGTGCTTGGTTCGTGAATGCAGCACAGGATTCTGAGTGATTGCAATAGCACTTGTGTTGTCACAGAGAATTGGAGCTTCAGAAGCGTCAATGCCATAATCCTTCAACTGATGTTGAATCCATATAATTTGAGCGCAACAACTGCCAGCAGCAAGATATTCCGCTTCAGCAGTTGATGTAGCAATTGACGTTTGCTTCTTACTGAACCAAGAGATCAGTCGATCCCCTAAGATTGACATGTACAACTTGTGCTCTTGCGATCAATCCTGCAACCTGCGTAATCTGCATCACTATACCCAATTAGATTAAAGCCTGAGTCTTTGGGATACCAAAGACCCACGTTGGAAGTACCCTTTAAATATTTGAGGATTCGCTTAACAGCAATATAATGTGATTGCTTTGGCTCTGCTTGGAATCTAGCACACATACAGACAGCAAACATGATGTCTGGTCTGCTAGCGGTTAAGTAAAGCAAAGAGCCTATAATTCCACGATACAAAGATACCTCAATGGCAGATCCAGCTTCATCTTTGTCCATCTTGATCGTGGAGCTCATGGGAGTAGCTGCTGCTGAACTATTTTCCATTCCAAACTTCTTCAGCAGTTCTTTAGTATACTTCGCCTGGTTGGTGAATATTCCATTCTCCAAATGGCGCACTTGTAAGCCCAAAAAGAAAGTCAGCTCCCCCATCATACTCATCTCAAACTTATCCTGCATCAACTTGGAAAATTTCTTGCACAGTTTGGGGTTAGATGACCCAAAGATAATATCATCGACATATATTTGAACGAGTAAAACATGATCATCCTTAACAAATTTAAACTAAAGTCTTATCAACTGTGCCTATTGTAAATTGATGTTCTAGCAGGAAATTCGTGAGTGTATCATACCAAGCTCTGGGTGCTTGTTTCAACCCATAAAGAGCTTTATCCAGTTTGTAAACAAACTCAGGATTTGTATGATCAATGAAGCCAGGAGGTTGTGCAACATACACTTCCTCTGTCAAGATGCCATTAATAAAAGCACTCTTGACATCCATCTGAAAGACTTTGAAGTCTTTAAATGCAGCATATGCAAGAAACATGCGAATGGCTTCTAATCTAGCTACTGGTGCGAAAGTTTCATCAAAATCTATTCCTTCCATTTGCCTAAAGCCTTGCGCTACCAGTCTAGCCTTATTTCTTGTTACTATTCCATCTTCATTCAGCTTGTTCTTGAAGACCCAACGAGTTCCTATAACTGAATGATTTTTAGGCTAGGTACAAGTTGCCATACTTATTTCGAGCAAATTGATTCAATTCTTCCTGCATAGCTTCTATCCAGCTGGGGTCAGCTAAGGCTTCATCTATTATCTTAGGTTTTATATGCGAGATGAATGCAGCATCAAAATGATCATACTGAGATAGCTGGCCTCTAGTGCGAACAGGGGATTCAAATTACCTATGACTTGCTCAGGTGGATGATTTCTATTCCACCGAAGATCAAGTTCAATGGGATTTGATTGTTGTTGTTCCCCCTGAGTTGCTGGATAATTTGCAACGGCTGGATCAGCAGACGCCATTTGACTTGAATTGATAGCTTGTGCGTCTGCTTCCTGCTGGTAAGAATTGCTCGCTGCTGATGCATCAGCAGGTAGACTTGATGCGCTAGGCGCTGATTGACCAGCAGGAGATACTACTTGACAATTTCTCGCGACTGGTTGTTCAGCAGGTGAACTTGATACGATTTGTGAATTGCTTCCTGCTGATTGGCCAGTCGATGGTTGAGCGTCGTCTGCTGGTATATTAGATTGATTCTTTGACGCTTCTTCTCCAGCAGCTGGTGCACTTGTAATTCGATCCTGCTGATCCATGTTAGTTAAATCAATAACAACTGGATTACCTGCTGGATCTTGTTGAACATAGTTGTGCGTTGTGACCACTGCTGGTTGTTCCTCCTCAGCTGATTCTCTTGGTGCCACGTCATCGTCTGAGTCATCAAGACTTGTTGATTCTAAACGTGAGCATAAATCGTGAAGACTTGCAGCTGAGTTGGACTTGAAGCTAGTTTCATCGAAAACCACATGAGCAGTTTCCTCAACATTCAAACTTCTGCTGTTGAACACTC
>KV010214.1:44384-61834 GCA_001598015.1 Dorcoceras hygrometricum | reverse complement strand
GCCTAAACATCCTATGAATGTCGTAGTTTGTTTTGAATATTTCGTATTGATCGTCTCCCGGCTTTATATTTATTGTTCTTCCGCTGCCTCGCCGGGGGGCGGATCCGGATCCCCAACACAAAGTTGGTAAAGTTGGGTTCCTCTTTCCAAGGCCATCCTTCCTATATCACTTTTGGAGGCTGTGGTTGGCTAGAAGAGTGAATGCGAAGAAGCTACAGTGTACTGTATGTTCGTGTTTCTGGTCGGTTGGTTCTTTCGTTCAGGTAGCGCTTTCGAGTAAGTTTTAGATTCTACCCTATGCTTCGTTTAGAACCACTTCTGCTGTTGGGGGTAGGATAGAACTGGGCTGAACTGGTAGCTCCCAGTCCTGTTTTTCGTGATAACGGTCCCTGAGCTGGCTGTTGTTTGGTTAAGTAGGTTGCAGCTTGGTGTTGTTCAGGACCTTGTTGTGGTAATTGTAGCACAGAAACTAAGGTACGGATGTGAGCTTTTATTACAGCTTTGAGATAAGCATGGATGTATCTGTATTCTTGCTGGTATGCTGTGCAGTGTGTATGCTTACCGTGTTATTGCTGTTTACTTCTATTCTGTGTTGGTTATTGCGAGCTGTTGAATCCTGCATACGCGCACTTCCTGTTGAGCTCTTATCCTGTTAGTCCTTGCTATTGAAGTAACCCGTTTTACCAGGATGCGTGTGATTGAGCGGCTGGGTAGCTCACATTCTCTCTCATGTTCTATGGCCTCTGTTCCAGCTTTGTTCTAGTGCTTCATGTGATTGAGTGGCTCTGTAGAAAGAAATACTCCTGCGACAACCGATTGTCCAAATAACATATTGTCTTATTTTTGTTATCACCAAAACTTATAAATATTGTTCTAACAGCACATCTATTTCTATATGTTGCTTTCTGCTTGTCGTTTTATATTTCTCTCTGTACTGGGGTTTGACCCCTGTCTCTGAGCTGTTTGGTTGTTTGTGTGTCATTCAGGTTTTTCAGGTTTCCCAGCTGGCCGAGGAGGTGAGTCAGCTGGTAGTAACTCGTGCTGCTGTTGTGTCCAGATTTGAGATTCTGATGGCTTGAATGCTTTGTACTTACTTTATTTGCTGCTGTTGTTTCATCTTTTGATGTATTTTGAATATAAGCGTATTTTTAAATTATGATTTTTATATTTAGGTCAAATCGAAAAATTTTAACCATTTTTTTTTTCAAAACAGTATAACATTAAAATAGTACCATGGGTTGAATATGACCTAAGAAATAAAAGTAAATTACTGGAATACAACCACATAACTAAGAAGCAAAAATAAAATTTGGTTCATTATTTTTGCCTATAAGTTTTCAAAAATATATTATAGGAATCTAAGATTCGTTATAAATTAATCTACCAATTATCTAATATGCACTCTTTACTGGAAGTAAAAAAAAATTTAAAAATTAAGAGAAGCAATTTATAGGAGCTAAATTTGAAATTTGAGCAAAATTGGTGTAAAAAGTTAATCAGAAAATCATTGGGACGACATCTTGACGAAAATGCAGGCTTACAAAAAATCATACCTCTGGATACTCTGAGGCAGCATGGGTGGAAAAACTTGAGTCTGAGGCTGAGCTGCGAATTGGGGATTAAAACTTTGCTGTTCTCCAGCCGCCATACTCGTCGGACAAGAAAGGGAAATAGTGTTAACGGAAATGAAGGAGGTGAAGAATTTGGGGTTCAAAACATCAGTCGTGGCAAGGGATTTCAAACAAACTCAATATGGAGATCCTCCCCTTACGGCAATACATCGGAGCTAGATCGAGAACTGGATGGCATCCAACGGCTAAGGGTTCGCTTCTGGTTCTCATCTAAGGGTTCACATCCATCTACCTTTCCACGTGGATTGTTGACGTGGCTGTGCTATTTCTCATCTTCTTCTTATATTTTCTATGCGAAAGTTACTTGTTTGCCCTCCCATTTCAAATTTTTTTTTTATATATTTTTACTCAAAACTGATGCCGTTTTTTTTAAAAAATAATATAAAAATAAAAATCAATTTTAAAAACATTGTTCTTATGGACCTTTGCAAATTTATGATAATACGAAATTTAAAACTCCGAATTCTAAGCACGTCAGTCACGAATTTGTTTGTTTGTAATTTTCTTTCGTATCCTTCAGCAGACTGCGTTCCTTTGCTTTGCTTATTTCATTTCTTATGTTTGATTACTTAATTCCTTCCTTTAATTTCATTACACGCCGAATTAATCATTCGAATTAAGAATGCTTGGTTCACTCTGTTCAACGGATATTCATTTCCGTGTGCGCACAATAATTAAAGGACATGTAATTGTTATATTTAATGTAATATTTTCGTAATCCTTGATTTTTAGTTTCATGTATATTTTATATTTACTTTGTATATGTTTTCAAGTTATAATCGAAGTCGTTGTTCCAATCACTTCGTATCAACGATGACAAGATAACTACTCTGCATATTTGATTATTTTAGGATAATGAAAAAGTTTGCTATTATCCAATTTATGTAACGATTTAGATTTTCAATTTTAAACCATATTTTTGTTAACGCAAACATTTAACTCAATCGGTGGTAGATTTTGGCTTTTGTGCCTTACATGTCTTTTTGTTGGATAAATTAAAATGCATAATTCAAATATTCAATTTTCAGAGTTAAAATTTATATTCTTCTTAATTGTAAACTATATTTTATGGTATTTAATTGGAATTTTAATTATGTACCTTTGTAATTCAGGTCAAAAATATTTTGAAACTTGTCCCTAGTTAATTTTAAGTTTCAAATATATTAATTGACTTTCCACATTATTTGAATTTACTCATTTATTAATTTATATTTATGTTTGACACATATGCTTAATTTAGGTGTATTTTGTTATATGATATAAAAAAAATAAATGTAGTTTTATGATTAAATTACATTTATGATTTATTGTGTTTTAATTAGTGGTGATAAACTAAAAATGTTAAATGTTTATAAATTATTAATTAATAATTTTCTGTTAGGGTCGAAAATGAGCCTCGGGAGTTTAGGGGGATGATGAACTCCTTTGCTAATTTTTATGAAAACTTATTTTAAAAGATTTTACTGCTCTTACAAAACCTCTAAGCTGAGTTTCCAGCTTGAACGATTCTCAGTGCTAAGCTGTTGTATCGTGTAATAAAAAGATTTATGTGAAAATAACACGATTCAACAGTGAACAGATTGAATGCGTAAACGTGAAATATAATGTTCAAGAGTGTGTTTATGGAAGTTCGGAGTTTAATCTCCCACGTCTTCCCTTCTTCCTCAACAGGAAGGATTTTCACTAGAAGATTTGATTTATACAACTCCTTATACAAACCGATCGACAGCCAGCAGCAGCAAGAACTCCTAGCAATCTCACAATAGACATAGACCGTAATCTGTTGTAAAAATACAATGAATAGAACTCTAAGTTGGTTTGCTATTCTAGCACTCTCACGCTCTGTTATATGATTATACAAGGATAACTCAACACTACAGAGTGAGGTTAGAAAGTTTGTGTGACACAGAGAATTAATAAAAAAATCTGCGTGTGTGTCTCACTAGCTGTTTGAGAAAATGAACTCTCTTTTCTTTCACAATAGTTCGTAAGTTGTTTGATCACAACATTCGGTTGCGGGTCGAGAGTCTTCTCAAACTGATCTGCTCTCTAATTTATATCCTTTGGATACAAAGGTAATAAATGTTACAAGTAGACACGTCGTATGTATCCAAAGTGAGATGTCTGCGGCGTCTTAAATGCTTGTACTGTTCACATACACCTTCATTAAATGCTTTTTCTCTTTAGCATACACTACGCCGTTCTCAGTTGAAAAAAATATCTGTATATCTGGGATTAGCTCAAAGTAATTCCAACGACTACAAATCGATACTGAGAATTCAAACACATCACATCAATTTGTACGAAACCTCAAAGTAATCTGAAATCTATTTTGCTAAGTTGTCTTTACTCAACTGAGTTTCGGTCTGCTCGTTGCGTTGAACTTCTCTAATCTGATATAAGCTGATCTGCTCTAATCTGCTTCTAAGTTGTTCCAGATAGTAATCTTTGTTCACAACTGTCTTCTTCTATAGAAATACAAGCCTTCCTGATTGCATCCATCTCTTCTAAAAGAATCTGGCTTGTCCTTCACTAACACTATCCCTGAATCTTCTTGCTCTGAGCTTTTTTCTCAACTGATCGAATATAAATTGTTTTATATATTTTATTTGGATATACTCTGCTCTTGAAAACTGATCTAATCTCAATATGCTCTTCTTTCAACCCGATAATCTGATTAGATTCTTGTTCTGTTCTATCAAGATGATTTGTATTTAACCAGCTTAGCTAAATACCCTGAGTTGGTTTGACCTTAACCAGTTTAGTTAACATCTCTAAGTCTACAAGTTTGTTTGTCCTTAACCAGCTTAGCTCCGATCTGATTTTCATAATCAACGCAGTAAGCTCTGTCTTGAACTGGTTGATAATTCCTTGAGCTGATTAATCTCTTTTTGTATTCACCGAAACTTATAAATTATCCAACAATTTTCCTCTTTTTGGTGATGACAAAATTTGTGCAGAAAAAGAGATTTTATTAACATGTAAACAATTTACAAATACAAAGAGCTAAACACAAGAATACATATCTAAGCCCGCCCTATGTCCTTACAGCAACCGTCTCTTTTTGCTGCTATCTCCTTCCCCCTTTTTGGCATCACTTATTTCTTTAAAGTGATTAACCAATTCCGCTAGCTGTAACTTGACAAAATCCAAATCACTAGCGATCTGCTATTGGCTCTCTGTGAATTGGTGAACAAGGTTGGTTTCCAGCGCCGTCTGGGAAGAATTAACATTTGTTACCACCTCATCCATCTTCTTATAAAACGCTCGCTTGAAAATGTCAGAGTCGTGTCTCATGTATGTCTGATTATCCCTCACCATATCAGCCTTGGACTCCAAGGATTCCACGAATCTCTTCACCATTTTAAGCTCTGAAACAGCATCAAAATCTTCTTGGGGACTAGAAAAATTTACAGGCTGCGGACCAGCTTGGACAAAATCCTTTTCTATGTCGCTATTATCTACTGTATACTGTACCATCTGTAAACTGGAATAAATTGGATCCTGACGATCTTCATTATTATCATCCGAAGCAAATGAATGAGTAGAAGAACTTGAATTACTTGGACTGGATGGGGAGGAACCAGCTTGAGCCTGGTGCTCAACCTCCTGAGCTGGTTCTTCTTGAACCTGTTGCTCCTGAGCCGGTTGCTCATCTGCCTGAGCCTGATTCTCCTCCTCTTGAGCCTGGTGCTATTGAGAATTCACAGCCTCAGTTTCTTCCACATTCTGGACAACCCGACTAAGCTCCTCAATGCTCCTGAGACTGTTGCTCAATCATCACAGCCTCTTCATCCTGAGCTGGTTGCTCTTGAGCCTTGTGCTCAATCGCAAGAATCCTTTGCTCCGCTACCTTATCCGGTTGCTCCTCTTTCGCCTGATCTAGAGCCGTGGTTCCTTGATTGGACACTATGTGCCCCTTAGTCCAGGTAATTTGTATAATATCATCTGTAGCATATCCTGCGAGAAGGGGTAGACCATCTAGATGTCACTGAGCCCGGTGCTGCTTGATCATCTCCTTAAGCTCGCGGTCTAAAAACCGAATACATATGATCATAGTTTGCAGGCGGTTCAACTGGATAAAAATTAGCTCGATTCTCATCTACTTTCTTATTCAACTCCATCTCATACAGCTTGCACTGCACCAACATCCGCCTCTTCAACTGTTCAGACACCAACTCTGTCTCAGCCAACGTTTAAAATTCATCTTCAACTTTTGCCAAATTGGTAATGGGTGTCATCGACTTGATTGTATTCAGCCTCACCTCAGTCCTGAAGCGTTCCCATTCATCATATTCAGACATTTTGCTGGACACAACTTGTACCACCAATAGACAATGCTCCTCGAGTGGGCTTGGCGGGCAAATAATTATAAAATCTTCTGATAGGATCAATATGGCTCGAAAAACAGTTGTAGGAGTTCAAACGGGGGGGGGGTGAATGAATTCCTAGGTATTTAAATTTCGAAACCTTTTTAAAACAAGTTTTAAAGCACCCGCTTAACTTAAATCCGAGTTATCAGATTTAAGATATCTCAGTCCAAACGCCGATTTCTTGGCTAACAAAATATGTGCGGAAATAAGCCAATAAATCAATGAACAGTTAAAGCAGTAAATCAATGCAGTAATGTAAAAGTTTAAGGGATAAGAGATTTGTTTCTGGAAGTTCGGATATCAATATCCTACGTATCAATATCCTACGTCTCCCCTTCTTCCTATTCAGGAAGGTTCCACTAGAAGATTTGATGGTTACAGGCCTTTTGCAAAAACCCGGTCACCGAGCCTCGCTCCAGGTGAACTCCTAGCAACACCAAACAATAAGCAGACACAGCTGCTGTTTACAACACTTAGTATTTTCTTCTCAAACGGCTTTGTGAAGCACGTTTGTTACAGGCTCAACAATGAATGAAACAATGAAATACAAATCTATTGAGGCTGTAAATCTTCTGGTTTCTAACACTGAAAAACTCGATTACACAAGGTAACCAGAAAATGAACTCGAAGGTATTTTATGTGAAATCTGGATTGACTGTTCTTCGAGTTTGAGAGCTTTTAGGTAAGTGATGTTCGTAGACAAGCGATAAGCTCGAGAGCAATGGACGAAGAATCGCAGAACGACGGAGAGTGAGCAAGAGATTCAAGAGCATCTTCAGTTCAAATTCCAGCTCTATATATACTCTTCGCTCACAACGGTCATTTAATTTCGCTAAGGAAACAAAATCCCTTTTGAAAATCTGCTGATTGTACAACCGTATATTCTGCTCCACTACAAGTAAATTGCGCTTTATCAGAGCCAAGATTGTCGTCTTTCCATTTTTGTGCAAACACCGTATATCTTATCTTTCGTCTTCCAACGGTCATTAAATTCACCCAAGGAAACAAAATCCTTTTGAATAAATGTCCATCTTTTGCTCCACTCCACTACGCTGGTAACTTGCATTCTGTCAGAGCCAAATTGTCGCTTTCCATATTTGTGCAAACACCGTAAACGACCTCTGTAAATGTGTACTATTTACCCAAAATAGTACCAACGTTGTCTCCTTAATTCCAGGAATATGTACGATTCAATCTTCACCATTGATTTGCTCCAATTCGAACTGTGATTACGTTTGAATCGATTCGCGTTTGTGCCTGAATGTACTCCATTGATTTCTCTCATCATTGTTAAGGAAGTTGCTTGCGTCTGATATCACAACAACAACTGAATCCCAACGACTGAATATACTGAACTTCTGAAACATATACCCAACGTCTGAATTCAAGTCAACTGTAGTCAACATCTGAGTCCAATTCAGAATCTGATAGCCCGTGAATATACAACGTCTGAAATCTTTACGTCTGCAATAATTCAACCCAATATCTGAGTGCTTCAACTCAATGTCTAAATCAATACCGAAAATCAACATCTGAATAAACTCGACAACTGAGTTCTATAGCTGAACATCATAATAAGTCTCGAATATCAACGACTGAATAACCCTGACACCTGAATATACTTTGCTCCAAATACGTAGCTGATAACTTCAACGTCTGTCTGTCCAGATGTTATCTTTAATACTTGTCTTATTTTGTTATCACCAAAACTAATAAATTTTATCTTAACAATTTCCCCCTTTTTGGTGATGACAAAACTTAGCAGCCTATCGACTTAAATATATGAGCAAAAGTAAATTGCGCACAAAGGTCTGCTGAAATTCTAAATATTTCATTAACGATCAATGTACAAAAGATTTGTACAGATAGAACTGAAAGAAAACATCCTAGAACTGTTTCTTCCCTGTGATCCAATATTCGGCGTTTCGTTTAGGCGAAAGATACGGTCCATAGAGTATACCACGAACCGGCGACTCACCACCACCACTAGATCGTTTTCTCTTTGATGAACCACTATCACCGGGTCTTCGTTTCTCACCAGAACCTCTTCTTCCTCGACTACCACTATCTCTACTGATAGAACCTCCACCATATCTGCTCTGATCATCTGGTCTACTACCACTACCACCACTTCCCCCACTGGGTAGGCTTTGATCGTCAGTAGGAGGCTGAGGGCGGCTGCTACCACCTTCCCCCTTTTTGGCATCACCACCCCGATTGATGTAATCAACCAGGAAGCCAAGTTGGGTAGAAAGGTTCAAATGGTTTTCCTCTGACTTCGAGCGGAAATCAAACAATTCACTGCGATTAGCAGCAACCTGCCCATCCAAGAATGTTACTTTAGCGTTGAGTTCCTTGACCTCCTTCCGAACATCAATAGTATCGAAAGCAGCAGCAGCAACCTGAGAGCTTAGCTTTTGTTGAGACGATTTAAGATCCAGCGACAAGAGATTCTTGTGATCCCTAGCATCATGACGAATATTGTTGAGTAGAACCCTGTAAGTTCTGTCATGTGCATCAAATATGTCCGAAAATTTCTTCTCAATGTCACGGATGTGCATTAAGAGGGTATCTCTGAGCTTATCAACATCATCCTTGCGCCTGATTTGCTCAAAGTGAAGTTGATCAATAGATGCGCGAAGTTGAGCAAAGGCGTCTGGTACATCTGTAGCAGCAGTTGGTAGATAGAACTGAGTTGAGGCTGCGTCATCTCCCAATTGAATGTCATCTTCAACAAAATGCATGGAAGAATCATCTGAGCTGGATGAAGAGAAAGGACGCTGGTCTAACAGCCTTTGTACATGCCGATACTCTACAGCTGAACTGGCAATAAACTGTACATGTGGACTAACAAAAACTGACCGATTCACTGACTGTACAAAAAATTTATAGAACCAACTGGCAGTAGCTTACCGGAGACAAGAATTGGGCAACGTCTATACAAATATCTGCCCACCGCTTCTTCATCAACTGGAAAAATTTACTGATGGGAGGGAGTGTATCATCATAAGATCGCTGACGAAAAATTTCATTATTTACAATCCGCTGCGGTATCTTCACCCAGTGATCACCACACGGTTCAACAACCCAAACTCCATCGACAAGAATCATTGTTCTAATCCAACACGTAGGTCGAGTATTGGAGTTGGTTCGGGCAATTACAACACCTCGATCACGTGGACGACCTTCAAAAATCTGAGAGCAACACGTCCTGTCCCACTTAAGACCGTGTGCTTGTACTTCCATTTTTAATTCTTCCACAAGAAAAAGATGAAGACTAGACAGCTTGTCCAGTATTTTCAGATCAACAGCAGAAGAACCATCTCCAGGAACAAAATTTGCTCTATGAGCTTCCAAAAATTTCCGAATCAACACTTGTATTTGGTAAGAATATACGTTTTCCTGTTAAGAGCCACCCTTGTAGACTCTGCTTCAGCCCATGATAAAACAAGTTCCTCCTTCGCAGAAATGTCATCTGTTTGCATAGCGGCCAACTTTTTGAGACTGAAAGAATTAAAGAATTTATCCACCTCATCTATAATTTGTTCCCTCAACTGTACAAGCAGATCAATATCTACAACGATCAACGAAAATTGTTCCTGAACGGGATTACCCTTAACTGGGTCTCTTTCCTGAAGGAGCGGCTTCCCCTTATCAGTCGCTGGAATCTTGGGTAGACTGGCCTTGTACCAGTCTCCTTCATGGACTCCAAGGATGGAAATGCTTTTCCCAGTTGGATTTTCGTAACTTCCCCTTCAGCAGAAGGCAAGGGGCAGTCTACTGGAATTGTCATCAAAATCTCTTCCAGAGACATTGTTTCATCAGCAGATTGTTCAACAGCTGCCATCTCAATTTCCTCCACTGGCTCTGTCATAGTATAATCAGCTGAAGCATCTGTCCTGCTATCAGCCGCAACAAAGATCTGCAACTGTTGCTCTTCAACACCTGTTCCAACATCAATTGTTTCTATGTCCTCATCTGTGTCGCGGCAGTTACAACTGGTTGTCAAGCTTGTCGTGCATGAAATTCCTCATACGAAAGATTCAGCCAAAGTTCAAACTCATCAGCTTTTTCCACTTCCTGACTCCCAACAGCTGAGCCACTGACAGTCGCACCACCAATATCTATATCTTCCTCGTCTGCTCCCATCTGAGCAGTCTCAGCAATGACCTGCTCAATAATGACGTCCACGTCATCAGCAGACGTGGGTATAACCTCCTCAGTAGCAGACTCAGCTACTGGTACATTTGCCACGGTTGGCTCGGATTTCTCAAAAACACTAACTGTCTCTTCCTCAGAAATGTCAACTGCAGTCTCTGCCCTCTGTACATCAACACTCTCTACAGCAACCTCTACAGATGGTTGTTCTTCAACAACTGTGTCTCTCCTCTGTTCCTCAATAACATTCTCTACAGCTGATTCCTGCTCAACAACAGTTTCACCAGTGACCTCTACAGTGACCGGTGTCTCAACATTCTCAACATTCTCATCATCAGAGCCTTTTGGCAACCTGAACCTCCTTTTCTTCGATTTTCGCTTAGGGATGGAGGGTTGCTCGGCTGGGGAAACTAGAGTTGGCTCAATTATCTGAAGAGGCACTGCGTTCTGTGCAACAGGTAGAATCTCCAGATTTTCTTTCGAAGACACTGATTTACCCTTCGTCGTCCTTTTATTCTTCACGACGGGTTCAACTGCAGCAACAACTGGTCTCTTTTTAGATGCAGCCCTTTTGATGGGTGTTTTCTTCACCCTTGGTTCTTCGGCCACCTCCTCTCCAGAAACTTTTTCATTAATCACAAACATACCTGTGAACTGTCTTCTCCGTCAGAGTTCTGGGGGAAGGAAATCCTTTGGAGTCCCCCAACTCTAATCCCGGTACGTTCTTCAAAAGAACACAGATTTGAATGTCAAAGCCCTTAGCTTGCCTTGAACCCGGAGTAGCCATATCCTTGAGGATATCAAACAACAACCTGCTCCAGTTTATCTTCACACGGCTAATGATAGCAGTCATCAACAAGAACCGTTCATGGGTGACTGCGTCGAAAGACCCTGCTTTCACGAAAATGGTTTTCGCCATAATGTCACTGAGTAGGCGAAACTCAATCTTCATTTCCCTCTTTTTACAAGAGGTGCTCACTTGTTCACCAGAGTATGAAACAATACTCCTCGCGTCAAAAACAAGATCCTTAGGGACTTCATACAAGTCCGTCAACCCATCCATCGACAGTTGAAACGCCCCCGCAAAGACATTCTCAGAAATTTCCACTGTCATCCCTCGTATGGTGCTGACCACCATTCCATCCCTTACAGAACTATTCTCAAAGAACTCTGTTAGAGCAGCTTCGTAATAAATGGTGGGACACCCCAGAAAGTCTTTCAAACCAGTCTCTACAAGAGCTTCAAACACTGCTACAAGTCCTGCATCATCCATGGCAAGGACTGAGTCGAAAGAGATGTGTTGGCTGTTGCTTATTAGTGCGGATGCCATTTCAGTAGTTGAAAGAGTGCAAGAACAAGTGAAATTTTTTCCGAAAAAGAACACATGAAAAGCACAAGCTCAAGAGATGCAATAGATAATATTCGCAAGGTAAGTGTTAATGAAAATGGGAAACGCCGTAAATAGCTATGGAAGAGTAATCGGCGAGGGAAAGAGAAGATGTAGATGTGACGATACAAATGATGACAACCACGTGTCAATCATCCGACGGCGCGTACAATATTTTGAAATGATTTTGAAAAGATTTTATCAATATTGCGAAATAGAGAAAGTATTTTAAAATTATTTCAAATTTTATCCGTGAGGGTGAAAATGTAAATAACTAGTTGGCGCCACTGTTGTATAACGTCACAACTGATTTTAATATATCGCTGAGGGTAGAGCAAGATCTGATCACAAATAAGCATCGGTTGTGTATATGTGACATCTGAGTGTATCCAAATCCCACATATTCGGCCGACTTAGTGCTTAACAATTCAGATCCTTGTTCCCCCTACGATTAAGATCCTCTCCAACGCAATATGCTTGCCTCAGCTGAAAGTCTTAACGTTCCCCCTGAACAAAAGACTCGCAGCTGATTAGAGCAACAGCTGTCAACCTGCAAATTGTTAGCGCACAGACTATTTCAAGGCAATTCTAAGAGACCTAATATGTTTCTAAAATAAGAAACTTAGCGTCTGGTAGAGGCTTTGTGAAGATGTCAGCTACTTGCTGCTCAGTCGACACATACTCCAGCCGGACGTCTTTCTTTAGCACGTGGTCCCTTATAAAATGATGCCTAATGTCTATGTGTTTTGTCCTCGAATGCAGTACTGGATTTTGGGTGATCGCGATTGCACTGGTGTTGTCACAGAGAATGGGCACTTCAGAAGTATCAATGCCATAGTCCTTCAGCTGGTGTTGAATCCATAGAATTTGAGCACAACAGCTGCCAGCTGCTAGGTACTCCGCTTCAGCTGTGGACGTTGCAATGGACGTCTGATTGTTACTGAACCAGGAAATCAGTCGATCCCCTAAATTTGACAAGTCCCACTTGTGCTTCTACGATAATTCCTACATTCTGAGTAATCTGCATCACTATAACCGATTAATTGAAAGCCTGAGTCTTTGGGATACCAAAGACCCACATTGGAAGTGCCTTTCAAATATTTTAAAATCCTTTTGACAGCAATATAATGTGACTGTTTAGGCTCTACTTGAAATCTAGCACACATACAGACAACAAACATGATGTCTGGTCTGCTAGCAGTTAAGTACAGCAAAGAGCCAATAATGCCACGATATAAAGATACCTCAATGGCAGATCCAGCTTCATCTTTGTCCAGTTTAATTGAGGAGCTCATAGGGGTCGCAGCTGCTGAACAGTTGTCCATGCCAAATTTCTTCAGCAGTTCTTTCGTGTATTTATCTTGGTTAATGAAGATTCATTGTCCAGCTGTCGAACTTGTAAGCCCAGAAAAAACGTCAGCTCCCCCATCATGCTCATCTCAAACTTGTCCTGCATTAACTTGGAAAACTTCTGGCACAATTTGGGATTAGTTGATCCAAAAATAATATCATCAACGTAGATTTGTACCAGTAAGACATGATCAGCTTTAACAAATTTGAATAAAGTCTTATCCAAGCTCTGGGTGCTTGCTTCAACCCATACAGAGCTTTATCCAATTTATAAACGTGGTTTGGATATGTATGATCTACGAAGCCAGGAGGTTGTGCAACATACACTTCCTCTGTTAAGATGCCATTAAGAAATGCACTCTTAACATCCATTTGAAACACTTTAAAATCTTTGTATGGAGCATAAGCAAGAAACATGCGAATGGCTTCTAATCTAGCTACTGGTGCGAAGGTTTCATCAAAATCTATTCCTTCCATTTGCCTAAATCCTTGTGCAACCAGCCTAGCTTTGTTTCTAGTTACTACTCCATCTTCATTCAGTTTGTTCCTAAAGACCCATCGTGTTCCTATAACTGAATGATTAGAAGGTCTAGGTACAAGTTGCCATACGTTATTGTGCTTAAATTGATTTAATTCTTCTTGCATAGCGTCTATCCAGCTGGGGTCAGCTAAGGCTTCATCTATTTGTTTAGGTTCTATGTGAGATATGAATGCTGAATCAAAATAATCATGCAATATCTGGCCTCGTGTGCGAACAGGAGAGTTAAAGTTACCTATGACCTGCTCAGGTGGATGATTTCTATTCCACCGATGATCAGATCCAATGGGATTTGCTCCTTGTTGCATTTTAATGTCTGGCTGGATAGGAACTGTTGGATCAGCTGACACCAATTGATGTATTTCATTGTTGGCTTGTGCGTCAGGTTCCATCTGTTGAGATTTTTGTTCCAGATGTGAGCTAGATTCAGTTCTTGTATCAGTTGTTGGTCTGGATACCAGTTGATGTGATGTGCTCGCGACTGATACTTCAGATGTTGGTCTTGATACCAATTGATATTTGCTCGCATTTTGTGCGTCAGATGTTGGTTGATGAATAGTAGAATCTACTTCAGCTAAGGCTTCATCTATTTGTTTAGGTTCTATGTGAGATATGAATGCTGAATCAAAATGATCATGCAATATCTGGCCTCGTGTGCGAACAGGAGAGTTAAAGTTACCTATGACCTGCTCAGGTGGATGATTTCTATTCCACCGATGATCAGATCCAATGGGATTTGCTCCTTGTTGCATTTGAATGTCTGGCTGGATAGGAACTGTTGGATCAGCTGACACCAATTGATGTATTTCATTGTTGGCTTGTGCGTCAGGTTCCAGCTGTTGAGATTTTTGTTCCAGATGTGAGCTAGATTCAGTTCTTGTATCAGTTGTTGGTCTGGATACCAGTTGATGTGATGTGCTCGCGACTGATACTTCAGATGTTGGTCTTGATACCAATTGATATTTGCTCGCATTTTGTGCGTCAGATGTTGGTTGATGAATAGTAGAATCTACTTGCGCAACATCTGTCTGAGCAACATCTGTTGGAGCAACGTCTGTTTGGACATTTTGTGCATGCGTTGCTTCAGCTCCAGCAGATGGTACACTTGGAGAGATCTGATCCTGTGTAGAGTCAACGTTAGTTAAATCGATGACTACTGGATTACTTGTCAGATCTTGTTGTGAGTTGTTAAGCGGTGTGTCCAGTGCTGGTTCCATCTATGCTGAATATCTTTGTGGTGCCAAGTCATCATCTGAGTCATCAATGCTGGATGATTCAAGACGTGTACATAGATCGTCGAGGCTTGCAGCTGAGTTGGATCTAAAGCTTGTCTCATCAAAGACAACGTGTGCTGACTCTTCAACAGTTAGACTTCTATTGTTGAATACTCGATAATACTTGCTCACTGCTGAATAGCCTATAAAGATACCTGCATCAGATTTTGCATCAAAAGCTGTTAGGTGCTTTTTGCCATTATTATGAATGAAACATCTGCACCCAAACACCCTGAAATATGAAATATCAGGTTTCTTGCCACTCCAGATATCAAATGGGGTTTTACCGTGCAACTTATTAATCATAGATCTGTTCTGAGTGTAGCAAGCTGTGTTAACTGCTTCTGCCAGAATTTTTGTGAAATACCAGAATAAGCAATCATAGATCTAGTAGATTCTTTTAATGTACAATTTCTCCTCTCAGCAAGCCCGTTCTGCTGAGGAGTTCTAGCTGCTGAAAGCTCATGCTTTATCTCAATGTCTTCTAGATAAGAAGTTAATTTATGATTTAAAAACTCAGTACCACGATCACTTCTTATCCTGTTGACTGAACAAGATCTGTCATTGTGGAAACGTTTTAAAAGGAATATCAGCTGGTCAGCGGTATCAGATTTTGACTTTAAAAATAACACCAAAGTGAATGTACAATTTCTCCTCTCAGCAAGCCCGTTCTGCTGAGGAGTTCTAGCTGCTGAAAGCTCATGCTTTATCTCAATGTCTTCTAGATAAGAAGTTAATTTATGATTTAAAAACTCAGTACCACGATCACTTCTTATCCTGTTGACTGAACAAGATCTGTCATTGTGGAAACGTTTTAAAAGGAATATCAGCTGGTCAGCGGTATCAGATTTTGACTTTAAAAATAACACCAAAGTGAATTTTTGTAAAATCATCAATAACAACTAGGGTGTAGTTCGTTCCCCTAAGCTAGTTACGGGTATAGGACCAAAAAGATCCATATGCAAAAGCTCTAAGCTACGGGAAGAACGTTTACCGCCTTTCTTTTTAAAAGTATATTTGATTTGCTTACCCAGCTGATAAGCGGCACAAATCTTGTCCTTAGAAAAATTGATTTTGGGCAGACCAGAAACCATTTCATGCTGACTCAAATGAGCAAGAGTTTTAAAGTTTAGATGGTTCATTCACTGATGCCACAACCAGCTCTTGGAAGAGTTGGCTGCTAAGAAAATTTGTTCAGATCCCATGGGTTCTGACCAATTGATAATATAGGTATTCCCCGATCTTTTACCTACCAATACAGTCAGTCCTTCTGGGCTCTGAACTGTGCATGTGTGTTGTTGAAAATTAACTATGTAACCTTTGTCACATAGCTGACTAATGCTAATCAAATTGTAACGCAAGTTATCAACAACTAAAACATCTGATATAGAAATGTTACCGTGGATAAGCTTACCCTTACCCACAGTATTACCATGAGCATTATCACCAAACACAATTGTCGCTCCTTTGTGTGGGTTAACATCTGTTAGCAGCTTTTGGTTTCCAGTCATATGTCTTGCACAGCCGCTGTCCAGGTACCATATGGTTGATTCATCAGCAGCTTTGTACCTGTTGTCCTACAATCATACAAACAGATTTGGTACCCAATTTTACTTGGGTCCAGATAGGATTACCCCTTTCGTGACCCATACTTGAATTACTTTGACAGCTTTCCCAGTATGATAGTCCATAAGGGTCTGTGCATAAGTACTGTGAGATCTGTTGAGTTTAGATTTGATATTTTGAACAACTGGATCTCTTCTCGGCTGAATCTTTTTCCAAACAAATTCGACCTTCCTAGAGCCACGTCTTTGTTGGTTCTGAACAAATGACTTGGATCCAGGTTTTGCCTTTTACTTGTCTAGTTTGTTCTTTAGCCAACTAGACTTGTTCTCGGGTCTTACATAGCCAATACCAGCTTTTCCTTTTTGATTCAGCTGTGAAGAGTTCTGGTCATCATATCTCATTGACTCACAGTTGTCATATATCACGCTGACTTTGACAAAGCTCATCTTTTTGAACTTGTCATACACCAGTTGTGACTGAGTACTTGTTTCTCTAGAGCTGCTTTCACTAACATTGAAACACAACCCAGATTTATCATTAACTGGCTTTTGACTCTCTTGAAGCTTGTTCAAAGAAACTAAAGACTTTGTCCAGGAGCTCATCACCTCATTTAATCTTTCATTTTCAGCTTTGAGCTCACTAGATTCATTTCTCAACAATTCATTCTCAGCCTTCAGCTTACTCAACTCGATTTGTAAACTGTCAGCTTCACCAAGTTCAACAGTACTTGGTTCTACTGAACTATTTTTCAAATCATCGTTTTCAGCTTTAACTTCCTCGAATGTGTGAGAAAGCTTCCTGTACTCTTTGACCATATCATTAAGTAAACTGATTGTTAGAGTAGATGCCCAACTAGCCAACTTGTGGCGTGTGGGTTTTCATTGACTCTTGTACAAACGATCTTTATATATGATATTCGCATTCTTTTATATGGCATTCTTTACTTTCATTATGTGTGTAATGATTTACAATTGTGTTGAGTAAAGACCTAGAATACACTAAAGCGTATGTTAGATGTGATAGTGGGTATGACGGCTATCATGAAACACATCTAATAGTCGCTGTGTGTTCTGAACATGTTCCTAGTCGATTGGCCGTCAAAATAGAGGATAAGGCCGCCCGAGTTCGAGACTAGTATCTGCGATGCGAAGTACCATGTTTCATTGGTAGGGA
>KV010214.1:6627-34777 GCA_001598015.1 Dorcoceras hygrometricum | reverse complement strand
AATAAAACCATTCCGTTGGTAATGGTGCAGTGGAGCAAACATGGCAGGGAAGAGGCTACTTGGAAGCTGGAGGAAAAGATGCAGCGCGAGTGGCCGCATCTGTTTGAGTAGCTGTTGAGCTAAATTTCCAGTAGTTTGTAGCTTTTGGTTGTATTTCTTCCCTAGTTGTTGTTAATTGTTTGCTCAGTTATCTTGAACTCTTGGCCTTGTGTTAGGCGAGTTGCTGTTTTGGCTTTCTGTTCCTGTGTTGTGTTTTTCAGAATTTTTGTTGTTTGATTTCGAGGACGAAATCCTTTTAAGTGGGGGAGAAATATGAGACCTGGAAATGTGATTAAGATTAATTGTTGGAATTAATCGGTTTTTAGAGATTTCTGGTGGTTCAGATTTCTGTTTGTGAGTTTGGGTTGCATTTTCGGGTCAGATTTCACACTTAGAGCAATTCTGGGAAATTTTGGAATTTTCGAGTTTGAATCTGTTGGCAGATTTGCTGACGTCATGTTTTCTGTTGCGCGTTGGCGTAGCAATTTATGTTAAAGTATCGGTTGAGTTAGCAATCAGATGTGATGACGTAAGGTTATCTGTTAGCGCTTGTGTTATTCTGGATGTTGACAGCAAGTTCCTGTAGCGCGAAGGAAACAGTGCCGTTTGGGTGAACGCTTGCGGGAGAGATGTTGCCAGCGATCAATTTTTAAGCGTTTAGCGTTAGCGTGCTGTCTTCAGATTTGCTGACGTGTGCGAAGCTACGTCGTTTTATTTAATTGAAACGCTGCGTTTTGGTTGTTGCATCTGGTAAACCAGTCGATGGTTTTAGGTGACCAGCTGTTGGCAGATACGATGACGTAAGCTGTGCGACGTAGTTTTGAATAGCGCAAGCAGCAAGGCTTGGTCTTCGATTGGTTTATTAGATTCCCATACTTAGCGAAACATATTTTCCCGATTGTCGACCTCTGTTTCTCGAACCCTAGTACTGTTCACCGTGAGCTTCTCCGGCGAATTCCCGTCGATTCCGGCCACCGTTTGTCACGTTCGAGGTAGCGTTGGACTCCTCTCTTGAAGCTCTTTCGATTGTTAGCTCTTTTGGAGGCTGTAGTGGGCTGGAGCGAAATCTCAAAGCTACTATCTTTCGGCCGTGTTTGTGTTCAGGTAGCCTTTTGAATTTGTGATGAGATCTTGTTCCTAGCTTTGTTTTAAGCTTCCTGTTGAGTTGAATGGGTTGTGTAGTTGCTGATCGAGTTGTTACTCCCAGCCAGTGATTGGTCGTGAGTTTCTGTTAGTGTTTCCTTGAAACCTGTTGTGCGTATGTTTAGTAGGTGTTGGAATCAGATCTCTTGGGCCTGTATTTGTGGTAATTGTGCTCAGAATTAAGGTACGGGTTGAGCTTGTATTACAGCAAGGTTACGTCTGGAATAATTTGTGAGATTTATGTTGGTGGAATTGAAGTGTACTTGGTTGTTGTTTTGTACACTGCCGTGTATGATTGTTGTGCATATGTTATATGCTTGCTGTTTTAGTTGCATACACGCATTTGCATATCATTCCATCAGTTGTTGCAGCCATTGCCTTGTTTCGTTGTTGTTGCTCTGTTGTACCAGGATGCGAGGGCGAGCGGTGATTCCGCACTCTCATCTCCCTGCTGGGATTGTTAGCCCCTATGCTCCAAGTGGTGAGCTACCACATTTCATAGGTTGGGCAACGGCAAGTTGAGCTGTTGATGCATCTGGTATTGGTGGGCGAGTAGGGGCGAGTGGGTAGCGCCCGCACTCCTGCACTCACCGTGGCCACATACTCTGTTGCAGATTTTGTTGAGCTATGCATTGCGTTCTTTGGCTCCCTTCCTTGGTTGTAGTCTTCGTCTGTTGCCCCTCATTTCATGCATAGCATCTGCATTTTATTCTTGCTGTTTACTGCTGTTTATAGTTGCTCTCCGTACTGGGGTTTGACCCCATGTCACTCTGGGGCTTGGTTTGTTTTCCTTGCTTGTGTTGGTTTCAGGGAATTCAGGTTTTACAGCTGGTCGTGGTTTTAACCCAGCTGGAGGTGCCCCAGGAGGTGGTTAGAGTATCCCAGTAGCGTATAACATATTTATATGTATCAGTACAGTTAGCCAGGGGATGCCCTGTGCTTTGTTGTTGTATACTGTTGAAGTCTGGTACCTGCTTTATGCTGTATTGCTTTTTTACTTTGTTGAATTGATTTATACGCTGGGATCGTATTTTGAGTATTGCGCTATTTTAAATTATATTGTTTTAAACCGTCAGGCCAAAAGCAAAAATTTTACCCGCTTTTTAGTAGCTTTCGCTTGTGTTTGTGTGTTTTAACTCTGTTATGAGCACGAGGCCTGACAGAAACAAAATCCCTTTTGAAAATCTACTGATTGTACAACCGTATATTTTGCTCCACTACAAGTAAATTGTGCTTTATCAGAGCCAAGATTGTCGTCTTTCCATTTTTGTGCAAACACCGTAAAACGTCCTCTGTGTGTTGTGTACTATTTACCCAAAATAATACCGACGTTGTCTCCTTAATTCCAGGCATATGTACGATCTCAATCTCCACCATTGATTCTTTCCATTTTAAATATATGATCGTGTTTTAATCAGTTCATCGCTTGCGCCTGAAATTTCTTCAATTTCTTTCATCGTTGTTTATGAAGACGTCGCTGTTACAGCTGAAAAGATAAATACATTGAAGAACTCGCAACAACTGAGTGCTTTTAACACTTGAGTTATACCAACAGCTGAATGTAAGAAGACATCTGAAATATCCCCGTTTTTGTAAAATAGAGAAGAGAGATGTATATGAACACTGCGTAACGGCTGGTTGTAACGACTGAAGGCTCCAACGTCTGAATGCTAACCAACGGCTGAATTCACGCAAAACCCAACGTCTGAATCCTAGCGCTAAATCCAAACGACGTAGTTTTGCTAACCTTTAGAAACACGCTAACACCTGAATGATTGCGTCTGATATCACAACAACAACCGAATCCCAACGACTGAATATACTGAACTTCTAAAACATATACCCAACGTCTGAATTCAAGTCAACTGTAGTCAACATCTGAGTCCAATTCAGAATCTGATAGCCCGTGAATATACAACGTCTGAAATCTTTACGTCTGCAACAATTCAACCCAATATCTGAGTGCTTCAACTCAACGTCTGAATCAGTCCCGAAAATCAACATCTGAATAAACTGCTAACCAACGGCTGAATTCACGCAAAACCCAACGTCTGAATCCTAGCGCTAAATCCAAGCGACGTAGTTTTGCTAACGTTTAGAAACACGCTAACACCTGAATGATTGCGTCTGATATCACAACAACAAAAACTGAATCCCAACGACTGAATATACTGAACTTCTGAAACATATACCCAACGTCTGAATTCAAGTCAACTGTAGTCAACGTCTGAGTCCAATTCAGAATCTGATAGCCCGTGAATATACAACGTCTGAAATCTTTACGTCTGCAACAATTCAACCCAATATCTGAGTGCTTCAACTCAACGTCTGAATCAATCCCGAAAATCAACATCTGAATAAACTCGACAACTGAGTGCTGTAGCTGAACATCTGAATAAGTCTCGAATATCAACGACTAAATAACCCTGACACCTGAATATACTTTGCTCCAAATACGTAGCTGATAACTTCAACGTCTGTCTGTCCAGATATTATCTTTAATACTTGTCTTTTGTTATCTCCAAAACTAATAAATTTTATCTTAACATCTTCTTGCCCTTCGTAGCTGGGTCTATCTTAGGCAGGAAGTGGGTTACCCAGTTTATCTCGTGAATCTCGATTTGGGCAAACACCATCCCAACTCCATACGTCGTAGACTGTTGTGCAGGTTTTTCAGGAGAATCGGTCCAGCCGACAATAGAAAGCTCTTTGGAAACAGCCTGTTCCTCCACAGCTTGGATAGGCTTGACCAGATTTGGCCTCTTCATCCTCTGTTTCTTCTTTATGTCCAACAGAGGAAGAGACACAGTAGACTCAGAGTCAGATGAAGCTAAAACCAGTTTGCGTTTAGCAGGGGCTCCACCTGTCTTCGCTGTGCCTAACTTCTCCAAAGGATGCATATCCTCATTGGAGCTGGTCCCAGATTTGTACTTGGCTGGATCAGCTTGGCTCCCAGCCACCGTCTTCTTTTTCACCACTACCTTTTCCTTCTTCTTCTTCTCCACTGCCTTCTCCGGCCTCTTGTTTGTCAGCGACTGCAGACCATCAGCAGTCAGTTTGTTTTCACTAGATGTATCCCCCCGATTGCTTGCTCGTCTCACCAGCTTGAGCAGAAGCTTGATTCTTCTTCATATAGGTGAGAATGACTTATTGTTCAACACCTTGAGGGGATGTAAGGCCACAGACTCCCCAAGGTCTGCCTTCACCAGCTTCTCCAACAGTATGCTTAGCGGCACTGCGGAACCCTTGTGATTGCTTGCCAGGCATATAGACCATGGCAACTAGTGTTTGAAACAAAATGTGTCCCCAGTTCACCTTCAACCCGATGCTGATCGCCACCAACATCTCAAGATTTTCAGTGGTGACCACATAAAACGATCCAGCTTTGGCACACAAATACTTCGCCACCATGTCGTGGAGCAGCCGGTATTCCACCTTCATGTCCTTTTTCTTTTTTAGTGGCCTAAATGGAACATCGGTGGCTGAAAACAACACCTTCATCTCCGCCAGTGCCTTGGCCGAAATCTCAGAAAAACTAACCATTCCCTCGGTCGGAAGTTGAAACATCTCCGCAAAGACATCCTTCGTAACTACCATATTCCGATTGGCCACCGTACTCACTATCGTCCCAGCGATGACCTTCGCATTTGCGAAAAACTCAATCGAAGCTCCTTCAAACAACGACCCCGAAACACCTAAAAATCCCCTAAAGTCCTGAATCCTCCAGCGACATGAACATCTTCACCATTCCTGCAATATCCATGCTCAGCACGGATTCGAAGTTGACCTGCAATGCATCGATAGTGAAGAAGCCATCTCAAAGATTGAAGTGTTTGAGAGTAATCGAAACTATTTGCGAGAAAGAGCGATAAACTACTTGAATGCTTGAAAGATTTTGAAAGCGTACTGGAAATAGAGAAAATAAAGGGTTTTGTATGTACGAATGATTCCGTGGCTCCCAACCGCATGGGAGCCACAGAATCAAGGAAAAAGGAATGAAAAGGAAATAGAGGGGCTGAAATAATAAATTAAGCAAGCTGTATTGCCTTGCTCAAAATAAAATCAAAGTACAACCGTTGGCGCCAAGAAATTAAAATCAGATTTCATTACAATTTTGAAGTACAAAATGCGAAGTCGTGATATTACAACTACTGAACTCTATTTGAATTCATCTTTGTTGTAACGGATCTCAATAAAGATTTGACTAAGATCAAAGACAACAAAAACAGCAAAGCAGGCCTTCGATAAACACTAGCACGCCGCTACTGGTTCAAACTCCACCTCCCATCTGCTCCGGCGCGGACTCACTTAAATACAGATTTGACTAAGATCAAGAAACAAAAGTAGCAAGTACAAAATGAACATCACGGAAAGGTATGCCTTCGATAAACACTAGCACGCCGCTACTGGTTCAAACTCCACCTCCCATCTGCTCCGGCGCGGACTCACCTGCCCCAAGAAAGCTAGTGAGCCTAGGGGCTCAACAAGCAAAACTGAGAGTAGCAAAGCACAATATATATATGCAGGCGTAATACATAAGACATCATAGTTTAAAGGAAGTCATAAAACATCATTCATCGTCAATATCTGTTCCGGGAATAAGATCAAATCCCAGCATTATCATTTTCATTAAACTTATGGCTCAGAAGCTCTACTTAGGTCCCGTTACACTCGATCAAATGACTATTGATATCAGTTACAATATGGTGAAATCTCACCCAATATGAAGGGGCAACCGACCCTCTCGTCTGCTGCTCGCCCTTCCAATTTGGACCGTCTGTTATCTTTGCCATAAGTCCTAAAGTCTGAACATTTTCTTCCTTTAAACATCTACTGAACGGAATCAGATCTTAACATCAGGGTTCACTTCATTTTAAATCATTTTCCATCAAAACATTTTTCACTGAGCATCCAGTTGAGACATTGGAAATTAGTCGTTGGTAAGAAAATTCAGACATTGGATATATATATGAATCAGTCGCAAGACACAGGAACCAGTCGCAAGACACAATACCAGACGCAAGGTACAGGAACCAGTCGCAAGACACAATACCAGACGCAAGGTACAGGAACCAGTCGCAAGACACAATACCAGACGCAAGGTACAGGAACCAGTCGCAAGACACAATACCAGACGCAAGCAACAGTAAATCAGTCGCAAGCAAACCAGTCGCAAGCAACAGTAAACCAGTCGCAAGCAAACCAGTTGCAAGCAACAGTAAACCAGTCGCAAGCACACCAATCGCAAGACTCAACGACTAAACACAACACTTAGGAATATGTTCAACACAAGGGTGACTGCTGAAATGGGAACTACTGATTACGAACGTAGTACCGCATCATCTAAATCAACAACTACGTTACCAGTTATCGCCTATCAAACCAGACTTAACTACTGATTCAATTAGCAACTCCGATTACATAGCGTCAACTTCCGATGATACCATCTACAGAAGAAAAAGAAGGACTTTGCAACTTTACGATGAAATAGAAACCTGAAATGCTCAGCGTTTAAAATAACATCAAAATCTTCAACGTCAACTTTGAAAACACATTTTTGAGTTCCAACATAACCACTGTGAATCCGAACATTAAACATTCATATCAATATCAGCAGAACATGAACAAAGGCTGATAGTAAACATAACTTAGGCAAGAATCATGAAACGAAATGAGAACAATACACAGGCTTTCATGGCGTAGCAAGAATCAGCTTTACTTGCCTCAATAAGAAGAAATCACAAGATACAGCAGGTCATGAACAGAGAGTCCTCCCGAGCGCGACGATAAGCTTCCTATTTTATTTGATGCAAAAATGAGTATTTTCTTGCAAAGGAATGAACTTGTAGCTCACAAGGACAACGTCATGGGGGTCTGATTTGCAACAGGAGAAATACTTGAGTAGGCATGGTAAACCATGCGTATTTCAGAAAATTTTACTTAAAATTCCCTGTCAATATTTTGATTTGTAAAAGTACTACCCAAAATCTGAAACTTAACCATTCCCCCATCCAAAATATTTTATTTGCAAAGTTTGAAAATTGCTTAGCCATGCTCGGGTGACAGCTGATCGGATCTCTGGACCTTATGAAATCTGAAAATTAGAAACCAGCTATTCAAACAAATAAACAATGCTGAAATCTGAAATTAGAAATGGGTCCTCGAATTATAAGGATTTATAATTTGTGGTCTTATGGATTTTGGGGCGTTACAATTCTACCCACCTTATAAAAATTTCGTCCTCGAAATTTACTTATCGAACAAATCTGGGTAACGACTATGCATACTAGCTTCCGTTTCCCACGTAGCTTCTCGTTCGATTTGATTCGACCACTGAACTTTAACCATTGGGATGCTTCTATTCCTCAGCTTTCTAATCTCCCTGAGGAGGATCTTCTCAGGTCTTTCTTCATAGCTCAAATCTGGTGCTAAATGAACTAGTTCAGCGGTCAATATGTGCGATGGGTGGGGATTGTACTTCCTTAAAGCTGATACATGAAATACATTATGCACTGAAGATAGATGAGGCGACTGTGCAATCCGATAAGACAATGTTCCTACTCTGTCCAGAATTTCGTAGGGACCTATGTATCTGGGACTCAGTTTTCCCTTATTTCGAAAACGCATCACTCCCTTCATTGGAGCTACTTTCAAAAAGACGTGATCACCAATTTCAAAACTTAGTTCCCTTCGTCTATTGTCTGCATAGCTCTTTTGTCTACTTTGAGCTGCTCTCATCCTTTCCTTTATTTTTCTAACAACATTCATCGTCTGTTCTACCAGATCTGGTCCTAGACCATCTCGCTCTCCTATCTCATCCCAATGAAGAGGCGTTATACATTTACGTCCATATAGAGCTTCGTATGGCGCCATCTGGATGGAATCTTGGAAACTATTGTTATACGCAAATTCCACCAATGGTAGTTTCAAATCCCAACTTTCTTAGAAATCTATAATACATGCTCTGAGTAAATCCTCTAGAATCTAGATCACTCTTTCTGATTGTCCATCGGTTTGGGGGTGAAAGGCTGTAATGAATGTCAACTTTGTTCCCAGAGCTCGATGCAAACTTTTCCAAAATGCAGACGTGAACTTGGAATCCCTATCAGACACAATCGACAATGGAACACCGTGAAGCTGATGATTTCTTTCACATACAACTCTGCATACCTACTCACGTCGTAGGTTGTCTTCACCGGCAGGAAGTGAGTAGATTTCGTAAGTCTATCTACAATAACCCAAATAGAATTATAACCTTGAGCAGTTCGAGGCAAACCAGTCACAAAATCCATGGCACATTCCCACTTCCACTCTGGAATGGGCAATGGCTTCAACAACCCAGCTGGTCTTTGGTGTTCAGCCTTCACCAGCTGACAAGTTAAAAATTCCAAGACAAATCTGGCGATGTCTCGTTTCATCCTTGGCCACCAGTACAACTTCTGGAGGTCTTTATACATTTTAGTACTCCCTGGGTGCACAGAGTATGGGGCTGTATGGGCTTCTTCCATAAAATCTGATCTCAAAGTATATGAAATTTGCTAGATAGAGAAACTCGAAGTTCTGAAGATGATGAAGATCAGCTCAAGAGCGTTTGCAAATGAGAGGAGAAGAAGAGAGCTTTGAACGGCTTGAAGAAGCAACCAGCTTGAACAAGACCAGCTCAGTACAGACCAGAATGATGAATAAGCTGGCAAGCTAGTTAAAGTCAAACCAGCTCAGATAGCATGACAGATGCTATCAAATCTACGAGCAATGCAATTTGAATACAACGTTAAACGACAAACACTGTTCAGTATTCAAATCGACTTGCTTGTATTGTTTTCTCAGAACAGTGCTCACGTGATTAAAGTGAAGAAAAGCCTGTGATGCATTTATTGACAAAGGACGCAAAGTACAACAGTGTCAGAAGACCTTTCAACGGCTACTACTTTGTGTCCAACGTACAAATTTCCATGACAGGCTATAAAACAGAGCACAAGCAGCTGAATGAACCATAGAACTGAGAAGAGCGAAGTCGAAACAGTGTTGTGCGAACCAAAATGTAAACATCAGAAGAACACACAACACTGAACCTGTGAAGACAATGAAAAACCAGCTCGCACAGGAGCACTTCACACGTGTGAGATTTAATACTTGAGAGATTGAGCATACACTGTATGTCAGGCCCAGTGTTCAATCAGAGATAAAAAACGCAATAAACAACACGGAAGCATTTAAAATAGTGGCTAAAATTTTTCTCTTTGGCCTGACTTAGAAAACATAATTTAAAAATACATTGATATCCAAAATACTGGTTTTACAACAATTGAAAACCCAATACAACAAACAGCAATACAAACATAGAGTGACTCCCAATCAACAAACTAAAGGATCCATGATGAGTCTCTCGCTCAACATAGATACAATACATTATACCATGTATATACTATATATAACTGGGACACTCTATCCATCTCCCGGGGCACCACCAGCTGCGCTATCTCCACGACTAGCTGATAAACCATGATAACATGAAACAACACATAGGCAAACAACAACCAGCACACGAGGACATGGGGTCAAACCCCAGTGCTGAGAGAAACTGACAACAGCGGTTAGGTAGCAGCAGATTATGCATATGCATGCATGAGAACAAGGCTACAACCGAAGGCAGGGAGCCAAAGGATCTCAAGAAACAGCTCAACAACTGATACATATCAACTGAAAGATAGTGGCCACGACGTGTGTGAGTATATGGGAGCTACCCACCGTCTCAACACACGGTACCAGATGCACAACAGATCACTCAACCTGCAGTTGCCAAGCTCATGAGGCGTGGTAGCTATCCACTCAGCTCATAGCGGCTAACAACAACCCAACAGGGAGATGAGGGTGACGGTATTGCCGCTCGGCCACATAACAAGAATCCTGGTACTCACAGATTAGCACAAAGAATCAAGGCTAACAAGAGCTGAGCTCAACATGATAAATGCGTGTATGCAAATACATTAGCTTGCAACAATAAACACAGGGCAGAAGCAAGCAATAACAGCACAGAGCATACACAGCAGCACACATAATATCCATGCTCAATCTAAAGCTGTAAGACAAGCTCACATCCGTACCTTCACTTCTGAGCTACAATTACCACAAACGAGGTCCCGAGCACATAGATCTGAAACCTGATAAGCCAACAACAACGATAAGCTCAGGGACACAGAACCCAGAAACTCTAACTAGGAGCTACGAGCTCAACCAGCTCTGTCCTACCCTTCTAGCACAACAGATCGCTCTAAACGGAGCATAATGGAGGATCTAACACTATTTCAGAGCGTTACCTGAACGGGAAAGCAAATCCACTCAAATGCTAATAGACTACACAAATTAGATTCCTTCGCGATCCTCTCCAAGCTAAACCCAAGTCTTCGAAAGAGGTACAGAACGAAGCGCCTTAGCAAGAGGAATACAGCGCTACCACTCTTGCTTCTATCGGAGCTGCCTACCACCAGAAATCGATGAAGATAAGGTTCGGTGAACAGTAGCTAGGGTATCGCGACAGAGTTTGATCACGGGAAATAATATCTTCTAAGTGTGGGAAAAGATATCGCGATCGAATGGTCAAAGTCCAATATTAATAACTCAAATCTGTCAAAATCTCAGGAACAGTAGCCACCGACAACTTAAGGCCCAAAGCTGATCCCCACTCAGATCTGAGTACCACTCCAGATCTGGACCTTACGCTAAAACAGATCTGAACTTCCTTCAAAACGACGTCGCACCGAAGTTCACTGTTCCACTGGTACACGTCATCCCGCTAACACCAAATCTGCTATCTCTAAGCGGTGTCGCATCTCAAATCAGATCTGAATGACCAGATCTCACACAATTACTAACCAGCACTCGCTAATATCCAAAGCAGCGTCGCACTGCCTTCTGGTCTAGATAACCCAAACCGATCTACACCAACCCTCGAACCAGGCTGGTTCAGACAGCGCTAACCACTTACGCATCTCAAATTTGATTTCTCCCAAACGACAGCGTTTCTCTACCAGCACAGGATATTCAACCAGCGGACTCCGAATACTTTGCGACAACCAGATTTTACCTCTAACCTTGGTTTCCATCAACCAACACCAAAGCCGAAGGCACTTACTAGCATTTCTCAACTCCCCAAATCTGATTGCTAGCCCGTAGCACTCTCCAACTGTCCAGAGCTGTTACCAATACACAGATATAGAAACCCGATACGCTAACCAAGCATACTAACTCAAAGCTAGTCTATCCCAGATCTGTTCACACCAAAGCTGGTCTATAAAAACCCAATTAATTAACTCAATTAATCCAAAATATTTCGTGTCTCACACTGTAAATCTCACACACGATTCACTCACATATACTTTGAGAGAGCTGATTAGATTAGCTAAGTGAATTCAAACGACTTCCATTGTAGTCTTTGGACAGAGACGTTAAACAAGTCTAGTTGTCTTTCGCACTGAGACGTTAAACAAGTGTGTGTAGTCTTTCGCACTGAGACAGTAAAGAAGTGTCGCCTTTCTCACTGAGGCAGTAAAGAAGTGAAGTTACACACAGCTTGCGAGCTTAGTGTGCAGTGGTGTTGTTAGGAGTTCTTGCGGTCGAGGGTTGTCGGAGTGGGTTGTAGCATAGGGACGCTGCAATCAAAGTCTTCTAGTGGAATCCTTCCCGATTGTAGAAGAAGGGGAGACGTAGGAGAGTTTGCTCCGAACTTCCATAAACAAATCAACGTATTTCTTTACTTCTTTCTGCATTCATTCATACGCACTGCATATTTATAACTGTGTTTAAACTGTTTAAAAAGGCTTTCAAATCTAAGAGTGCAGTTTGAGTTATTTCCTCATGATTTAAATTCATTACTCAATCTGTATCTCGATGGATAAGTATGAACACTGAGCTATTGCAGCTCAAGTAATAAATAACCAGATCACTTGCTCTTTCGGTGAGCTGGTTTCAGCATCCAGCTGGAACCAACTTAGTTATCGCGATCCGGTTTCAGCGCCTAGCTGGATCCAGCGTCTTCTACTCGATCTGGTTATTCCCTTTAAGTGCTGGTTATTGACTAAATAACTTTGTATACATTAACAGAGGGTAATCGATCCTAACATATTAAATTCCACAGTTAATAAAAATCCTTTGATATAATTTTATAAATTTAGTTGCACCTTGCGATCTGAGATTTTTAAGAGGTTGCAAATCAGCCGAGAACGAATTCTTGTATTTCAATTTGCACCTCACAGTTTAATTATTTATATATTTTCGGTTCGGGGCATTACATAAACCATACGCTGTAGCATATCAGTTCAGACGAGAGCTGCAAGCTGAAACAATGCCATGTAGCAGATCAGATCAGACGAGAGCTGCGAGCTGATGAAGTACGCTGTAGTAGATCAGATCAGACCAGAGCTGCGAGCTGAAGAAGTACGTTGTTTAAACAAAGAGCGCAGTTCAGCGAAGAAGAAGATCAGCTTAGAAGCTTCGATCAGCTTAGAGCGTATCAGCTTAGGGAAAATCAGTTCAGGCAACAAGCTCATCTTATAAACGATCAAGAAAAGATCGCACAATTTAGAACAGATCTAAAGCCAGATCAGATTAGGAGAATTGGCTCAGACACATATAAGCTCAGAGGTATAAGCTGGAGCAGCACAGACAGAATCAGCACAGAGCTGAAGCAGATTAGACGTGGCAAGATAATCAGCTCAAAGGGCAGCTTAGAGCAGAGAAAGTGCAGCTCAGAGGTCTAAGCTGAAACAGCTGAGAACGCTGTTAGGATCAAACGCTTACCACTAGGCCAAAAGCTATAGCTGTTAGCCAAGGTGCAACTTTATTTCCTTATAATATAGCAGCATAGAGTGCACCTATTATGTGCATTAGGGTTGGGCTCTTAGGCCCATGAGTCAGGGGAGGTGCGTGTCTAACTGCTGGTGCTGTCTCAATTCCCTTAGAGATCAGTCTTACCCTTACCCTACCGCCGGCCCTATCCCCAGCAGAGATAGTATTACCCGTTAAGATCTGGCATCACACTTTTACAGCCCACATGGCCAAACAGATCAAGCGGTGCAAATTCAGCAGCTTGACGTACGAGAACTTCCCAAGAGGTCACCCATCCCAATACTGTTCTTACCCTTGCACGCTTAAGCCCATGAGTCAGGGGAGGTGCGTGTCTAACTGCTGGTTCTGTATCAATTCCCGTAGAGATCAGTCTTACCCTTACCATACCGCTGGCCCTATCCGCAGCAGAGATAGTATTACCCGTTAAGATCTGGCATCACACTTTTATAGCCCACATGGCCAACCAGATCAAGAGGCGCAACGTCAGAAGCTTGACGTACGAGAACTTCCCAGGATGTCACCCATCCCAATACTGTTCTCACCCTTGCACGCTTAACTCAACAATCCCAAGCTGGAGCAGCACAAAACAGACCATGAGAAACAAGAGCAGAATAATGAAAAAACAAAACATCTCAGAGCTGAACAAACTTGAACAACACAGAACAGACCATGACGAAACAACACAGAACAGACTATGACGAAACAGCTCAGAGCAGAATGATGAAGAATGAAACAGCTCAGAGCTAAATGAACCGAAACAACATAGAACAAACCAGCACGAAACATCTCAGAGCACAACTACAAAGAAAGAAATAGCCCAGAGCTGTACAAAGAAGGACAAAACAACTCAGAGCTGAAGAAAGGAGAACTAAACAGCTCAGAGTTGATGAAAGTACAAAACATCTTATAGAAGATAAAAACAAGAGCAGCTTAGAGAAGAAGCACAGAAACAACTCAGAGCAAAACGAAGAAGAAGCAAAGAGCAGATCAGAGGATCAGCTCAGGGACCAGCTCAGAATAATAACATAGAAGATCAGGTCAGAGCGGGTCAAGCAAAGTAAGTCAAACCGTACGAGAAATAAACAGTACAAACGATGACAAAGCGAAAGAGTCTTTGAAATATGCCAGAATTAAAAGAGCCGTTGAAATCCAAAAGAGGAAAGATCCTTTTGTCACAGCTGAAGATCAGACTGTCAGGCATCAGTTTCCTCCAACGTTCGCAATTCATCAAAGTCTACATATATACAAGGAATAGAACAACACAAGATATACAACAACGCATACAAAAACGAACAGTGAAAACCGAACGAATACAAAAGACCAACATTTTTCATCATCTTCCTAGTTACGACCTTGCTCCCAAAAGCTTAAAGTAATTTTTCCGAAGTCGTAACCATACTATATAGTGTCTGTTTATTCATTGTATGTAAAAAACAGAGTGTGTAGAGCGAGCAAAGCTTAATCAGCTCAGAGATGATAACTGTAAAGCGGAACAGATCGTGTGTGTAGTGCACCAAAATCCATAGGACCACAATTTGTAGCCTTTTTATTTTAAGGGCTGTTTTGTTATTTGAACATCCAGATTTCAGTTCAAGATAGTTCCAGTAATCTAAGCTGATTTCTTTCTTTTTCTTCTAGCTTAGAAGCACGACCAGATGGTTCTAGAAGGATTTCGTCCCAAGCACAATCCCGAGCTGGAGCAGTTTTCTTTAAATAAAATAATTTTGGATGGGAGATCTGTTTTATAAAATGGGGTAGCAAACTTACAAATTTAAAATAGTATTAGGGAGTTTTTATCAATTTTTCAAGGATTTGGTAAACTAACCATGCCTAATCATTGTACCTGCTACCTACTACAATCATTCTCCCATATATATGATTTTACGTAAGTTTAGAGCTCATTTTGGTTACAAGAAAAAATCTTTCATTTCTCTCAAAATATTCAGAAGCTCGCAGACTGTGCTTGAGAAGATTTCCAGCCAAGTCCACTGCTCGTTGCAATTCTCAGTTAAGGCAAGTAAAATTGATTCTTGTTGCATCTGGAAAACATATTATGTTTCGTTGTTTTCTGTTATATGCTTGGCTGTTGCATGTTTCAGTTCAGTCAGTTCATGTTCATGTTTAAGCTATGGATTCACTGCTTTGACGTTTTAGTTTTTGAGGAAACTCACCAGTTATCTTTTAGCAAGCAGTTGTGTTCTTTTTAAAATACTGAGTTGTACATATTCCAGATAAGATAAGCCAAGAGAAGTTATGTTTTCTGGTGTACTGTAAAAGTTATGGACATCTACTTTGAACAGATAGACGATGTCTGCTGGTTCTGTATCAATTCCCGTAGAGATCAGTCTTACCCTTACCATACCGCTGGCCCTATCCGCAGCAGAGATAGTATTACCCGTTAAGATCTGGCATCACACTTTTATAGCCCACATGGCCAACCAGATCAAGAGGCGCAACGTCAGAAGCTTGACGTACGAGAACTTCCCAGGATGTCACCCATCCCAATACTGTTCTCACCCTTGCACGCTTAACTCAACAATCCCAAGCTGGAGCAGCACAAAACAGACCATGAGAAACAAGAGCAGAATAATGAAAAAACAAAACATCTCAGAGCTGAACAAACTTGAACAACACAGAACAGACCATGACGAAACAACACAGAACAGACTATGACGAAACAGCTCAGAGCAGAATGATGAAGAATGAAACAGCTCAGAGCTAAATGAACCGAAACAACATAGAACAAACCAGCACGAAACATCTCAGAGCACAACTACAAAGAAAGAAATAGCCCAGAGCTGTACAAAGAAGGACAAAACAACTCAGAGCTGAAGAAAGGAGAACTAAACAGCTCAGAGTTGATGAAAGTACAAAACATCTTATAGAAGATAAAAACAAGAGCAGCTTAGAGAAGAAGCACAGAAACAACTCAGAGCAAAACGAAGAAGAAGCAAAGAGCAGATCAGAGGATCAGCTCAGGGACCAGCTCAGAATAATAACATAGAAGATCAGGTCAGAGCGGGTCAAGCAAAGTAAGTCAAACCGTACGAGAAATAAACAGTACAAACGATGACAAAGCGAAAGAGTCTTTGAAATATGCCAGAATTAAAAGAGCCGTTGAAATCCAAAAGAGGAAAGATCCTTTTGTCACAGCTGAAGATCAGACTGTCAGGCATCAGTTTCCTCCAACGTTCGCAATTCATCAAAGTCTACATATATACAAGGAATAGAACAACACAAGATATACAACAACGCATACAAAAACGAACAGTGAAAACCGAACGAATACAAAAGACCAACATTTTTCATCATCTTCCTAGTTACGACCTTGCTCCCAAAAGCTTAAAGTAATTTTTCCGAAGTCGTAACCATACTATATAGTGTCTGTTTATTCATTGTATGTAAAAAACAGAGTGTGTAGAGCGAGCAAAGCTTAATCAGCTCAGAGATGATAACTGTAAAGCGGAACAGATCGTGTGTGTAGTGCACCAAAATCCATAGGACCACAATTTGTAGCCTTTTTATTTTAAGGGCTGTTTTGTTATTTGAACATCCAGATTTCAGTTCAAGATAGTTCCAGTAATCTAAGCTGATTTCTTTCTTTTTCTTCTAGCTTAGAAGCACGACCAGATGGTTCTAGAAGGATTTCGTCCCAAGCACAATCCCGAGCTGGAGCAGTTTTCTTTAAATAAAATAATTTTGGATGGGAGATCTGTTTTATAAAATGGGGTAGCAAACTTACAAATTTAAAATAGTATTAGGGAGTTTTTATCAATTTTTCAAGGATTTGGTAAACTAACCATGCCTAATCATTGTACCTGCTACCTACTACAATCATTCTCCCATATATATGATTTTACGTAAGTTTAGAGCTCATTTTGGTTACAAGAAAAAATCTTTCATTTCTCTCAAAATATTCAGAAGCTCGCAGACTGTGCTTGAGAAGATTTCCAGCCAAGTCCACTGCTCGTTGCAATTCTCAGTTAAGGCAAGTAAAATTGATTCTTGTTGCATCTGGAAAACATATTATGTTTCGTTGTTTTCTGTTATATGCTTGGCTGTTGCATGTTTCAGTTCAGTCAGTTCATGTTCATGTTTAAGCTATGGATTCACTGCTTTGACGTTTTAGTTTTTGAGGAAACTCACCAGTTATCTTTTAGCAAGCAGTTGTGTTCTTTTTAAAATACTGAGTTGTACATATTCCAGATAAGATAAGCCAAGAGAAGTTATGTTTTCTGGTGTACTGTAAAAGTTATGGACATCTACTTTGAACAGATAGACGATGTTGGTTTGATCGAGACTATGTTCTGGTCGAATAAGTTGAGATAGTCTGGTTAGGGACTGTCTGAACTGGAGCAGTACCTTCGTTTCTAAGCAGATCTGGCCTATTTTCCTTGACCAGACTGTGTTATTTGTTGTTAAACTGATTGGGTTTCTCCAATATGAGTGACCTTCCAAAGCTGAAATTCTTCTTATGAAGCTTATGATACCGTTTTACTGCGCGTAAGTTGTTTCCTTAGAACCGAATATGTTTTACTACGCGTAAGATATTTTTCGTAGAACCAGATCTGTTATTCCTATTCGTAAGCTATTTTCGTTAGCCAAAGCTGTTCTTCACGCTTGTGATCGGCTTTCACGCCTGAGATCTGTTTTATGTAGCTAAAGCTGTTATTTACTCTTGAGATCTGTTTTCTTAGCCAAATCTGTTGCACTCCTAAGTCGTTTTCTCTCCGAGCTAGTTTCTGCTATCCTCGGCTCGTAGCCCAACTGTACACTCGGTAATGTTTTTTTAAAGGACAAAATGAGTTTCATAGCAGTGAATCAACTAGTTTCAGTAATCGATTCTTCAATCAAGAGCATGTATAATAGCTATTTCAATTAAAGAAAGTAAAAGTTTCAGTTTTAAGGACTTGTGACATAGAGGACCCGATCACCCAGGAAGGGCCCAAGATATTATGGTATTACTGTAATATCCATTCAATGTTCATGATTCAAATAACATGCTCAATGCACCATGACCACCAGAGAGCCTCTAGACCATAAGTCACTCAGTATAAAAGCGATTCAGATCTGATGTACCGATCTGTCTTTCAGTAGCAAGATTTCAGTTGAGATGATTTCCTTTAATTTATGTATCGTGATTCAGTTATGCCTGCATTATGTGATCTTTGTTATCCTCAGTTTTACTTTTTGAGCCCCTAGGCTCACTAGTTTTCCCGATGCTAGGTGAGACAGATCAGGGGCAGGCGGTGTCGAGAGCTGAACCAAATTTGGGGGTGGCATGTGTTTGTCAAAGGCCAGCGTTTCCGCGTAGTCAAAGCTATTGTTGTTTTTGATCTTTTCACGACATCTGTATTAAGATCCATTACAACAATAGACAATTCATATAGAGTTCCAATAGTTGTAATATCATTTTGAAATCGAAATCTGAAGTTCTTTTATTCCAAAGCTATTTTTTCTATTTACAGTTGGCACCATGTGTTTGTGTACCAGCTTTTGTAAGGAAATACAGCTTACAACATTTCGCATTTAGTCCTTCTATTCCTTTCGATTTTCCAATTACTACAATCCGTTGATTCCCATGGGTTTGAGCATTACAATTTGGTATCAGAGCATGGTTCTGAGATAAACACATACTTCCCAGTCTGGAGCAGTTCTCGCCGTCTGCATCTCCTGATTTGTGAGTTTATTTGTTATGTTAAGAGTCTTTTCTCTTATGAGTTCTCATGTTCTTTTGTGGTGGATTGCGGGCTATAGATTAAGATTTCAGGTAGATGAAGAGGTAGAAAAAGCACCCCTGTAGAAGAACCCAACCCAGACAGTAATGCTCGTATTACCCAACTCTTAGAATTGTTAGTAGAGCAGTCCGGCAGAGGCAATGGCCAATATTCTAACAGCATGGGACCAAATCATGATGATTCCCAAGAGAAGTTTCGAAGACAAAAACCAAAGGAGTTTAGTGGTACAACAGACCTGCTTGTTGCTGAGAGCTGGATTAAGTCTATGAAAGTTATTTTTGAATACCTTCAGATTCCAGATCTGGATAGGCCTAGGTGCGCTATCTACATGCTGAGGGACGATGCAATGATCTGGTGGGAAGGAGCCAAGTTATCAGTAGATTTGGCAAATCTCTCGTGGGAAGAGTTTACGTGAGTGTTCTTCGAACAATATTTGACAGCAGAAAAGAGGTCTGAGCTGAAGCGGGAATTCCTGACTTTGAAACAAGGGAGCATGACAGTACAGGAGTATATCCAAAAGTTTGAGATAGGCTGCTATTTTGTGCCTCTTATTGGAAGAGATTCCGAGGAGAAGTTGAGTCATTTTGTGGAAGGACTGAAGCCTACATTCAAGCTGAATGTCAGGCGAGCAGGGCCCAAGACTTACATAGAAGCAGTAGACAAGGCCGTGTGAGTTGAGAGGGATTGGAAGGATGTTGAACAGGTGAGACAACAGAAGAGGCAGTCCTTTCAACAAGTAGATCAGGGACCATTTAAGAAGCAGAACAAGAACCAGCAGCGACCTCAAGAAACGAAACCTATACCAGCCCAACCTCTTAGTGCAGTACCAGGTAGAGACAACAGTTTGCCCCAAATGCCAAAAGAATCACCTAGGACAGTGTAAAGCTGGCTAGAGCGTCTGTTATAAGTGTTGTGCTCAACGACACATCTCCAGGTTCTGTCCACAGTCGAAACAACTGGTGCCCAGTCGAGCTTACGTCATGACAGCTGAGCAAGCCAACCTCGATTCTACTGTAATTACGGGTAAGATTTTGGTTGCTGGTATGTCCTCTTTTGACCTGTTAGATTCAGGTGCGACTCATTCCTTTATAGCTAATGATTTTGCTAAGAAGTTACCTTGTAAACCGGAACAATTGTCCATAGGCTATTGTGTGACTGTACCTTCAGGAGAAGAGTTGGTATCTCGTAGTATATACCGTGACTTAGAGCTTGAATTTCAAGTACATGTAGTTACCGCCAATTTAATTGTTCTACCCGTGCCTGAATTCGATTTGATTTTGGGAATAGACTGGTTATCTAAGTATGGGGTAGTAATCATTTTATGCTCAGGATAGTAATTGTCAATCCACCCAAAGGACTCCAGTTCTCGTTTGAAACTAACCAGCTTAGGCGAGTTCCTCGCATTATTTCACCCTTGAAGGCCCAGTGCTGTTTGAGGAAAGGGGGAGTAGGATATTTAGCTAGTTTGTCATCCCTAGCTAGAACTAGTAAACCCGAGCTAGCTGATGTAAGGAATGTAAATGAGTTTCCAGAAGTGTTTCCGAATACTCGTAAGTCCAATACCATTGGTTTCCAATAGCTTCCAGATGATATCAGTGGACTACCTCCAGACAGAGAACTAGAATTTGCTATTGATTTAGTACCTGGAGCAGCTCATGTTTCCAGACCACCCTATAAGCTTGCTCCTACAGAGATGAAAGAGCTGAAGGAACAAATTAAAGATCTGTTGGATAAGGAATTTATACGACCCAGTACATCCCTTGGGGAGCCCCTGTTTTTTTTTTATAAGAAGAAAGATGGGAGCTTAAGATTGTGTATAGATTATCGCGAGTTGAATAAGCTTACCATTATGAATAAGTACGCCTTGCCTAGGATTGAGGAAGTTTGATCAGTTAAAGGGAGCAGCAGTGTTTTCCAAGATAGATTTGCGATCTGGATACCATGAGCTTAAGATCAAAGAGGCCGATATCTATAAAACAGCTTTTAGGACTCGTTATGACCATTATGAGTTTTTAATAATGCATTTTGGATTAAACAATGCTCCATATGCTCTTATGAATTTGATGAATAGAGTTTTCCAGCCATTTTTGGATCATTTTGTTATCGTATTTATAGATGATATCTTAGTGTATTCCAAGACCAGCTCAGAGCACGCTAACCAGCTTAAGATAGTGCTACAAGTTTTGAAGGATAAGCGACTGTTTGCTAAGTTTAGTAAGTGTGAGTTTTGGCTGAAGAAGGTTGCATTTCTAGGTCACATCATTTCTAAGGATGGATTAGAAGTTGACCCAGCTAAGGTCGAAGCTGTGCGAGACTGGCCTGTACCCAGATCTGTTTCAGAGGTAAGGAGCTTTTTGGGATTTTCTGGATATTACAGGCGATTTATTCAAGGGTTATCGAAGACAGCGGTTCCATTGACTTTGTTGACTAGAAAACAAGTTAAATTTGAATGGACCCCTAGTTGCCAGCAGAGTTTTGAGAAGTTGAAGCAAGCGTTGATAGAAACTCCAGTACTGACCATGCCTTCTGAGCAAGGGAATTTTGTTATCTACACCGATTCGTCCAAGTTGGGTTTAGGTGCTGTACTGATGCAGGATCGTAGGGTAATAGCATATGCTTCCAGACAGTTGAAGAATCAGGAAAGGAACTATACTACGCATGATCTAGATTTAGCAGCAGTGGTTTTTGCCCTGAAATTTGGATACATTATCTGTATTGGGAGAAGTATGACATATTCAAAGACCATAAGAGTTTAAAGTACTTATTCACCCAGAAAGAATTGAACATGAGACAAAGGAGGTGGTTGGAGATGGTCAAAATTACGATTGTACCATTAGCTTCCACCCAGGAAAAACCAATGTGGTGGCAGATTCTCTAAGCAGGAAATTGATAGGATTGACCCAGATCACAGCTCAGAGGCCCTTAGCATATGATAATGAGAATTTTGGGCTAGAGCTGATTCCCCATCACAGTACTGTAGCCCTAGATGTTCTCACCATCCAGTCTTCGTGTTAGACCAGATTAGAGAGGGTCAGCTGAGGGATGAACAGCTGAAGAATTGGGTGAAACAAGATGAAGAGAAAGGATTAAATCTCTATACACCAGTTGGAGGAATTGTTAGATATCAAGGTAGACTATGGGTTCCTAGCATGGACAACTTGAGATCTGATCTGATGACAGAAGCTCATACAGCCCCGTACTCAGTGCACCAAGGGAGTACTAAGATGTATAAAGATCTTCAGAAGATGTATTGGTGGCCAGGCATGAAACGCGACATTGCAAAATTTGTTTTATAATGCCTAACCTACCAGCTGGTCAAAGCAGAGCATCAGAGACCAGCTGGGATGCTAAAACCCCTGCCAATACCAGAATGGAAGTGAGAGAGTATTGCAATGGATTTTGTAGTTGGTTTACCCAGAACTGTCCAAGGATATAATTCAATTTGGGTTATAGTTGATCGACTCACCAAATTTGCTCACTTCTTATCAGTCAAGACAACTTACAATGTGAGAAAATACGCTGAGCAGTATATAAGAGAATTAGTAGGACTTCATGGTATCCCAGTCTCAACCGTATCTGATAGATATCCAAGATTTACATCAGAATTTTGGAAGAGTCTACATAGAGCTTTGGGTACTAAGTTAACCTTTAGCACAGCCTTTCACCCACAGACAGATGGTCAATCAGAAAGGGTGATTCAAATACTGGAAGATCTACTCAGAGCTTGTATCATAGATTTTCAGAAAGCTGGGATTTGAAGCTACCATTGGTAGAATTCACGTAAACAATAGCTTCCAAGCGTCAATTCAGATGGCCCCTTACGAAGCTCTCTACGGCAGGAAGTGTAGAACATCCATTCATTGGGATGAGATAGGAGAGCGAACTGGTTTGGGACCATATATCGTAGAACAGACCGCGAAAGCTATTAAAAAGATAAGAGATCGATTGAGAACAGCTCAGAGCAGGCAAAAGAGCTATGCTGATAACAGACGCCGCGAACTGAGTTTCGAAATTGGAGATCATGTGTTCTTAAAGGTAGCACCGATGAAAGGTGTAATGAGATTTGGGAATAAGGGTAAGCTTAGCCCAAGGTTCATTGGTCCATACGAGATTTTGGACAAAGTAGGAACGCTGGCTTACAGACTAGCATTGTCCCCACATCTGTCCTCGATGCATAACGTTTCCATGTATCAGCTTTGAGGAAATATGTTCCCAACTCGTCACATGTTTTGAGCTATGAACCAATCCAGCTTGCATCAGATCTGAGTTATGAAGAAAGACCAGAGAGGATTCTTCATAGAGAGAATAGGAAATTAAGCAATCGTTGCATCCCGATGGTTAAAGTTCAGTGGTCTAACCAATCAGAGCGGGAAGCAACTTGGGAGATAGAAGATGATATGTATAGTCTCTACCTAGAGCTGTTTGGTAAGTAAATTTCGAGGACAAAATTTCAGTAAGGAGGGTAGAGTTGTAGCGCCCCCGAACGAATACAAAAGACCAACATTTTTCATCATCTTCCTAGTTACGACCTTGCTCCCAAAAGCTTAAAGTAATTTTTCCGAAGTCGTAACCATACTATATAGTGTCTGTTTATTCATTGTATGTAAAAAACAGAGTGTGTAGAGCGAGCAAAGCTTAATCAGCTCAGAGATGATAACTGTAAAGCGGAACAGATCGTGTGTGTAGTGCACCAAAATCCATAGGACCACAATTTGTAGCCTTTTTATTTTAAGGGCTGTTTTGTTATTTGAACATCCAGATTTCAGTTCAAGATAGTTCCAGTAATCTAAGCTGATTTCTTTCTTTTTCTTCTAGCTTAGAAGCACGACCAGATGGTTCTAGAAGGATTTCGTCCCAAGCACAATCCCGAGCTGGAGCAGTTTTCTTTAAATAAAATAATTTTGGATGGGAGATCTGTTTTATAAAATGGGGTAGCAAACTTACAAATTTAAAATAGTATTAGGGAGTTTTTATCAATTTTTCAAGGATTTGGTAAACTAACCATGCCTAATCATTGTACCTGCTACCTACTACAATCATTCTCCCATATATATGATTTTACGTAAGTTTAGAGCTCATTTTGGTTACAAGAAAAAATCTTTCATTTCTCTCAAAATATTCAGAAGCTCGCAGACTGTGCTTGAGAAGATTTCCAGCCAAGTCCACTGCTCGTTGCAATTCTCAGTTAAGGCAAGTAAAATTGATTCTTGTTGCATCTGGAAAACATATTATGTTTCGTTGTTTTCTGTTATATGCTTGGCTGTTGCATGTTTCAGTTCAGTCAGTTCATGTTCATGTTTAAGCTATGGATTCACTGCTTTGACGTTTTAGTTTTTGAGGAAACTCACCAGTTATCTTTTAGCAAGCAGTTGTGTTCTTTTTAAAATACTGAGTTGTACATATTCCAGATAAGATAAGCCAAGAGAAGTTATGTTTTCTGGTGTACTGTAAAAGTTATGGACATCTACTTTGAACAGATAGACGATGTTGGTTTGATCGAGACTATGTTCTGGTCGAATAAGTTGAGATAGTCTGGTTAGGGACTGTCTGAACTGGAGCAGTACCTTCGTTTCTAAGCAGATCTGGCCTATTTTCCTTGACCAGACTGTGTTATTTGTTGTTAAACTGATTGGGTTTCTCCAATATGAGTGACCTTCCAAAGCTGAAATTCTTCTTATGAAGCTTATGATACCGTTTTACTGCGCGTAAGTTGTTTCCTTAGAACCGAATATGTTTTACTACGCGTAAGATATTTTTCGTAGAACCAGATCTGTTATTCCTATTCGTAAGCTATTTTCGTTAGCCAAAGCTGTTCTTCACGCTTGTGATCGGCTTTCACGCCTGAGATCTTTTTTATGTAGCTAAAGCTGTTATTTACTCTTGAGATCTGTTTTCTTAGCCAAATCTGTTGCACTCCTAAGTCGTTTTCTCTCCGAGCTGGTTTCTGCTATCCAGCTCGTAGCCAGCTGTACACTCGGTAATGTTTATAAAGGACAAAATGAGTTTCATAGCAGTGAATCAACCAGTTTTGGTAATCAATTCTTCGATCAAGAGCATGTATAATAGCTATTTCAATTAATGGAGGTAAAAGTTTCAGTTTTAAGGACTTGTGACATAGAGGACCCGATCACCCAGGAAGGGCCCAAGATATTATGGTATTACTGTAATATCCATTCAATGTTCATGATTCAAATAACATGCTCAATGCACCATGACCACCAGAGAGCCTCTAGACCATAAGTCACTCAGTATAAAAGCGATTCAGATCTGATGTACCGATCTGTCTTTCAGTAGCAAGATTTCAGTTGAGATGATTTCCTTTAATTTATGTATCGTGATTCAGTTATGCCTGCATTATGTGATCTTTGTTATCCTCAGTTTTACTTTTTGAGCCCCTAGGCTCACTAGTTTTCCCGATGCAGGTGAGACAGATCAGGGGCAGGCGGGTGTCGAGAGCTGAACCAAATTTGGGGTGGCATGTGTTTGTCAAAGGCCAGCGTTTCCGCGTAGTCAAAGTTGTTGTTGTTTTTGATCTTTTGATGAAATATGTATTAAGATCCATTACAACAATAGAGAATTCATATAGAGTTCCAATAGTTGTAGTATCATTTTGAAATCAAAATCTGAAGTTCTTTTATTCCAAAGCTGTTTTTGCTATTTACAGTTGGCGCCATGTGTTTGTGTACCAGTTTTTGTTAGGAAATACATCTTACAACATTTCGCAGTTAGTCCTTCTATTCCTTTCGATTTTCCAATTACTCAAATCCGTTGATTCCCATGGGTTTGGGCGTCACAGTGAGTCTATAAACTATCATAGAGTGCTAGAAGTTCTCACAGTTGCGGCTGACATTGGGTTATTGCAGGAGCTATAGTAATAAAATTCTAGGAAATCCTTCATGTACAAGGAAGATGGGAGGCGTAGGAATATTCAGCTCCGAACTTCCAAAAACAAACTCTCGTCCCTTTTATTTTTTATTTCTTTCAGTTTCTAATCTGTTCACTGTTGAATCGAGTTACTTTCGCACAAATAATTTTTTGTTACTCGAGATAACAGATTACGTTGAGATTCTCCGAGCTGGTAACTCAGCTCTGAGACAAGCCGAAAGCTTGCAAAATATTTTGGAATGAGTTTTCACAAAATCAAGAGGAGTTCATTCACCCCCCTCTAAACTCCTGAGCTGATATTTAAACTCTTTTTTATCCTAACAAATTCCTTCAGGAGGATCTACCAAGGACCAAACTTGGTTTGCGCGCATGGAATTCTATCTCAGACTGCATGTCTTCAAGACATAATGAAGAATCAACATCAGAAATTACCTCCTTCAAGTTTCTTGGATCGCATCCAACGTTAGGATCACCTTGATCCTCTTCAAGTAAGAAACTGTACCGGATGTGAGGTCTAGGGAGCCTTTTGGATCTCCTAGGATCGTGCACCTTAATTATTGGTTCTTGAGATGTGGGCGGTACAATACTCGCTTCGGGATGATCTCGAATTTTTTCGAGTTCTATCATCTTGCCTTTTCTATCGATTAGAAATTCATTCTCCAAGAAGGTGCCATTTTGGAAACAAACACTTTTGTTTCCACGGATGATAGAAATAGTAATCAATTGAGTTCTTTGGATATCCCATGAAGTAACATAAGATGGATCGATTTCCAGCTTATCTCCAACTGTCTGCTTCACGTAATCAGAATATCCTCATATTCTCAAGTACGAGTACCTGCATGGTTTGCTCATCCATATCTCATATGAAGTCTTTTCCACTGCTTAATGCGGACATTGTTCAACAACAATACCGTCGTTTGAGCGCATAGACACAACACGAGGGTGAAAGCTTAGTAAAGCTCATCACATATCGAACCATGCTCATCAGGGTTCGATTATGATGGTTCGATTACGATGCTCCACTACACCATTTAGCAATGGTGTCCCTAGAGGTGTTAAAATGAGAGAGCATCTCGTTCTCTTTAAGATAATCAAAAACTTATTAGGGTTCTAATTGTTAATAACACAGTTTTAGCGGCTACATATGTTGAGCAAAATAAATTTGAAGTTAGACATGGCGGAATGATTACCACTCATATCATTATTCAACAGATCGTGAAATGACCGATCATAATCTATTCAACGATTATTTTGCTGAGCATTGATATAATGAAATAATGTTTTGGAGATGTTTTCGGATGTCACGAGGACTTTTTCTTCGTGTTGCTGATGCTGTTAAGAATCACGGCCGTTACTTCACACAACGAGTAGATGGTCTCGATCGAGTGAGACTTTAAACTAATAAGAAAATCACAACTGCAATGCGGATGTTGGCATATGGTACACCGAATGATGCTTTTGATTAATATATATAGATTGGAGAGTCTACCACAATTCATGCCTTCAATGTTTTGCCAATCTGTTGTAGAGGTGTTTGCAGAGCAATAATTAAGCTCAGCTACCCCTTCCGGTATTGATAGGCTATTGCGTATAGGTGAAAAATGCGGATTTCCTGGAATATTGGGAAGCCTCGATTGCATGTGTTTGAAATGGAAAAGTTGCCCCACAACATGGACAAGATGTTGGCATACAATGGCGGATCCGGATCCCGTTTCCCCGGGGCGCAGCGGAAATCAAAAGTTGCCCTGAGAAACGTTCAATACATTCAAAAATCAATAAACATTCATAGGGCGTTTATCGAATTGCTACCTTGCTGGCGTCTAGGCGCCTGGCTCCGACCAGTTTCACGAGGAAACCGGCACTTCAAATGGTAGGCGGCGGTAGATCGTCAATCAGGTCCACGATCGGAAACAATCTTCCTCTGCCAATCTGCACTAGAATATCTGACGGATTTTAGCGAACGGATTCTCCTCGTCGCGGTGATCGAAACAAGTTCGATCACGTGAAAAACCGGGCGACGGCGGCGGTGGGCGGTCGGCGGCGGCGTGAGGAGTGTGGGGAGAGGGTGGGCGGCTATGAGAGCTAGGGTGTATCTTGTGTGTGTGTCTCATGGTAGCCCTAGGTCTAATTAAATAAATGATGGGCTTGAGCCGGCCCAATGGACCTGGGGCAGGCCCAGTCCAATATATGAACATTCGATTCAATCGCATCACCGTGGCTTCATCATAACTCCGATCGACGATCAGATCGGACCGATTGACTCAGTTTCCAAAACTGACTATTATGATGCGAAAACAATTTTTCAGACCACCTAGACCAAAATGACAGTTATGCCCCTCAACTTTGGGAAATCGCAATTTGACCCCTGTTGACCTTTAGGAAGTCGCACTCCCTAAAATTCTCCTCATATGCTCAACACATTGAGCTCAGTTTCCGTGCGGGAATCATGAATCCAGTACTTGTGTGACCCTCAATGGTTCAGGGATACAGCTAGCCGTGGG
>KV010213.1:5003-15108 GCA_001598015.1 Dorcoceras hygrometricum | reverse complement strand
GTTTGAGCACTGATCGTGTAGAATTTCCAGGTAAATTTCTGGTTTTGCTTCGAATTTTGGTGAGTTGTTAGTGCAGATTTGCATGTTTGATTGTTTCTTCCCTGTGTTTGCCTTTGATTTCGAGGACGAAATCTCTTAAGTTGGGGAGAATGTGAGGATTGAGAATTTAGATTAGTGATTAATTGATTTGATTTTGGATTAATCACGTAAATTTTGAGGTTTCTGCTGATTTTGAACGTTGCGTTAATTTTTGGAAATTCAGTCGTAGCGAGTTTTTGGAGCAAAATGTCAGCAGCAGGTTACTGTAGCTCTTGCTGGTGAATTTTGAATCAGCAGAGATGACGTCAGCGTGGCGCAATAAGAGCTGCTGGTTTAGTATTGAGAATTTAGATTAGTGATTAATTGATTTGATTTGGGATTAATCACGTAAATTTTGAGGTTTCTGCTGATTTTGAACGTTGCGTTAATTTTTGGAAATTCAGTCGTAGCGAGTTTTTGGAGCAAAATGTCAGCAGCAGGTTACTGTAGCTCTTGCTGGTGGATTTTGAATCAGCAGAGATGACGTCAGCGTGGCGCAATAAGAGCTGCTGGTTTAGTTTAGAGTTTGAAGTCGCTGCTGGCAGATGTTGCATTTAGCGTGAGATTGAACGAGGAAGCGACATGTGTTAGTCAACATTTTGGAGTATTGACTATTGGATAAAGCAGTTGCGTTGTGATGGTTGCTGCTGACCACCAGGCGCGCAAATACTATTATGTTGAGAAGCGGCATCGTTTGAATTAGTTGAAACGCTGCGTTTTGAGCTTTTCGTTTGAGAGATCAGCTGTTGGTAGCAATGTTTACGTAACTAAAGTGACGTCGTTTGGATTAGTAGATGCGTCGTCGTTTTGAGTGACTTCACGCGACCAGCAGATGGATTGTTTTGCTTGCGAGAGCTGTTGTCAGCTGGTGTTTGCTATGGGGTCGTTTTGATAAGTTGGAATGGTGTCGTTTTGAAGTGTTTACGTGCGATTGCTTATTTGGTCGTTGCTGCTGAATTTAACGAAAGGAAAAGAGAGGGCTGATGCTGATAGACTCCTGCTGGACACTTCGATTGATTTTAATGAATCAGCAGGCGAGGATTTAAGAGGTATTTATAGAAGTGTTGATCGACACTTAGAATTATTTTGAGCCAGTTATTTCTTATCTCTTCTTCTCCAAACCCTCGTCGAGCTACTGTTCACCGTGACTTTCCACCGCCAATTTCCATCGCATCAAGCCTTTTTTTTGACGTTCTTGGTGGCGCTGGACTCCTTGAGACTTGCTCTTTCCATTGATACTAGTTTGGAAGCTAGGAGCGACGAGTTGAGAAATCCCGTAGGCCCTTCTCGTTCGTGAATTGCTGGTTTCGTTGAGCAGATTCAGCAGTGGTTTCTTTTGAGCTTTTGGGTGAGAATTTCTTGTAGTTTGACTCGGTTTTTAGTAGTTAATGCCTGCGTTGAAGTGTAGGATCGAAGTATGCTTCTGGCCGTAGGATTAGCGTGATTGTGTAGCTGAATTGAGCTAAGATATTAGCTATGTTGTAACAGATTTCAGCTTCCAGGAAGTTCCTGCTGCGTGAATTGAGCCAGGAGAATCTGTTAGGTAATTCGAAGAAGGAAGGTACGAATTGAGCAGCTCTTAGCAGTTTTGAGCTTGGGCATGGCTATAATTCGATGTTGTGAAATCTGTGACTTTACTGATATGTGCTTACGTGAATCAGTTACTGTTTTGATTGAATGTGTATACTGTTTTACGTTTAGGCATATTATGTATTGAGCATGGAGTTTGAATGGCATTCATGCATACATATTGAGCTTGATTTACCGATTGATTTGATAACCTGATTGGGTGCCACGTTGTGACTGGCCGACTGTTGGGTCGTGCCCGAAAAGTCCAACGCTATCGTCGGAGCGGTGACTACCGGATACGAGTGTCTACCGCCGAGCTGTGATGGGCTGACGGGCCCCGATGATCACGGACCGATGATTTCCACCGGCTGATTGGCTGTGTGTGGTATGGAGGCTCGATTTGAGTTGCCAGTTGATAGACTGGTCTAGCTATCCGATTCCTTGATAGCCCTCATGCATTCATAGTATTGATTTATAGCATGTTGCATGTTTATCTGCTTTGATAGCTCTTCGTACTGAGGCTTGACCTCGTACTTGTTTTCTTTCTTTTGTTGTTTGGGTCTGCGTTGCCCATTTGCAGGAGTTTCATGTAACCTAGCTGGGCAGAGTGGAAGTTCAGCTGGTCGATCCCCGTGTCCCTGAGTCCCAGTCTATTTATGTTATGTATTGAACCGGGGGATGCCCCGTGTTATCATGTATTGGGGATCTGTATTTTGAATTGATTTTATGTGGTTACTTGTTGTATGAGTTTGAGTTAACTCATATTTTGAGTATTGAATATTTTGAATGTATGATTTGAAGTTCAGGCCCATTGTATTTCGAAACATTTTTAAGCCCTGATTTTAAGCTTCCGTGTTTATGCGCTTATTATGTGTTAATTGTTGGTATTAGCACGGGGCCTGACATTAGGTACCTGCTGATCTTTGAGATTGTCGTTAGTTTTGTTTCTTTCAAGTTATAGGAAATACAGCTTATATAGAATTATCTTTTAGCCCTTCTTTTATTCGAAAATTTTTATTTACCCCAATTCTTGTGGCCCCGTTGGTTTCGGGCGTGACAGAGCATTTTTGAGTCCAAAAGGCATTACATTCCATTCGCAATGACCAAAAGGAACTGTGAAAGCTGTTTTGTAACGATCAGTTTCAGCAATTTGTATTTGTCAGAAACCAGATTTGAGATCAAATTTGGAGAATATTTTGGCTGAATGTAGTCTATTAATTAAGTCTCGTTTATTTGGGATGGGATACCTTATCCATTGAAGAACCTTATTTAAAGGTTTGTAATTAATGACCAGACGTGGTACTCCACGTTCTAATTCTGCTTGTTTGACAACGTAAAAGGCAGAACAACTCCAAGGTGATTTGGAAGGTCTAATCAGGTTTTTAGATAGGAGATCTTGAATTTCTTTCTGGCAGTGGTGTAGAAATTCTTCATTCATTTGGATCCGTCGGGCTTTTGTAGGGATATTTTTTTCATTGAAATCTTTTTCGTATGGGAGTGTTACAATATGACTTTTGCGATCCCCGAAGGCGTTTGGAAGCTCGCTGCATATTTGATTTGTTATAAAATGTTCTAATTCAGTTATTTTGTTTTTAATATGAGGATTGACCAATTGTTCTTAAATATGTGGGTATGGGAGTTCTTCCTTTAAGGAATTAAGATGTTGTTTTTTGTGATGAATAATATTTATTTGTTTAAATATTGAGGAATTTTGTAATAATAATATTTATTTTTGCTTAACAGGTGTAATGAAAGGAAATAGGATCTGTCGACCATGGATTTTGGTATACACACCCTTATCATTTACTTGGAAAGGGTAACTTTGTGTTAGGAAAGGAGTGCCGAGATCATATCTTGTGATATATCACAGACAAGTGTGAACACATTTTTGAAACAGTAACCATTATTACAGATGTGAGCATTTGATAATTTGTATCTTATGTCAAGAGGTTTTGAATTAGCGGTATATAGTTTTCAGTTATTTTTTCATAATATTTTGATGGTATTACGCCTTCGCGTAGAACATTATGATCTGCCCCAGAGTCAACAAGGGCAATTAGAGTACTTTTGAAATCATTTATAACCAGATCTATGTTAACATACCATTTTTGAAATCAATTTTTTGTATAGAGTTAATGAAATTACTTGTTGATGCGTGATTAAGAGGATTGAGATTGATTTCATCCATATCTTCTAGTATAGGTTGTTTTGAAGTAATGAGTAGTATTTTTGTTTCCAATTCGAGATCTTTTTCTCGTAAGGAGAAAAGATCTTTTTGAAGTTGATTGACTTGCTTTTTAAGCATATTGATTTCTGATTGTAAGTCTTTTGTAGTTATTTGTTTGAGGACACTCTGTTGAGGATATTTATCAAACATAGTACTTAAGCTGAAGTGTTCTTTAACAGGGTCACGTTTTGAAGTAGATTCATCTATTATTAGATCTTTTAATTTATTAAGGTATTGTTTTTGAGTTTCTTGATCTGGAATTTGGTGAACTAAATCAAGAATTGCTTCCCTTTTATCTTTTGAAATAACACATAAGTGGTAGATGCCTTTTGAGGGTTGGTCATGTTCAGATTCAGTGTCATCTTTGTAGAAGTACTTTCATCAGTAGGAATATCATCTACTAATTCATTAATTTTTTGTTTAGGTGTTTTTTTATGATTTTTCTTTGGCTTTTTAGGACAGTTATTTGAGGAGTGGCCAGGTTGGTTACAATTCCAACATTTGAAAGTATTGCTTGTAGGAGTAGTTCGTTTATATTTACGGAATCTTGGATTACGAAATTTTGATGTTCGATCATAGGATTGAAAAGATTTTTGTTTCTTTTTTCTTCGGATAGAGGGGGGGTCAATGTTCATTAATCCAAACATTGAACAGAAACTTTCTAACTCTTTACGAGTTGTCGTACGATCAGATCTATATATTTGTCTTGAAGTTTGAGTTCGGAACATAAAGATAATACTTCTTTTTTAATAGCGAACAATTTGCCAAAAGTCATGTCCTCGAAAGGAATGTCTTCAGCACCAATTGCGGTTTTTAATTTTTGAATTATTCGATCTATTCGGTCAGCAAAAAGTTGGGGTAGTCCCATTATGAATCGTTCTTTCCAGAAAGACATGTTACAGTCATCCCGACGAAGAACATGAGTGAGGAAAACATCCTTATACCAACGATAATCAGTCAAGGATGGACATTTTAGGTTTGTTAGGATAATTTTAGAAGAATTAAATTCTTCGTTTGGATTTCCAATGAAATACATTGAGATAGTTACTATTAAAAATTCACATGAATCATTCTGTTCAGTGATATTTCCGTTTTCATCTTCTATGTGAATTGTATGATATAATATGTTAATTTTTGAGTCGAGAGATAAAGCTTTATCCCACCAATTTCTTAATTGTCCAGTGAAGCCTTGAATAATCAAGGTCGTGGCTGTTTCTTCATTTTGACCTTTAATTTTATAGGCTGCACGGGCCCTGCCCATTTCTTGTAGAGTATTGAGAATTTCATATTCAGATTTACCATCGATGTTCCATTCAACTATTGATTGGCCATCGTATTTTGTGCTTTTGAATTAATTTATTTCTTCGTAACCAATATCAACAGGCGTAGGCCGTCGATAATAATTACGTGAGTTTGTATAATTATTATTGCTGAATCTTCTTCGTCTATTATAAATTTTATTAATTTTATCATCTTCATCCGTAAAAGGATTTTCTATTTGGTTGATTTCATCTTCGGATTCTGAATTAGATACAGAACTATTTGAAGAATTAGTTTCATAATTTTGTTCATTATTGGTTTCTACGCAATTAATCTTATTTCCTGATGTACCAATTTCCGATAATTTGGTAGAGATTTTATTTAGAAGGAAATCAGTATTAGTATTGAAGCTTATCTGTTTTTCTTTTTCAGTAGGAATGACTATTGTTTGGAAAAAAAGGTTTGGCTATAGTATCATTAAATATTGACTGTTTTGTTGTTTGAGTAAGATTGTTTGATATGTGATCAACTTGAGTAGCTATTGTTTTAAGGATTTGATTAGAGTAATTGTTTTGTTGAAAAATTTATTTATTTATTTTTTTTAATTCCTTTTATTCTAGAAATCAAAGAGGTCTGGAGAAGCTGGTCCTCCGTACGGGTCAGAGGAGACCGATTCTTCGGACTTGGCTGATTTTGATGAGCATTGGGACATGAATTCAAAAAGACGGTTTTGAAATTCTGGATCATTTTTGAACTGTTCCCAGAAAGTGTTTTGAGAAGGATCAGCAGGAGGTTTAGCTGTTTGAGAAGTTTGGGTGTTTGTTTGAACAGGTTTCTTGTTTGCTTGAACAGGTTTCTGTTGCTGTTTATCATCAGAAGAATATTTGGGTAATTGGCCTGTGGCTAGGAAATGGCGAACCACTGGTTCATTGCATAGGTGAGTATCATACTTTCCCCACCATTTGATTTTGTGAATCCTTAACAGAGAGTAAGGCACAGGTTCAGGATAGAGCTTTTGAAAATCAAAATCCCAGGCAAAAATCCAGGGAACCTTGAATTGAGCATGAAATTTCAAGGGGAAAATTTGGAAGGCAGGAATTTTCGGAGAAAATTTCTAAACCTCGTTTGACATTGTTAGGAAGTATAGTTGAATCAGATCCCATTAGTTTCCACCACTCATAGAACCAAGTAGGGAAATTTGTATCACAACCAGAATGAAAAGTAAAAAACCAAGAATGCGAGTAAGGACGGAAATAAAAAGTCCTAAACCAGTCAAGTTTGTAATCAAAGTAATTGAAGGTTGCAGGTTGGAAGTTAACGGAGAAAGGACGAAATTTGAAATTATTGATGGGTGGTTCAGAATCATCCCATTGGGTGGAAGATATGACTTGTTTAATAATACATTTGGAATAAGCGACATTATGTTTTGGGTCTTTCTTGTGGACTATTTCCACGGAATCTGTATCCACTAGGATAAGCTCATAAAATTTTTGATTTTTTGTGGGTTCTGTGGTTTACCAGTATTGATAGTTGACAAAACGTCTTCGCAAGTAATCTTGCTTTTTGACTTGTTGGGGTATTTCCATGAATGGAGCAAGCCCAAGATTTTCGGGCCACGGTTTATGGACGTATTTATGATCATCATTTTTCTCTTGGGTTTTTGGAGGAGTGGTTTGAATTTGTTTTGAAGAAGAGGCCAGAACTGATTTATAAGGCAGTTCAGGGATATTTTGAAGAGGACTGAAACGATTGAAGTTTGAGGTAAGGGGAGGAAATTGACAGATTGAAATTGGACTAATTCTTTTGAGGTTGGAGCTTTGGGTAACTCATAATCCTTTGCAGTTTGAATTTTCTGCCTTGGAGGATCCATCTGCAAGAAAATTTTGTTTTCCTTGTAAAAATTCTCTGGTCAGGAAGTCAGGAAGAGAAATGTCTTCCCCTTTTATAAATTCAATTTCAAAATCAAACACAGAAAGTATGGCTTGCCAGCGGGCAAAAATTTGTCTGGAAACAAGATTTTGAACATATTTTAAAATGACTTCCTTTGCATATTTGCAATCAACAAGTAAAAGAAAATTTTTATTAAAAAGATCATCTTGAAATTTTGAAATACAAAGAACAAAGATAAAATTCTTTTTTGATGGTGGAATAATGCTTTTGTGGTCCAAGCCAGAGACCTGAATGAAATCTAACTAGTTGTTCTTGGGATTCTAATCTTTGTTTGAGTATACCTCCATATCTTATGTCAGAGGCATCAGTTTCAACTATCATGAATGCTACAGGGTTGGGTATGCCTAAACATGGTAATGTGTGAACTTTGGATTTTATATTTTTCACTATGCTTGTATGAATATCAGTCCATGGAGGGGGATTCTTTTGAAGTCGTGTATACAAAGGTTGACAGATTTGTCGTAGGTTTGGGAAAAACTCTGCGATATAATTAAGGCATCCTAAAAATCTTTGAAGTTGATTTTTATCTTTATCATTCATGATCCTTTGGAATTCAGAAGGAGCATTTTTTAGTCCAAAAGGCATTATGTTCCATTCGTAATGTCCAAAAGGAACTGTAAAAGTCATTTTGTAACGATCAGTCTCAGCAATTTGTATTTGCCAGAAACCAGACTTGAGATCAAATTTTGAAATTATTTTGGCTGAATTAGTCTATTAATTAGGTCTCTTTTATTTGGGATTGGATATCGAATCCATTGAAGAACCTTGTTCAAGGGTTTGTAATTAATGACCAGACGTGGTACTCCACGTTCCAGTTCTGCTTGTTTTACTACGTAAAAGGCAGAACAACTCCAAGGTGATTTGGATGGCCTTATTAGTTTTTTGGATAAGAGATCTTGAATTTCTTTTTGGCAGTGGTGTAAAAATTCTTGATTCATTTGAATTGGTCGAGCCTTTGTAGGGATATTTCTTTCATTGAAATCTTTTTCATAAGGAAGAGTTACTATATGACTTTTGCGATCCCAGAAGGCATTTGGGAGTTCGCTGCAGATTTGAGTTGTGAGAAAATTTTCTAATTCAGTTATTTTCTTTTTAATTTGGGGATTAAGCAATTGTTCTTCAATTTGCAGGTAAGGGAGTTCTTCTTTTAAAGAATTAATATGTTGTTTTTTGTGGTGTATAATATTTATCTGTTTAAATATTGAGGAATGTTGTAGTAATAATATTTCTTTTTGCTTAACTGGTGTAATGAAAGGAAATAGGATGTGTCGACCATGGATTTTGGTAAACACACCTTTGTCATTAACTTGGAAAGGATATATTTTTGTTAGGAAAGGAGTGCCGAGTATCATATCTTGTGATATGTCCCTAACAAGAGTAAACACATTTTTGAAGCAGTAACCATTATTACAGATGTGAGCATTTGATAATTTGTATCTTATGTCGAGAGGTTTTGAATTAGCAGTTATAGTTTTTCTGTTGTTTTCTTTTGAGGGTATTACGCCTTCGCGTAAAATATTATGATCTGCCCCAGAGTCAACAAGGGCAATAAGAGTGATTTTGAAATCATTGATAACGAGATCTATGTTGACATACCATTTCTGAAATTCAATTTTTTGTATAGAGTTGATGAAATTACATGGTGATGTTTGATTAAGTGGATTTAGATTGATTTCATCAATATTTTCTGGTGTAGGTTGGTTTGAACTAATGCGTAATAATTTTGTTTATAATTCTAAATTTTTTTCTTTTAATGAAAAAAGATCTTTTTGAAGCTGATTAACTTGTTTTTTAAGTATATTGATTTCTGATTGTAAATCTTTTGTAGTAATCTTTTTGAGAATACTCTGTTGCGGATATTTATCAAACAGAGTGCTTAGACTGAAGTTGTGACGCCCGAACCCAACGGGGCCACGAGAATTGGGGTAATTAAAAATTTTCGAATAAAAGAAGGCTAAAAGGTAATTTGTTATAAGCTGTATTTCTTATAACTTAAAATAAACAAAACACAAGACAATTTCAAAGACCAGCAGGTACCTAACTTGCGCGCCAACTACTAAAGACATTTGCGGAAAACAGTTTTCATTGATAATTGCAATTGCGATTTACAACAGCTGATATTCTGGGTAAATATACAACCGTTGCTACAGATCTAATACAGTACAATCTAAATCAAAATGATACAACTGAGACACGGAATACGTAGGCCTTGGATAAACGCAACACCACCCAGCAGCTGTATTTCAAGTTTCATCTGCTGTTCGTTCTCCAACAGTCGCACCTGCACCATTTTAAAAGCTAGTGAGCCTAAAGGCTCAGCAAGTAAAACCTGAGTAATAACAATTTCATAAAACGCAGGCAGATATCTGAACATTCATAACCATTTCATAAACAATTCATTCATAATCTTAGAGACAGGGGATAATAGCCTAGCTCTAACATCAATTCCTTTTCTTTAGACTATGGCATATAAGCTCCTCATGGTCCATGTTGCACTTTGATCAAAATGACTCCCGATATCAGTTTTAGCATATAGCTCGTTATGAAAGGGCAGTCGACATCTAGAAAACTGCTCACCCTTCTCCTTGGTGACCGTCAACTATCTATGCCATAATCTTAAAATAAACTTTGTTTCATTAACATCCTTTTGTAAAACATTCCTTGACATTTCTGTAAATCACCGGGTTCCATCATTTTAAACATTTGCTTCCCATTTTAAAACTTTACTGAGTATCGAATTCGACTTTGGAAACATATCGTTGAAATGAAACTGGTGAAAAGAAAACGAGTCGCAAGAAAATGGAACAGCACTTATTAAACAAACAGATCTCTGCTGTTCGCAACTATCGCTAAAATGAACAAGCTGGAATAAACAGAAACCAGCTGCAAGATCTCTTACTAAGACAATCGTATTAAATGAAACGATGTCGTTGAAGTAAATAACAGATAGGATGACAAAACTACATGCTGATATTTTATAACTTAAAGAAACGACGTCGTTAGCGCATCGATCAGTCGCAA
>KV010212.1:52739-75952 GCA_001598015.1 Dorcoceras hygrometricum | reverse complement strand
TTTATGTTCTAGTCGTTATTTTTTATATAGTCAGTAATGCATGTCTGTTTTCTTTTCAGTATAACTGCTTAAAAATGGTTTCGATGAAAAATCCACTTGCTGCTATACTGGATAGCAACAGATTCACTGGTCTTAACTACCAAGACTGGCTCCGCAACCTTAATCTTGTACTGGCCTCGGAGAAGCTGCTCTATACGATAGAGAAGTGTCCTCCGGAGGAAACCCCTGTTGATATCAGCCCTGAGGAGCTGATTACGCTTAACCAATGGCGGGACGATGAGGTTAAAGCTCGGTGCTATGTGATGGCATCGATATCCAATGAGATGCAACGACGCTTTGAGAAGACAAAGTATGCCTCTGCCATACTTTTTCATCTCAAGGTACTGTACGGGGAGAACTCTCGACATGAGAGGTTCACGGTTGTCAAGGAGCTGATGACGAGCCGCATGCGCGATGGGACTTCGGTCCGCGAGCATGGGGTTCGCATGATTGGGCTCGTTGAAAAGCTGTCGGGCCTTGATATCGCACTTCCACATGAGATGTCTGTGGATGTACTTCTCCTCTTACTACCCGCTGCATTTGACCCCTTTGTGGTCAACTTCAACATGAACAAGCTGGAAGCCACTCTTGAAGAGGTGGTGAACATGCTTGTAGTGTTTGAGGGGACCATAAAGAAGGACAAATCCGTCCTCCTTCTGGGTTCTTCTTCCTCTGCGAAGAAAGGGCCTAGATTGATATCGCACTTCCACATGAGATGTCTGTGGATGTACTTCTCCTCTTACTACCCGCTGCATTTGACCCCTTTGTGGTCAACTTCAACATGAACAAGCTGGAAGCCACTCTTGAAGAGGTGGTGAACATGCTTGTAGTGTTTGAGGGGACCATAAAGAAGGACAAATCCGTCCTCCTTCTGGGTTCTTCTTCCTCTGCGAAGAAAGGACCCAGACGCAAGAGCAAGAAGCGTTCTGCTCGTGCGAAAGAGGAGAAGTCTACCAAGGAGGATTTGGGGATGTCCTACTTACGTGAAGTAGACAGTGGGAGATAAGCTGGATACGAGATCCATATTATGCTACTTCATTGGGTATCCAAAGAATTCCATTGGATACTATTTCTACTATCCCAGCGAGACAAAAGTGTTTGTCTCTAGGAATTCCACCTTTATGGAAAGGGAATTTCTACTTGATAGAAAGGGCAAAATAATAGAACTCGAAGAGGTTCGAGAACCAGTTGAAGTACCAAGTGAATCTCCCGCACCTACTGAGCCAGTACCAGATATGGTCGCACCTAGGAGATCCGAAAGGATTCCTAGGGCTCCTGAGAGATATGGTTTTCTCCTTGAAGATGATCAAGGTGATCAAGTTGTTGGATCTGATCCAAGAACTTTCAAGGAGGCAATTTCCGATGCTGATTCTAACTTGTGGCTTGAAGCTATGCAGTCTGAGTTTGACTCAATGCATGCTAACCAAGTTTGGACTCTCGTTAACCCTCCCGAAGGAATTGTTCCTATTGGGTGCAAATGGATATACAAGAGGAAACTTGGGCCTGATGGTAAGGTAATGACCTACAAGGCGCGACTGGTCGCGAAAGGTTACACTCAAAGGCAAGGTGTTGACTATGATGAAACCTTCTCGCCCGTCGCAATGTTCAAGTCAATTAGAATATTGTTAGCCATAGCCGCATGGTACGACTATGAGATATGGCAAATGGATGTGAAAACAGCGTTCCTTAATGGAAACATTAAGGAAGTGATCTATATGACGCAGCCTGAGGGTTTCACATCTGTTGGAAGCGAGAATAAGGTATGCAAGCTTCAGAGATCGATCTACGGTCTCAAACAAGCATCGCGAAGTTGGAACCTGAGATTCGATGAAACAAATTAAGGAATTTGGTTTCATCAAGAATCCCGAGGAGCCATGCGTTTACAAGAAGGTAGTTAAAAGAGCTGTGACGTTCCTCGTACTTTATGTTGACGACATTCTAATCATTGGGAATGATGTAGGAATGCTGCAGTCAACTAAAGTATGGTTGTCTAGTAGATTTTCGATGAAGGACATGGGTGAAGCATCCTATATTCTTGGAATACAGATCTATCGGGATAGATCTAAACGGATGCTCGGACTCACCCAAGCTACCTACATCGATACCATACTTAAGAGGTTCTCTATGGAAGAGTCCAAGAGAGGACACCTACCTATGTGCCACGGGGTCACTCTATCCAAGTCTATGTGTCCAAAGACTGATGAAGAGATAGAGAGTATGGCACGTGTACCATATGCCTCGGCTATAGGTAGTATTATATATGGCATGATCTCGACTAGACCAGACGTCGCATATGCTCTGAGTGTCACGAGCCGCTACCAGGCCAACCCCGGCCAATTGCATTGGAAGGCCGTGAAGGATATTCTTAAGTACTTACGAAGGACTAAGAATATGTTCATGGTCTACGGGGGTGGTGAACTGAAACTGGAAGGCTACACCGATTCTAGCTTCCAGTGTGACGTGGATGATTCGAAATCAACCTCTGGATTTGTATTCATGCTCAATGGTGGTGCTGTCTCTTGGAAGAGTTCCAAGCAAGACACCATCGCGGATTCAACCACCGAGGCTGAGTACATTGCAGCATCAGCTGCTGCTAAGGAGGCCGTTTGGATAAGGAATTTCGTCCAAGAGTTGGGCGTCATTCCTAATGGAGTTGGTCCAGTCCCGGTGTACTGCGACAACACGGGTGCCGTGGCGCAAGCAAAGGAGCCTAGGTCTCACCAAAGATCAAAACATATACTTAGGAAATACCACATAATCCGGGATATTGTGCCTAGAGGTGACATACAGTTGAGAGAGTCGACTCTGCGGACAACGTTGCTGATCCACTTACGAAGCCCTTGCCTGGACCGTTGTCTGGAAAACATCGCGAAACAATGGGACTGCGTCTGATGAGTAATTGGCTTTAGGGGATTGGGTGAGACCCCGATGCATGTAGGAGTCGATGCATCGTTGTCGAGGATTCACCGCTCGCAGACATGCGTGGATATCCTATGCTATCCGAGGAGATAATAGTGTATAAATCTCTGGCCAGAGTACTAGAAGTGTTTTAGGTAAATGTGTTTACCTAGTTACACTCGCGATGTCACTATTTGATCTCCAAGATGTACGCATAGCTATCGGATCTTTAGCGACTCTCGATTTACCAATGGTCGTTGATCTGATCGGGATATATGGATTGAAAGGACCGTACTGTACGCTAACCACGACCGACTGGTTCTTGCAGGCACTATCAGTGATACCTAGGGGATCATGGGGCGATGTTGCTAGACGCTTTACCATGATCCGTTGGGCAGGTCCGGAATTGTGATTCTGGAGCCATAATGGTTGTGGGCCCACGGCTAGCTGTATCCCTGAACCATTGAGGGTCACACAAGTACTAGATTCGATATTCCCGCACGGATACTCAGCTCAATGTGTTGAGCACGAGAAGAGGATCTCGGGAAGTGCGACTTCCTAAAAGTCAACAGGGGTCAAACCGGGGTTTCCCGCTGTTGAGGGGCAAAACGGTCTTTTTGCACTGGGGTTCTGAAAAATGGTTTTTCAGATCATATTATTCAGTTTTGGAAACTGAGTCGATCGGTCCGATCTGATAGGCGATCGGAGTTACGATGAAGTCTCGGTGGTGGAGATGAACTGAATGTTCATTGTTGGACCCGGGCCCGTTGGGCCGGTCCAAGCCCAACACTCTATTTAAATGTGATTCAGAGGCTTAATTGAAATACTAGTGTCATAACTCTCCCACACTTGACCTAACCCTAGCACAAAACCGTCGCCTCCCTCTCTCAACTCACGCCGCCGCCGCCGCCGCCCACGCGCCGCCGCCGCCGCCGCCGATCTTCGTCGGAAATTTGTTTCCGGCCAGTTCGACGAGGAGAATCCGTTCGTGCTGATCTCGTCAGTGCTTCTAGTGCAGCCTGACGAAGGAGTCTCGGTTCTGGTCGTGGACCGGATTGGCGATTATCTACCGCAATCTACCGAGAAGAGTCGGGTTCTTGTAATTTCGGTTGGAGCCAGGCACAAGTGCCAGCAAGGTATTCGCTTTTGAATGCCCTATGTATGACGATTAACTGTAACTGTTGTTTTTCGTATTGATCGTCTACCGACCTTTTCTTATGTTCTTCCGCTGCCTCGCCGGGGGGCGGATCCGGATCCCCAACAGAATCTGCTCCTAGAATATACTAGGATATCATCGATGAACACAACTAAAAAACTGGTCTAGAAAGGGTTGGAAAACTCTGTTCATCAAATCCATAAAAGCTGAAGGGGCCTTCGTGAGTCCAAAAGGCATTACCAAAAATTCATAATGGCCTTAACGCGTTCTAAAAGCTGTCTTGTAGATGTCCGCTGGCTTTATCTTCAATGGATTATAACCGGACCTCAAATCGATCTTAGAGAAAACTACAGATCTCTTCAACTGCTCAAAAAGATCAATTCTAGGCAAGGGATATTTTCTTAATGGTTAGCTTATTCAGTTCTCTATAGTCTATACATAATCTCAAACTCCCGTCCTTTTTCTTAACGAACAAAACAGGGGCTCCCATGGCGATGTGCTAGGTCTGATAAATCCTTTGTCCAGCAGATCCTGTAATTGCTCCTTCAACTCCCTCATTTCTGACGTGGCCAGTCGATAGGGTGGTTTGGAAACTGGTGCTGCTCCTAGTACTAAATCAATTGCGAATTCCAGATCCCTATCGGGTGGTACTCCAAATATATCGTCTGGGAAAACCTCGAGGAATTCATTTACTATCTCAACATCTGGAAGCTGGGGCCTGCTGGTAATCGTTAAGGATGATAGGCTTATCAAAAATCCAAATCCTCATTTCCTCAAACAACTAACTATGAGCCTTAAGAGCTGAAATAATAGGAGGGATCTTGCAGATTTGACTAGCTTCGAACGTGAACCAGTCTCCCTTAGGGGGTTTTACCACCACGGTTCTAATTTTGAAATCTATAACTACTACATACTTAGTTAGCCAGTCCATTCCTAAAATCATATCGAACTCCAGCATGGGTAAAACGATCAAATCAGCAGTGACCAAATGTCCTTGAAGTTTGATTTCTAAATCATGAAACAAGTCATGGGACACTAACTCTTCTCCAGAGGGCACCGTTACACAAAATCCCATGGTCACTTGGTCAGGTCTGACAGGTAATTTATTAGCAAAGTCTGCCGCTATAAACGAATGCGTTTCACCTGAATCTATCAGATCTAAAGAGGGAATTCCAGCGATCAAGATCTTACCTGTAGCCACTGTAGAATCTGGGTTGGCTTGCTCGGTTGTCATGACGTAAGCCCTGCTGGTCAGCATTTGCTTCGACTTCAGGCAGTTCTAATAACATGCCCTGGTACTCCACATCTATAACAAACATTCTGTCCAACTTTGCAAGGGCCAGGGTGGTTCTTCTGACATTTGGGTCACTGAGGTCTGTTAGTCAACTGCTGATGATTTCTAAATCATGAAACAAGTCATGGGACACTAACTCTTCTCCAGAGGGCACCGTTACACAAAATCCCATGGTCACTTGGTCAGGTCTGACAGGTAATTTATTAGCAAAGTCTGCCGCTATAAACGAATGCGTTTCACCTGAATCTATCAGATCTAAAGAGGGAATTCCAGCGATCAAGATCTTACCTGTAGCCACTGTAGAATCTGGGTTGGCTTGCTCGGTTGTCATGACGTAAGCCCTGCTGGTCAGCATTTGCTTCGACTTCAGGCAGTTCTTAATAACATGCCCTGGTACTCCACATCTATAACAAACATTCTGTCCAACTTTGCAAGGGCCAGGGTGGTTCTTCTGACATTTGGGACACTGAGGTCTGTTAGCAACTGCTGAAACTGCGCTAATGGGTTGTACATCCGGAGGTTTCTGCTCCTGATGCTTCTGTCCTTGCGATCGCTGTTGATTCTTATATGGCTTCTTTTGTGGTCGCTGGTCTTTCTGTTGGAAGACCTGCCTCTTTAACTGTCACTCCTCCACAACAGCTTTCCAATCCTGGTCTGCTCTCAGAGCTTTGTCCACCGCACTTCTGTAATCCTTTGGTTCTACAAGCCTCACATCATGTCTAAGCGCTGGTTTCAATCCATCGACAAAGTGTCGTAATTTCTCCCTAGGATCTGCTCCAATCAACGGCACAAAATAACATCCTCGTTCGAACTTTCGAACATACTCCTGAACAGTCATACCCCTTGCTTGATCATCAAGAACTCTCTTTTCAATTCAGATATCTTGTCCTCTGTGAAGTACTGTGCAAAGAACACCTTATTGAACTCTTCCCAGGGGAGGTTCGTCACATCCACTGCTAACATTTCTCCTTCCCACCAGAGAATTTCATCGTCCCTCAACATGTAAATTGCACATCTGGCTCTTTCTAAGTCTGGCGTCTGGATATATTCAAATATCACATCCATTGATTTTATCCAGCTCTCTGCAACAAAGGGGTCTGTTGTGCCGCTAAACTCCTTTGGCTTCTGTCTTCGAAATCGTTCTTGAGGATCATCGTTGCTGGGTCCTCTACTACTGGAGGATTGACCATTTCCTCTAACCCGATGCTCTACCAGCAACCTAAGGAGTTGTGCAATACTAGCGTTGCTATCTGGACTGGGTTCCTCCTCAGAGGTATTTCTCCTTCCCCTTCCTCTGCCAGAAATCTTAATCTATAGCCCGTAATCCACCACATATAAACATCAGAACATGCAAGAATTAAAAAAAGCATGCTCTAAAACATAAAAGAAAACTCACTGCTCCGGAGAAACGGTCGATGAAATCTGTTCCAGCGAGGAGTGCGTGTGTTTATCTCTGGACCATGCTCTGATACCATCTTCGTGACACCCAGACCTTACGGGGTCACGAATTTGAGAAAAACAAAATAAAAGAGAAAGTCGAAGGGTTGGAATGATAAAAAAAATTGAAGTCTGATAGTTGGCTCCAATTAACAAAACAGATTTCTATAACAGTTCCAAATACATGATGCAATTGCGAACATTGCAACTGTCGGAATTCTACATAAATTCTCTGTTGTTGCAATAGATCTCAGTACAAAGTTAACAAAGATCCAAAACAACAAAACACCAACGACTTCGAGGAATAGCCGGCCTTTCGATAAACACTCACACGCCGTCACTGACTCAGACTCCACCTCACAATTGCCCCGGCGCTGACTCACCTGCACCAAGAAAGCTAGTGAGCCTAGGGGCTCAGCAAGCAAAACTGAGAGTAACAAAACACAATATGCAGGCGTAAGACATCACATAAGACATAGCAGTTTAGAGGAAGACAATAAACATAAGATCTCGTCGTAAACAATTCTGTGGAAAAACTCAGATTCCACCATCAATATTTCTGTTAGACTTATGGCTCTGAAAGTCCCGTTGCACTTGATCGAATGACTACTGATATCAGTTACTATATGGTGAAGTCTCACCCAATATGAAGGGGCAACCGACCCGCTCGTCTATTGCTCACCCTTCCAATATGGACTGTCGTTATCTTTGCCATAAATCGTAAAGTCTGATCAAATTTTCTTCCTTTAAACAAATTCTGGTTTAAACCAGATCTCATCGTCATCAGGTTCATTTATTTTCCATACAAACATTTTCACTGAGCATCCAACTGAAATAAAGGATAGACTAAAATCTAAAGAAACAATGTTTGTGTTAGGATAAAATTTCTGGTTTTGGTGATAACAAAAGTTAAGTTAAATCTAGATAATCAGATGCAATTTGTAGTATTTGCGAATCCAGACGACAGGCTTATACAGACGGTGACTACAGTAAATCAGTTGTGAGGTGAAACCAGTCGTTAGCTACAGTGGAGTGGTAAATCAGTCGATGGGTTATCCAGACGAGAGCTATAGTGAATCAGTTTTGGTATCGAATCAGTAGCAAACTACAGTGGATTGCTTAACCAGACGCAAGCTACAGTATTCTTATAACCAGATGCAAGCTACAGTACTCTTAACCAGACGCAAGCTACAGTGTTCTTATAACCAGACGCAAGCTACAGTGATCTTGAATCAGACGCAAGTTTTTGAGTGTTAGCATATTGTGTGATAAAGATTGCAAAACGACAGCGTTTAAATAAGTTGGAACGACGGCGTATTGGAATCAGTCGATGGCTTTCAAAACCAGTCGAGAGCTACAGTGGTTTGTACATCCAGACGAGAGCTACAGTATTATTTAACCAGTCGAGGGTATATTGGAAATGATGTCGCTTGAATAAGTTGAAACGACAGCGTATTGGAACCAATCGAGAGCTACAGTATTTTGTGAATCCAGTCATTGGAATAACGCACGCGTTAAAGAAAACCAATCGTTGCATGCTTTCAAGAGTCTTCCAGTCGCAAGATTTTAAACAAGGATGAAGAAATTTCAGGCGCAAGCGATAAAGAAATTCAAATACGATTGTTTACGCAAATTGGAAAAGATTAACAGAATCGTACAAATTTCCTGGAATTTAGGAGACAACGTCGGTACTATTTTTGGTAAATAGTACATATTTACAGAGGTTGTTATACGGTTATTGCACAGATATGGAAATCGACAAATTAGCTCTGACGGTGTGCAATTTACCTTGTAATGGAGCAGAGAATACGGTTATGAATTATCAGAATTTCAAAAAGGATTTTGTTTCCTTAACAGATGAAAATGACCGTTGAGCGAAGACTATAAATACCAGCAGTTTTGATTTGAAGAGGATCCTTCGCTCTCGCTATTGCAAAAACTCTGCCAAATTGAATTTTCGAGCTATTCATTATTGAAGCATTTTCAAAAAAACTCAAAGACTTGAAGAACACAACCATTGTTATTCATTGATTTACCTTCAAGTCATCCTCTGGTTCATAGTGTTGAATCATGTTTCTTTGTTTAGAAACGAGAGGATTTTACAGTACTCACATATGTGTATTCAGTGTTGTAATCATTTGATTGAGTCTGTAACAAACGTGCTCTTAAAAGCCGTTTGAAAATATTGATAAGTGTTGTAAACCAGCAGTTGCGTCTGCGTGGATTGTTGTGGAGATACTAGGAGTTCATACAAGTGAGGCTTGTGTGATCGGGTGTCTGCAGAAGGACTGTGTACATCAAATCTTCTAGTGTATCCTTCCTGAAAAAGGAAGAAGGGGAGACGTAGGATATTAAAATCCGAACTTCCAGAAACAAACTCTTGATCATACTCTTTACATTTACGCACTTATTTATTTATAGCTTACTGTTCACAAATTAATTGGCTTCATTCCGCACTTTTTATTTAGCCTAGAGATTTGCATTTAACTAAGATAAGCAGCGCGTGTAAAACGTTTTTTAAAAGAAATTGAAAATTTTAAAGTCGAAGGAGTTCATTCAACCCCCCCCCCCCTTCTGAACTCCTGTACTTGTTTTGATCCTATTTTTGGGACCATCATTTTGACTTTGAGATGAATTTCAGAAGTCTTAACAGATGTGTCTTGAGGGTCATTAACGCTATTAAGGTTCAGATGTTTACTGTAGAAAACTATCGCTAGAAGAGAACAACTATGGAAGAGGTCTGGTGACATGGAATAACACTGCGGGTTAGGAAACAGACTTCTACTGTACAATGGTTATCGCTAGTGGAAAACAGATCTTTCTAGAGCAAAGGTTTCTGACAACAGACTCTATGAAATGACGCGAACAAAACTGTCAACAAATTTCACTCTTTGAAATGAACAAAGCTGTCAACAGATCTCTCGTGAAATGAACAGTAGGTTGCTGTCAACAGATCTTTCGTGAAATGAACAGTAGGTTGCTGTCAACAGATTCTCTGGGAAGTAGTGTTTAGAGTTTAAACAGGGTTTTGGTCAATTCAGAAGTCAACAAAAATTGAATTGATTTTACCAGATGTCAACGGTCAACGATGGAGAAATCTGGTGGAACATGAACCCGTTATAAAAAACGAAATCTTCTTAGAAACTTGATATTACTACAATGCAAACGACCAGCAACGTTACCAGTTATGCTTATCAAACCAGAACTGATATCTGATTCAACCAACATCATCAGCTTTGTGAAGACAAGTTTGAATGTTACTCTTTAACAGAGAGAAAAAGAACAACTCTGTAACTTCACGATGAACAGGAAGCTGGAATGCTCAGAGTTTTAAAATCAACGCCATCATCTTCATCAACATCGCGAAACATATTTTTTGAAGTTTCCATACAAAACTACCGTGAACCAGATCAACAAGCATTTTAAATTATCAGAACATGAACATAACATCAGGCATGAAACTGCAAAACGAAAGGAGAACAATACATATGCTTTCATGGCGTAGCAAGAATCAGATTTACTTGCCTTAACACTGAGAATTCACGAATTGCAGCAGGTCGCACAGAGAGTCTCCTTGAACACCAAGATGAGCTTCAACAGGTTATTAAGTGAAAAATGAAACTTCTCTCTCAAATCATTGGTTTTTATAGTGCACAAGTAAACAAGTATGGGAGTATGATTTTGAACAAGAAGAAATACTTGAGTAGGCATGGTGAACCACACCTACTTCTCTAAAATTTTTATTTAAAGTCCCTGTCACTTTTTTATTTGTAAAAGAGATGCACAAATCTGAAAAAGAGTCATTCTCCCATCCAAAACCATTTTATTTTTTTGAAATCTGATCAATGCTCATCCTGCGCTCGAGGATACATCCAACAGACCTCATGCACCTCGTGAAATCTAAAAAATAGAAATCGACTTTCGAATAGATAGACAATGCTGAAATCTGAATTTCGAAAAGGTCCTTAAATTAAAAGGACTAGAAATTGTGGTCCTATTGATTTTGGGGCGCTACAGTGCAGCTCCAGTTTGTTCAAATCTTTGGACTCCCTCATTTCCATAGTATTCATATCCCACTCCCTGGGCAACGCTCTCATGACCTTCAACGTCATCTCGCGATTACTGTACACTTTTCCAAGACTGGTCAGCTCTATTACCACAGCGCTGAACCTTTCATCAAACTCAGCCATCGTCTCTCCATCCTTCATCTTGATGGATTCATACTTCTGCTGAGCGACTGTCAGCTTGTTCTCTTTTGTTTTGTCGCTTCCTTCACATATTTGAGTTAGCTTTTCCCAAATGTCTTTAGCTGTGGCACAGGTTTTGATTTTGCTGAACAAGTTTTTGTCCTTGTCCAGCGTCTTGTATAGAATGTCCCTGGCCACATTGTCCAGATTGGCTTTCTTCTTATCTTCACTGGTGTACTCATGTCTGCTCTTCTCTAGGAACTGAGGCTCGCCATTGGATATAGCAAAAGCTAGATTCGGCTTCATTATCTTCAGCGGACCTTCAGTGATAACCGCCCACATTTCATCATCTAGAGCAGTCAGATGCGCCTGCATGCGAATCTTCCAATCATCGTAGTCCTCCTTGGAAAACAATGGAATCTTGTTGTGAGAAGTCGACATATTAAGATATAATAACGCACAAATAACAACTGTTCAATAACTCAGATGCGCAGGCTCTGATACCAATTGATAGGATCGATATTGCACGAAAACAGCCCTAGGAGTTCTGGAAGGGGGGGGGGGTTGAATGAACTCCTTGGTATTTTTAATTTTCGAAACCGTTTAAAACAATTTTTACAAGCACTGCTTAACTTAAGTCCGAGTTACCAGACTTAAGATATCTCAGTTTAATGGCTGATCTCTTGGCTAACAAATATGTGCGGAATAAAGCCAATTGATCAGTGAACAGTGTAACAAGTAAGTAAATGCGTAATGTAAAAGTTAAGGGACAGAGTTTGTTTCTGGAAGTTCGGATATAAATATCCTACCTCTCCCCTTATTCCTTTTCAGGAAGGTTTCACTAGAAGATTTGATGAATGCAGTCCTTCTACAAACACCCGATCACCGAGCCTCGCTCAAGGTGAACTCCTAGCAACTCCACAAACAATCACGCAGACACAGCTGCTGGTTTTACAACACTTAGAATGATATGTTTTTCGAACTGCTTCACAAAGCCAGTTCGTTACAGACTCAATAGAATATGACAGTGAAATAAAATATTTTGAGACTGTAAATTCTATGGTTTCTAAACAACGAAACACGATTCAAAAGATTGAACCAGAGAATGACTCGAAGGTAAATCTGTGAATGCTTGATTGAATGTTCTTTGAGTTATGAGCTTTTTGAGAATAACTTCAAATTGCAATGCGCTCAGAAAATTGGCAGAGTGACGGTAAGTAACAATAGCGAAGGTCTATCTTCAATTCAAACTTATGCTATTTATAGTCTTCGTTCACAACGGTCGAGTAACTCTGTAAAGGAAAATAAAATCCTTTTTTGAAATCTGATAATCTGTAACCGTATATCCTGCTCCACCAAATGGTAAATTGCACATCGTCAGAACCAAATTGTCATTTTCCATATTTGTGCAATCACAGTATAACATCCTCTGTAAGTTGTGTTAGAGTAGATGCCCAACTAGCCAACTTGTGGCGTGTGGGTTTTATAGACTCTTGTACAAACGATATTTATATATGATATTCGCATTCTCGATTGGGCCGTCAAAATGAGGATAAGGCTGCCCGAGTTCGAGACTAGTATCTGCGATGCGAAGTACCATGTTTCATTGGTAGGGAACATTGTGATGTTCTGAGCATGCAGATAGATAGTGACCTGGTGATCTATTGAACTACCCTCGTTCGGACTTTCTAAGTGGTTACCGTTTGTCGAGTGGATAAGTCCGAGGTCTTGGTTGTACTGATTAGTCCTCACGACTCGAAACGTCATTGAGACTCTACATGATAGGCGTCTCACTTTGACCCGTTTGCCGACTCACCTGGAGTCATAAGGCGTCGGGATTGGGTGAGACCTCGATGCATGTAGGAGTCGATGCATCGTTGTCGAGGATTCACCGCTAGCAGACATGCGTGGATATCCTATGCTATCTGAGGGGATAATAGTGTATAAATCTCTGGCCAGAGTACTAGAAGTGTTTTAGGTAAATGTGTTTACCTAGTTACACTCGCGATGTCACTATTCTGATCTCCAAGATGTATGCATAGCTATCGGATCTCTAGCGACTCTCGATTTACCAATGGTCGTTGATCTGATCGGGATATATGGATTGAAAGGACCGTACTGTACGCTAACCACGACCGACTGGTTCTTGCAGGCACTATCAGTGATACCTAGGGGATCATGGGGCGATGTTTCTAGACGCTTTATCATGATCCGTTGGGCAGGTCCGGAATTGTGATTCCGGAGCCACAATGGTTGTGGGCCCACGGCTAGCTGTATCCCTGAACCATTGAGGGTCACACAAGTACTAGATTCGATATTTCCGCACGGATACTCAGCTGAATGTGTTGATCACGAGAAGAGGATTTCGGGAAGTGCGACTTTCTAAAAGTCAACAGGAGTCAAACAGGGGTTTGCCGCTTTTGAGGGGAAAAACGGTCTTTTTGCACTAGGGTTCTGAAAAATGGTTTTTTAGATCATATTATTCAGTTTTGGAAACTGAGTCGATCGGTCCGATCTGATCAGCGATCGGAGTTGCGATGAAGTCTCAGTGGTGGAGATGAACTGAATGTTCATTGTTGGACCCGGGCCCGTTGGGCCGGTCCAAGTCCAACACTCTATTTAATTGTGATTAAGGGACTTGATTACAACACACTTGTGATAACTATCTATTGCAAAACCCTAAACCTAAGTGCACGCCGCCTCCCTCCCTTCTCCACTCACGCCGCCGCCGCCCGCCGCCCGCCGCCAACTTCGCAGGAAAACGTTCCGGCCTAGTTTTTCGAGGAGTATTCGTTCGTGCTGATCTCGTCAGGGCTTCTAGTGCAGCCTGACGAAGGAGTCTCGGATCTGGTCGTGGACCGGATTGGCGTAAACTACCGCAATATACAGAGAAGAGCCGGATTCTTGTAATACCGGTTGGAGCCAGGCACAAGTGCCAAAAAGGTATTCATCTTTGAACACCCTATGAATGACGATTATTGAATTGTCTGATTTTTCGTATTGATCGCCTCCCGGCACCTGTTTCTTGTTCTTCCGCTGCCTAGCCGGGGGGCGGATCCGGATCCCCAACAGTGGTATCAGAGCCAGTGTTTCCCGGATCTGATCAATATGATTTGCCATAATTGTATCTAACTTGTTGAATTTCAGAATTGAGAGAATCAAAATTTAAGGAATCGAGGCCATCGGACGCCGCCGCCCGCGGCGAGCCTTCCATCGCGCGCGATTGTGCACGCGCGGCAGCGCGATGCTCGCGCCATGAACGCGCACGCTGCGCGGCCTGGAGATTCGACATGCGCGAACCGCTGCGCAACACCGCCGCTGGAAGCGCGCTGCTTTGCGCCGCCTTAGGCGAGCGCTTGCGGCCGCCTCGCGCGTTCTTGTTGCGCGCCTTTGCGCCGCTCCACTCCGCCCGCCTGCTGCGCGTGATGGCCGATGATGAGCGCCGCTTCTCGCGCTTCGTCTCGCGTGGCCGCGCATATGATGCACTACTGGCCGCCCGCTGCCGCCTCCTGGATGCGCCGCCTCGTCGATGTTGTGCGCGCAGCGTTGCGCTGCGTTGCGCACGATGGTGCGTACGCTGCCGCCGCTTTTTGTGGTGGCGGCGCCACCGTCGCCGACCGGCGATGCTCCGGCGAGTTTCCGGCGATGTCGTGACGGCTGGCCTGATTTCTTCTAGGGTTTGGTTCGGGCCTGTCCCGGGCAGCCCGTGAAGTTTTCGGGCCGGCATGCGATGTCGGACCCGATTTTGATCGATTTTGAAATTTTAAGTTTTTGGGCCTAAAATTGTTTTAAACCCAATTTGATACAATTAAAATTAATAAAATGTGATTTTAATTATGAAATGTGATTTTGTAATAAAATATGATTTTGTTGATTAAAATTTGTTTTATCGGTTTGCTCATATTATTGGGGACGTTAAGGGGTCCGTCCTTCACGACTCAACATTGATGGGTCATCTTGACACGTGATAGTAAACGGTGTCATATTATTGGGCCCTTACTGGACGTGAGGTGAATACATGGAGGTTGCACCGGTTGCAATCGGAAACTACCTTTTGGGGTCATGGATGACTGATATTATTCGGGTCCATGATCGCTTGATTGGGCTCCGTGTACCCACTAAATAAACCTGTTTTCTCGATTTCATTAGAGGGTGGTGAAATCGTTAAAATAGTGGGAGGGTAATTCATAAAACTAAATGACCATGTTTTATGTCTTAGCGTTTATTTTTATATAGTCAGTAATGCATGTCTGCTTTCTTTTCAGTATAACTGCTATAGAAATGGTTTCGATGAAAAATCCACTTGCTGCTATACTGGATAGCAACAGGTTCACTGGTCTTAACTATCAAGACTGGCTCCGCAACCTTAATCTTGTACTGGCTTCGGAGAAGCTTCTCTATAAGATAGAGAAGTCTCCCCGGAGGAAACCCCTGCCAATATCAGCCCTGAGGAGCTGATTACGCTTAACCAATGGCGTGACGATGAGGTTAAGACTCGATGCTATGTGATGGCATCGATGTCCAATGAAATGCAACGGCGTTTTGAGAAGACGAAGTATGCTGCTGACATACTTCATCATCTCAAAGAGCTGTACGGGGAGAACTCTCGACATGAGAGGTTCACAGCAGTCAAGGAGCTTATGACGAGTCGCATGCGCGATGGGACTTCGGTCCGCGAGCATGGGTTTCGCATGATTGGGCTAATTGAAAAGCTGTCGGGCCTTGATATCGCACTTCCACATGAGCTGTTTGTGGATTTACTTCTCCTCTCACTGCCTGCTGCATTTGACCCCTTTGTGGTCAACTTCAACATGAACAAGCTGGAAGCCACTCTTGAAGAGGTGGTGAACATGCTTGTAGTGTTCGAGGGGACCATAAAGAAGGACAAACCCGTCCTCCTTCTGGGTTCTTCTTCCTGTGCGAAGAAAGGACCTAGACGCAAGAGCAAAAAGCGTTCTGCTCCTGCGAAAGAGGAAAAGTCTGCCAAGAAGCCGAAGGCAAGGGCTTCTAAGCCTAACAAGAGCGAGGACGTTTGCCACCACTGCCACAAGGCTGGGCATTGGAGGAGGAACTGCAAGGAGTACCTCGAGCAGTTGCGAACTGCAAAAGGTATGTTCTATATTGAAATAAATATGTCTCTAAATTCAACTTCTTGGGTCAGTGATACCTAGGGGATCATGGGGCGATGTTGCTAGACGCTTTACCATGATCCGTTGGGCAGGTCCGGAATTGTGATTCCGGAGCCACAATGGTTGTGGGCCCACGGCTAGCTGTATCCCTGAACCATTGAGGGTCACACAAGTACTAGATTCGATATTCCCGCACGGATACTCAGCTCAATGTGTTGAGCACGAGAAGAGAATTTCGGGAAGTGCGACTTCCTAAAAGTCAACAGGAGTCAAATCGGGGTTTGCCGCTGTTGAGGGGCAAAACGGTTTTTTTGCACTATGGTTCTGAAAAATGGTTTTTCAGATCATATTATTCAGTTTTGGAAACTGATTCGATCGGTCCGATCTGATCGGCGATCGGAGTTGCGATGAAGTCTCGGTCGTGGAGATGAACTGAATGTTCATTGTTGGACCCGGGCCCGTTGGGCCGGTCCAAGTCCAACACTCTATTTAATTGTGATTAAGGGACTTGATTACAACACACTTGTGATAACTCTCTATTGCAAAACCCTAAACCTAAGTGCACGCCGCCTCCCTCCCTTCTCCACTCACGCCGCCGCCCGCCGCCAACTTCGCCGGAAAACGTTCCGGCCTAGTTTTTCGAGTAGTATTCGTTCGTGCTGATCTCGTCAGGGCTTCTAGTGCAGCCTGACGAAGGAGTCTCGGATCTAGTCGTGGACCGGATTGGCGTAAACTACCGCAATCTACCGAGAAGAGTCGGATTCTTGTAATACCGGTTGGAGCCAGGCACAAGTGCCAACAAGGTATTCACATTTGAACACCCTATGAATGACGATTATTGAATTGTCTGATTTTTCGTATTGATCGCCTCCCGGCACCTGTTTCTTGTTCTTCCGCTGCCTAGCCGGGGGGCGGATCCGGATCCCCAACAAGTTGTACTATTTACCCAAAATAGTACCGATCTTGTCTCCTTAATTCCGGGCAATTGTACGATTCTGTTATGGCCATCGATCTTATCAATTTGATTATTTGATCGAATTTGAATCAATTCATCGTTTGTACACCAGCGAATGACTTTGATCATCTGAAAGTATGCACCAGTTGATAGCTTCAACTCCTGAAAATATGCACCAGCTGATCGCTTGAAATTTGACGTAGCGGCTGGTTACAACTCCTGAACACTTCATCACCTGATTTGTCCAACAGCTGAAATACCAACGGCTGATATACCAACGGATGATATACCAGTGGATGATTATATGCAAAACCCATCGGCTGAATGCTAGCACTAATCCAATACGCTGTCGTTTCAACTTATCCAAACTTTGCGTTTTGCAATCTTCAACGAATACGCTAACAATCAACAACTTGCGTCTGAAACTAAAATTCAACTGCTGAATACCCTTGAAGAATCCAACTGCTGATTACTAACAAACGGCTGAATTTGTCCCAACGGCTGATTGAATACCAAAAGCTAACGTAGAAATCCAACGACTGATCCAGTAACAGAAACTGATAACCTGTAATAATTCAACCTCTGAAGCAATCCCGAATATGAACATCTGATATCTAGCATTTGAAAATCTCAACGCAACATCTGAATACTTCCACTTAACAACCATCAGCTGAATATCAACCCGTCGACTGAAATATTCTATGCTTCAAATACCTAGTTGATATCATCGTCTGTTTGTCCAGATCTAGCTTAACTTCAGTACTTATATTATTTTGTTGTCACCAAAACTTAATAAATTTTACTTGTTCATTTTCACTTCAATTCGAAAGAATTATTTGATTCATTTGACAGATTCAAGTAGTATTTTTATTCAGTTTTCATCTTCGCAAGCATTACAGAGAATTCTCGAAGTGTTCTAGAACATCATTGACCAAAACCAGTAAATCGTACTAGAAAAAAAGAAAACAGATTTACGAAAGAAAAAAAGAGCAGAAAGATTATGTTTATGAAAAGTTTTAACTTATGATTTTGGAAACAAATGGTCCCCAGATGAAGGGTGAGTGCGCGGCTGACGAACCGTGTGCCCTTTCAACTAGAGGAAGGATAAGTATTACAGATTGACGGATCTGTAAACCCCTTCACCATGAGCTTTATGTTAAGAGACTGATATCAGGAGTTTGATCAAACGAATTGGACCAAATTTACAAGTGTCTTTGTCATAATTTCAGAGAAGAAAGAAGAGCACAAGTATGATTTTAATCACAGCTCTAAAGAAAGTTTAAAGGAAAAGATTTCAGAATGTTTTATGCTTATGCTTTCAATTGATTAAGATATTACAGTTATGCTATTCATCTTAATTATCCTTAAGCTATTCAGATTTCAGATATGTATCAGTTGTTGTTTGCTTGTGTTAAGTGCCTTTGTTACTTCCAGATTTTACCTGCTGAGCCTTAGGCTCACTAGTTTTCATTGAGTGCAGGTAATGAACAGTAGGGAGCTGGATGGAGAGAAGCTGATCGGGTTGTTGTGTTTATCGTGGACAACCATTTCCTTTGTGTATTTCAGATGTTGATATACTGAAATTCTAGTTATAATTTTTGTATACTAACAGGTTTCTAATTTTTTTCGTTTAGTAAGAAATCTGTACATTTGGTTAAACATGTATGCAGTTTCGTTCGAATTTCTATCAAACTTATTTCAGTTCCGCATAAGTTGTTAAGTCCAGCTGTGTATTTAGTTCCGTGTTTTATATTCCTCACAGCTGATTCCCTTATTGATCACGTGTTGCGTTTATTAGAAATTTAGTCCAGAACTTAGTAACGACTTGCGATATAACCCAGATCAAAATTTTTAGGCCTTTTCAATTTGAACCCTAAACTTCAATGGTCGTTACAATAGGAGTCGCCCCAGGTACTACATCAATCGCGAACTCAGCACTCGATCTGGTGGAAGACCAGATATGTCTTCTGGAAACATATTCTAGAAACTCACTCACTACCTCAAAATCTAGCAACTCAGGTTTCTTATCTTCTACTACTGCTAATGTACTAACCAAAAGTTCTTAATATCACTTCCTTAGATAGCTCAGGACTTTCAGAGCTGATATCAGCTTAGGGGTTCTGTCGATTCTATCAGCTTGGAAAAAAAATTGGGTTCCCGCTGGATGGTTTAACCTATACGATCCTTTGCTCAAAATCTATAAATACTACGTACTTAGTTAACAATTTATTCCCAAAATTGAATCAAACTCAAGCATGGGTAATACTATCAAATTTGCATACACGAAATACACCTGCAACTTAAGTTCTAGGTGAAATATATTATTAGTTAATACGTTTTCTCCCGATGGTATGTTAACACAATGACATATCGCTAAAACATCAGGTTGGAAAGGTAGTTTATTATCAAAAAATTATGACACCAACAGAATGGGTTGTACCAGAATCTAACAAAACTATCATAGGCATACTAGAGATAACATTTTTTTACCTGTAACTACTGTAGGTATGGTTTATCCTGATATGCTGTCATTGCATAGGCTCTACTGGTAATGAGTTGCTTCGACTACTGACAATTCCTAGAGATTTGGCCTGGATTGACACATGTGTAACACCCGTTATTGCCAGCTCGGAACTGACTAGTATGGTTTCTCTGGTAAATTGGGTAAACTAGTCTGTTATCAATCTAAGGAACTGAGTTGATCGGTTGGACTTGTAGAGGTCTTTGTCCCTGATACCTCTGCTGGTTGTCGTTGGGTCTCTTATATTGCTTTTGGTCCCTATGTTGAATGGCTTGACGTTTTTTATATCGCTCTTCTCTAATCTCGTTTCAAATCTTGTTCAGCTCGGAGGGCTTTACTCACTGTTAATTTGGCTCCTTCTCACCAAATCATCGCGTCGCATCTCAACATGTAGATGCCACATCTAACTTTATCCTGAAAATTATTTGGCCTCTGGCATCTAAACGTTTCCTGAGAATTCTCGTGACTAAATCCTCGATTTGAAAGTGGCCATTTCCTAAGCTAGATTGACCTACTAGATACTCCAGCAATTGATCCATGCTTGCTATAACACATGTATTACTATCAATACTAACATCTTCATTCATAGCTTCTCTCCTTCCTCTTCCTCTTTCTGACATATCTGAACTACAACCCAAATCCACCATAAGACTATCATGAAATAATACTGTATACTAGAACATGAACTTAAAACTCACAGATTAACTGAAACTGTTGGCGAGAAGTGCCTCAGACTGGAAGAAGTGTTTATCTCAAGACCCGTGCTCTGATACCAATTGTAATAACCACATTTTTCGAATTGATATTATAATAAATTGAAGGTTTGAATTAAATGATACTCAAACTTTGTACTTGGTCAAATGACAATTAACCAAATACTTCTGGGATAAATTGCAAAATTATAGAAATTGAGATTTCGAACTGGAAACAAGCTCAGAGTTTATAACGGTGCAGAATACAAACAAATAGTTACAAAAGTATTTCACTCAAACTGTATCTGAAATATCTTATTCAAATTCGGTACGAACTGAATTAACTCAAAACTGAACTGAACAAAAGCTATGAATTCTGGCTAGCGCGAAAACGCGGATTTCATGATAAACACCACTGATCTGATCTTTCTCGCACCAACCACCAACCTCTAAACCTGATAACGTGCACTTAGTAATAATTATGAGCGTAAAGGCTCAGCAAAAAAATCTGGAAAAAATGAAGGAAGGAAGTACATGTATCAAAATAGCTTTTATTGTAAACTGAAAGCTCGTAAGCTGATATAACTAGAAATCTGAACAACTGTAAACTGGTAAACTGAGAAAGCATAATCAGAACATGCTTGAAACATTTAAAACCTTTAATGGTATTAAAGGAAGTAATCTTTAATATAAACTTTTCTCGATTACTGTGGTTGTAAACAACCCCGTTCTCTGTTCTTATTTCTGCAGTGGACCGTGAACGAAAGCTCTCCTTGGGCCATAGTCGTTGTATCAAGCTTAAACTTGTTCTAGGTGGAGTGGGATCCAACGACTCTTTTGCCGTTGTCCACACGCCCTAGTCTTTGACTCTGTTGGTAGGGCACTTCGATCCGTCGATCGATTACCACACCCTATATTGGCAGGACACTCTGGTCCTCGATCGATTACCACACCCCCTCTGTTTAAAGTCTGTTATCCGTCACAATTCACAAAAATTTTGACCTATACTTCCTTTAAAATTTCTGTAAAATTTCTTTAAACTTCTTTTCTTTGATCTGTATAAGATCGCTTTCGTATATGTTTGCTATTTTAGAACTCTTTTGATGTTCGAAAGCTACTGAGAGTACATCGGATTTCAATCGAAGAAGAAACTAGAATCATCTCAGGCTATAGAAATGAATAACGACTAGCAGAGCTCTAAGCTGAAGAACTATCTCTTGAAATTGGGTATAACTTCGAACAGATTAGAGTTATACCTTCGAATCAAAGCTAAAGTAAATCAGAATTAAACTTTATATTACAGTATCAGTCCAGAGTGGACCTAATCTGAAACTGCTCAGCTCAGAGTATGAATAGACCGCGAGCGTAAACTAGCTCAGAATAGAAAATGAGATCAGGGTTGTTTATTCAACTCAGATTAGGAAAAGACAACACAACTTAAACGAGCATAATGGATTACAATGATCAAACAAATTCAACTCAACTCAGACAACGAAATTAGATCACAGTAAAAACAGCTCTGGGAAAGTAAACAGATTATGGGTAATAAACAGCTCTAGGAAGTAAATAGATTATGTATAATAAACAGCTCTAGGAAAGTAGACAGATCGCGACTTACAATCAGCTCAGAGAAATAAACATATCTCAAACTTAGCTCATTAATGACTAACATTTTAGAAGATTTCCTTAGTCTAAAGCAAACAAAATTATCTAAGTAAACATTGCAGAACATCCCATAAATTTCAAGAAGAAATTGACTCGAACATCATAAAACATTTTCAAACAACTTTTCTGAATCAAAACTCCAGCAAACCAATAATTTCTCAAGAAATCATCATAAACTCAAATCTGTGTTTGAAAAACTTCGAAAAAATTTCTCAAACCTTTAAAAATAACACAAGCATGCAAGAGTAAATCAATATATGTTGGATATGTGTTTTCAGATCATGTAACGTCCAAATATCCTAATTACGTTGAAATGAGTGCATGACTAGGGGGAAACTTAATTTTGTGTAGTGTGTGTCATTTTATGTGATTTAGTGTTAATTTCATGTTTTATGATGTGCATGTCATGTTTTAGCATGTTTGAGTTCCGGACGTGTGAACGAGACTAGGGACGACCGAGATGAAAATTATTTGAAATATTTTAAGCCCTCAAAGTTTAAGAGCTAATAAAATTTAAGCAGCAATATCCGAAAACTGAGATTTTTATGTATATTTGTCGAGGGAAACCCGTTTTTCACCTATACGTATTGTTTTAATGAAATTTATTACATTTTAAAAATTGAGGGATCTTATGTTACGAAAATTTGAAGTTGTAAATTTTAAGTTTAGAGCTTTAACTAATATTTTAATTAGTGGGGGTTAATAAAGTAAAAATCTCTTTTATTTCCTAATTAAATCAATGAGAGGGGTCTTTTTGTCACAATTCATTTTTCTCTCCACCCTAATATCAAAACTTTCACCCCCACTGTTAGGACCGAGCAGCGCTTGTTTGAAAGATTAATTAAAAGTTTTGCGCTGCTAATCAAAAGATGAGCTGCAATAGCTCGTTGTTCTTGAACACTTAAATAAAGCTTTGAGCACCGGAGACAGATCTGGTATGATTTAAAAATCATGCGGAAAATACCAGAACTAAATCCTATATTTTAAAACAACTCAAACAGATTTATGTACAACATAAATCTGTTCGAGACTTGTGCTTGTGTGTGCTGCTGATATGCAAATGCTAAATGCTGAACTGTAAATGCGTGCGGTGCTGAACTGTAAACGTGCAATGCTAAAGTACATGCTGAAAGCTTAAAGAACACAATACAGTACGCAGCATATTTGTTTATGGAAGTTCGGATATCAACATCCTACATCTCCCCTTCTTCCACCTCGGAAGGATCCACTACTTCTCAAA
>KV010211.1:637826-697221 GCA_001598015.1 Dorcoceras hygrometricum | reverse complement strand
GAGGCGAGAGCTGTTGTCTGCTGATGGTTGCTACGGCGTCGTTTAGGCAAGTTGGAGCGGTGCGTTTTGTAGCATTTTCGTGAAATTGTTCGTTTAGTCATTGCTGCTGAATTTACGAAATGAATAGGGAAGATTGCTGCTGATAGACTTCTGCTGATTTCTTCGATAGATCTTGGTGAATCAGCAGGCGAGGTTTGAAGAGGTATTTATAGAAGTGTTGATCGACACTTAGAAATATTTTGAACCAGCCATATCTTATCTCTTCTTCTCCAAACCCTCGATTTTTTTAGCTACTGTTCACCGTCGTTTTCTATCGAGATTTCCCGTTGATTCCGACCTCCGTTTTTAGAGTTCTTGGTAGCATTGGAAACCTCTTGAGAAGGCCTTTCTTTTCCTACCAATCTTGGAGGTTGTGTTGAGCTGGAGCGAAAACGCGAAACAGCTGAATTGAGCAGTAAGTTGCGCCGTGCGTTTCTATCCTTGGGTGAGCTTTCTTTCGTTGATTTGAGCTAAGATATTAGGTATCTTTGGCAGATTTAAGCTTCTAGGAATTTTGAAGGGAAATTGTCAAGGAATCTTCAAAGGCAGTAAGCTTGAGCTGTTGCTGGACGTGTCTTTGTTGAGAATCTGTTAGGTAATTCGAAGAGGAAAGGTACGATTGAGCAGCCCTTAGCAGTTGAGCGTGAACTTGGCTAGTTTCGATGTTGTGAATTGCGGTTATTTGAATTACATGGAACAGTCTGATGAATTGATTGAGCTTTTCATTCTGGTTGCACGTATTATGAATTGTATGCATTATGCATTGATATTGAATGGCATTCATTGCATACATCTTGAGCCTTTGACAGATTGATTTGATTACCTTGATTTGAGTTGCCAGTTGATAGACTGGGCTAGCTATCCGATTTCTTGATAGCCCTCATGCATTCATAGCATCGATTTGTGGCATGTTGCATGTTTATCTGCTTTGATAGCTCTTCGTACTGAGGCTTGACCTCGTATTTTGTTTCCTGCTTTGTCTTTTTGGGTCTGCGTGCCCATTTGCAGGAGCTTTAGGTAACCAAGCTGGGCAGAGTGGAAGTTCAGCTGGTCGATCCCCTCATCCCTGAGTCCCAGTTTATTTATGATATGTATTGACCGGGGGATGCCCCGTGTTGTCTTGTATTTGGGGGATCTGTATTTTGAATTGAATTATGTGGTTACTTGCAGTATTGAGTTCGAGCTAACTTCTATTTTGATTATCGAATATTTTGAATGAATGATTTGAAGTTCAGGCCATTGTATTTCGAAAAATTTTTAAGCCCTGATTTTAAGCTTCCGTGATTATGCGCTTATTTTGTGTTAATCGATAGTAATTAGCACGGGGCCTGACAGTTGGTCTTCAGATTCGAGATGGATCTGAGTGTTAGGGAGCGACGCCATTTTGGGTTTCATATTCCTTTTGCGCTAGCGATTCAGATCTGAGTAGCGGGCGACGTGTCCATATGCGATAGTGGACTTGTGCGACGTCGTTTGGGTTAGTTGGGATTTGTTTTTGCGAAAGGCCATGTCTGTTGAGAGATTCAGATCCGAGCGGGGATATCAGCTTTGTACCTTAAGTTGTCGGTGAGATCTGTTCAGCAAGCATGGACAGATTTGAGTATATAGAGGACTTTGACTTCGTTCTTTATTATTGTTTCCTGACACTTAGAATATTTCCCGATAGCGAACTCTGTCGCGATACCCTAGCTACTGTTCACCGAACCTTATCTTCTTCGATTGCCAACGGTAGAGAGCTTTGATTGAAGTGAGAATGGTAGCGTTGGACTCCTCTTGCAGAGACGATTCGTTTCGTACTACTTTTGGAAGCTTGCGTGAAGCTTGGCGAGATCACGAAGACATCTCCCTTCTCTAGTTTGTTAGCATAGGCGTCGGATTTCATCTTCCGTTGAGGTAGCTCGTTGGGTAAGTGTTAAAGATCCTACCTTGTGCTTTGTTTAGAGCCTTTTGTTGTATTAGAAGGGTATGACAGACTTGGGTTGAGCTTGTAGATCCCAATTCGTGGTTTCTGTCTTACTGTCCCTGAGTTAGTATCTGTATTTGGTTTAGCAGGTGTGAGAACTGTGTTGCTCGGGACCCTGTTGTAGTAATTGTAGCACGGAATATTTGAGGTACGGATGTGAGCTTGGTTTTACAGCGTTGAACTGGGCATGGATATTATGTGCTGCTGTGTATGCTTCTGTGCCGTTATCTTCTTGCTTGTATTGAGTTGTTAATCGCAAGTTGTTCATTGTATACGCATTATTCATGTGCATTCAGATCCTGTTGAGCTTGCCTTGTTGCTGTTGATCTCTGTGCAAACCAGGATGTTGTTGAGGCTGAGCTGGTAACTCCCGTACCTCATCTCCCTGCTGGGATCTGTTAGCCACTATGAGGGGAGTGGGTAGCTCCCACACCTCATGAGTTAGGCAGCAGCAGGTTGAACTATGTTGTGCATCTGGTGCCGTGTGTTGAGACGAGTGGGTAGCTCCCTGTACTCACACACCCTGTGGCCACTGTTGTTCAGTTGATCTGTTGCTGTTGAGAAGTTCTTGAGATCTTTCTGGCTCCCTGTCTTGTTCTCATGCATAGCACTTGCATTTTATCTGTTGTCATTTAACTGCTGTTTTTCAGTTGATCTCCGTACTGGGGTTTGACCCCATGTCCCTCTGGGGCTGGTGTTGTTTTCCTGTGTGTGTTTTTCAGGTTACCATGGTTACTCTGCTGGTCGTGGAGTAGACCCAGCTGGAGGTGCCCCAGGAGGTGGTTAGAGTGTCCAAGTTAGGGTATAGCATATATGTATAAGCACTGTTAGCCGGGGAGTACCCTGTGCTTTATTGTATTTCGGTTATGTTTCTGTAGTGCTTGTATCTATTAAATGTTGTACTATTGTATTGAGTGATTTAATTAAATGGGATATTTTCAGTATTGTACTATTTTAAATTATGTAATCTTTCAGTCAAGCCAAAGCAAAATTTTAACCACTATTTTATTGCTTCCGCTATGTGTTTGCGTGGTTAAACTCTATAATTGAGCACGAGGCCTGACAAGATCTGTTTTCCAGTTCTAAGAACAAAATTTCTGTTCTTATGCAATTCAGTCCAGAAATTTGTATGTTGTTTGTTTCGAACCACGAATAAAACTTTTAGGATTCTTCAATTCGAACCCCAAAACTTATTAATTCAAGATAGAAAAAGTTCAATTGTTACAATTGGTATCAGAGCATGGTCTTTGAGATAAACATTGTCCCAGTCTGGGAAAGTTCACGCCAGCCGCTTCTATCATCTTGTGAGTTTTATTTCATGTACTAGCATTTAGTAAACTCTCTGTAACGCCCAGAAACTTTGAGATCCACAATTTTAAAGTTTAAAGGATTGAGTGATCTATTTGTAATACTATTGTTAATCATCTTGCATATAGTTAATTTTTCAGATTTGAGACACGGTTGCAAAAGCTGTCCAGCCGGTCCAGAAAAGGCGATTTATTTCCTCTTTTAAATAAAATGGTTGGGTTTACATTTTAGTTATTGTTAAAATTGAGTAGCACTGTTTAAAAATTTTTAGCACTTTTGAAAGAAAACGTGTTCCAACTTTTAGACTTAAGATTTCATATAAAAGTTGTTGAAACACTTCATACCATTTTCATTCTCAAATATTACACTTTTCACAAACGGTGCTCTCTGCAAGAAAATCGAACAAAGTTTTCAAAACTTTTCCTAGGAAGTGAACGGGTTTTGTGTTGTTCCAGGCTAGAAACGCTTGATGTAATCGTTTTCGTAGGAAAAGGTAAGTAAACTATGTTTCTTTCTACACTCTTGAAAGCATATATTGTTTCTGTTGAATGTATGTATGCATTTTTAAAGGTTTGAGAACTGTTTTTGATGTTCTTCAAACGCAGATTTTAAGTTACGATGTTTTAAGAAGAAAATATGTGTTTTCTGAGATTTTGATTCAGAAAAGACCTGTTAGAAAATGTTTAATGATGTTCGTTCAATTTCTTCCTGAGTTTTCTGGGCTATTCTTCAAAGCAGCTCACAAGAAGCTTACGTAATTTCTTCCAGTAGTTCACAAGCAGCTTACGAGTATCTTGGTCATTCTTGTTTCTAGAAATTTTCCTTAGATTTTTTCGATTCTTCAGACTAAGGAAATCTTCTAATCTATGATATTTTGATATAAGATCGCAACCTTTTTTCCCAGAGCTGTTTATTGTTCGTGATCTGTTTTCGTTATCTGAACTGTTTTATGTTGATATCTGATTTCGTAATCTGAGCTGAGTTGATCTTGTTTGACCAGCGTAATCTGAACTGTTCATTTAATTCATGTTGACTTTCCCTAATCTGAGTTGACCAAACATCCCAGATCTTAGTTTCTGTTTTAACTGGTACGCTTGCGTCCTGTTCATGCTCCGAGCTGACTCCAATTTTTTTATTCGATTGAAATCCCACGAACTCTCAATAGTTTACGAACACCATTACAGTTTTAAAAGCAGCGAATCATACTTGATAGAAGAAAGAAAAGATAGTACAGACAGATTTAAAGAAAGAAAAATGTTTAAGAGATATTGGCATAAATAACAGATGGTCTATATGGAAAGGGTGTGGACGCTGGCTGATGAACCAATGTGCACTTTTCAAATCGGAAGGGATCATGTTGTGGTTGACGAACTACATACCCTTCAATTGTGATAGATGGGATTTGTTCCAAATTCCTGATATCAGATGACAGTTTGATCAAACAATCTTGACCTATGTACAGGGGTCTAAGCATATTTCAATTAATAATGAGAACAGAACACAAGGTGATTTATAATCACGACTCTGAGAAATATTTAAAATTCTTCCTTTTAAAGGCAATAAAATGTTTCAAAGCTTTCAGACATGTGCAGTTATGCTTTCCTAGTTTTAAAGTTTACTGATTATAGTATTTCAGATTACAATATTCTATCGTTCAGCTTTGAACTTCAGTACCGATAAAGATATTGTTCTGTTTGCATTGCCTGTTTTTGCTATTCCAGATTTACTTGTTTAGCCCCTAGGCTCACTAGTTTTCTTTGAGTCCAGGTGATGAATAGTAGGGAGCTGGATGGTGTGAGCTAGAACAGACCGGAGGACAATAGTTCCGTTCTGTTTTTAGTTCATTCTGTTTTGTTGTATAGAATTTTAGTAATAGTTTTTGAACCCATCGTAGATTACAAATTCCTTGTTTTGATGTAATCTGGACAAAGATATTAACTTCGAACGTTGTAAACATTCCACGCACTTATATGAACAGATCTGTTTTCCAGTTCTAAGAACCAAATTTCTGTTCTTATGCAATTCAATAAATAATTTGAATGTTGTTTGTTTTGAACCACGAATTAAACTTTTAGTATTTGTCAGGCCCGGTGCGCTAATACATAGTCAAATACACAGTTAAGCGGAAGCAACAAAATCAGGGCTACAAAAATGTTCGAAATATTGGCCCTGATCCAAAACATCATCTTAAAATAGTTCATAATCAAAATATGAGTTTAACTCTAAACTCAAACAATCCATCAACAGGTAACAAACAACAAATAGTAAATCAACTACAGATCCCCTCAGTAAAATAAAGGCACAGGACATCCCCTGGCTCAATAATAATACATAACACTGGGACTCAATCAGAAAGGGGATCGACCAGCTGAAGCTCCACTCTGTCCAGCCTGGTTACCTGAAGAACCTGCCGAAGCCAATACAGACCAAGGCAGCCCAAAACAGAGAACAATAAAGAGGTCAAACCTCAGTACGAATAGCCATATAAAAACAGCAAATCATGCAAAATGCTATACTTCAAGTTATGAAATGCATGATGGCTATCAAAGGAATCGGTCATCAAGGCCAACGACTCAGCTGGCAAATCTCAAGTGAGCCTCTACACCACGCACAGCCAATCAGCCGATGGAAATCATCGGTCCGTTATCTTCAGACCCATCAGCCATCACAGTTCAGTGGTCTTCTGTGAGGACTAGAAATTCTGTTAAGTATGATTTAATGGCTAATCAGCTTTTGGATTAAAATTGTCACGGAATTGTGATTTTTGGGTGTTCAGATTTGGTTTAGAGTTGATCAGCTATGAGTTGCTGGTTCTCGAATGAGATAAGCATCGAATTTGGAGTTCAGATGTCGCGGGAGAGATATCTGTTCGGGTTTTGCATCATCGATGAGCGATCGCGTTAGCTGTTGGTATTTTAGTTGCGATGGTCAGCATAGGGCGCTAAGGGACTCTGAAGCGATGACGTTTTGTGAACATGAACCAGCTGTTGGTTTCGCTAGCCTGTTTCTTAGCGGGTATCGAAACTACGTCATTTGAATAAGTTGGAAAGACATAGTTTTGGGTGTAATGCTTTGTGTCAGCTGTTGGTTGTGTTGGTCATTAGCTGGAGAGGGATCTTATGCATTGATATGACCAGGCGTTGGTTTGATCAGCTGTTGACAACGATGGTGATGTGTCTCTCTTCGACGTCGTTTGAGCTAGTTAGTTGCTCAGCTGTTAGAGTGCTACGGCGTCGTTTTGATTAGTTGGTACGGCGTCGTTTGATGTTGTGTAATTGAAGTGCAACGTCTGTTGGTGTCGGCTGTTCCCGTTGTGAAGAAACGTCGAATTCAGTTATAAGACTTCTACTGTAGCATTACCCAACGCCTGATTTAGGGGAACAGCAGCTATTGTATGGAGATTTATATGGATAAGTGTTGAGATACACTTAGATTATTCTCTACCCGATATTTCTTATCTCAATCTTGGAAACCCTCGATAGCTACTGTTCACCCGAACTTTTCTCCAGTAGATTTCCGGTGATTTCAGCCGTTGTTTTGAACAAGATTGGTGGCGCTGGATTATCCTTGAGTTTCTCTTTTGATTGATATCAACTAGGAGGTTTGTATCAACCTGGGAGAGGATCGTGGAGTGGCTGCCGAGTTCATGTAGCTTCGTGTTTTTTGAAGCTTTGATTCTCTTGTGTCGTTTCAGCTTTTGAATTTGTGGCCCAGGAGCTTCCTGTCGTGGTTGCGAAGCCAGGAGGAACCTATATTTGCTTAGGCCGTGAGTTTGCCGTGGCTGGTGAGATCTGTTGAGATTGAAATAAGACTTGAAGGTACGAATTGAAGCAACTCTAACAGCTTTGAGCGTGGACATGGCTGTATTTCATGTTATGAAATCTGTTGGATTGCTTCTGTGATTTTACGTATAATATTTTGAATAATTTTTTGAGTATATATATTCTGTTTTCACGTATGGTTGTTGTATGCATTGAGAATTGATTATTGAATAGCATTCATGCATACATATTGAGCCAGATTGATTGATTGATTGATGACCTGAGATAGAGCCACGTTGTGACCGACAGATAGATGTGTCGTGCCTGAAAGGTCCAACTCTATCATCGGAGTGGTGACCGACCAATTGGTTGTGTCTGAATACCACCGAGCTGTGATGGCTGACGGGCCTGAAGATCACGGACCGATGATTTCCCCGGTTGATACAATGTGCGGGTATAGAGGCTCGATTGAGATGTACTGCCAGCTGATTAGCAGGCCTTGTTGACCGATTCCTTTGACAGCCTCATGCATTTCATAACTTGAGATATAGCATGTTGCATGATTTGCTGTTTTGATGGATCTTCAAACTGAGGCTTGACCTCGTATTTTCTTTTCCTGTTTTTGTGTCTTTTGGGTCTGCGTTGCCCATTGACAGGATCTTCAGGTAGTCAGGCTGGACAGAGTGGAGTGCCAGCTAATCGATCCTTGTTCCTTTGAGTCCCAGTTATATTTGTATTATGTATTGAACCAGGGGATGACCAGTGTTTTTATGTATTGGGGATCTGTATCTGATTTGATACTTATTGTTGCCTGTTGTTTTATGAGTTTGAGTTAACTCGTATTTTGATTATGAATATTTTGAATGATTGTTTGTGTTCAGGCCCAAATGATTTCGAAAATTTTTAGCCCTGTTTTATGCTTCCGCGTTTATGTGCTTAATTGTGCTATTAATCCTTGTTAATTAGCACGAGGCCTAACACTTCAGGCGCGACGACTTAGCCGGACACCACCCCGATGATAGCATTTGACCCTTCAGGCGTGACAACTCAACCGGCCGATCAAAATTATAGCTAGACTCAGTTCATCAATCGAATATCAGGCTCAATATGTATGCATGAATGCCATTCTATATTCTGATTCCAATGCATACAACAATCAGTGCGTGAAAAAGATCATACAACAAATCATAGTCAATCCAATTTGTTCACAAAGTCACGTATTCACAGCATACAGGTTCACAACAAGAAATATAAACATTTCCATGACCAAAGCTGCTTACAGGGGCTCAATCCGTACCTCAAACCAGTTTAAATCTCAATCAGATCTCACCAGGGCACGGCACCAACAACCTGCTCAAGTCTGCTTCCTCACTAACTCACGGCGAAGCTTAACAGAAGCTGCCGGTAGCCCAAATCTGCCAAAACAACTAACCATTCAACTAAACACTAAGTCAAATATGCTTAACCTTCATAACTACTCAACAATGCTCTACTAGTACTAACGAAGCTAGAATGGGAAGAATCACTTACCCAGAAGCTCAAATCTGAACGGGGAAAACCATCGAATGGAATTCGCGAAGCTACTCAAACCTGCAACTACTTCGCTCCTCTTCCGCAAGTCGATCTACAACTCCAAACTGATATCGCTCGAAATAGCTAAGCAAACAAACCCAGTGCCACCAATCTCGCTCCAAACAACGGCAGAAATCGACGGCAATCTAACGAATAAGGGTTCTGAACAGTACTAATCGAGGGTTTCTCTGGTAAGAAGATAAGAAATGTCGGGTTGAAAATTGGCTAAGTGTCGATCTCTACTTAGCATTTAAATCCTTCAGTCAACGGTACAGTGAAATTCAACACCGACTTAATCAGATCTCATCGAAAACTCAGATCTTAGCGCTAAGGCAAAAGTCCCTCAGATCTGGCCTCAGCGTTAACTCAAATCTGGCTTCGCTAAGCTAAACAAGCGCTACTAATCAAAACGGCGTCGCACTATATCCAAATCTGAAGCAGACCTCACTAACGCTCATCCAGATTTGATCAAATCTGAGATCTTCAAACCGCACCGGTTTACTCCGAACTCACGAACCGGACCGGTCCAATTAGTACCGTTGACCAACACTTGACCTTGATTGACCAGCGTAATCTGATCTGAGTTGAGTTGACCTTGATTGACCAGCGTAATCTGAACTGTTCATTTAAGTTTTGTTGACTTTCCCTAATCTGAGTTGACCAAACATCCCAGATCTTAGTTTCTGTTTTAACTGGTATGCTTGCGTCCTGTTCATGATCCGAGCTGACTCCAATTTTCTTATTCGATTGAAATCCCACGAACTCTCAATAGTTTACGAACACCATTAAAGTTTTAAAAGCAGCGAATCATACTTGACAGAAGAACGAAAAGATAGTACAGACAGATTTAAAGAAACAATAATATTTAGGAGACACTGGCATAGATAACAGATGGTCTATGGAAAGGGTGAGGACGCTGGCTGACAAACCAGTGTGCCCCTTTCAAATAAGAAGGGATCATGTTGTGGTTGACGAACTACATACCTGTGAGACCCAAAAGTTTAGAAATATTAATTGAGTTAATTAATCGGGTTTAGCATAGACCAGATTTGAGCTTGAACAAATCTAAGTGACCAGATTTGAGCTGGTATGCTTGGTAAAGCTATCGGGTCCGTATTAGTACTTAGAACAATTCTAGGAAGTTGAGAATTTTGGTTGCAGCGATCAGATTTGAGAGCTGATCAGATTCGAGGTTATAATCTGGTATCGCTAAGAATATGTGAGTACGCTAGTGTGTTTCAGTAGCGGGTAGCGAAACTACGCCATTTGGATTAGTTGGAACGACAATGTTTTTGGCTTAGCGGGGAAGACTTCAGATATGAGTAGGATCTGAGCGTTGCGATGCTACGCGCTTAGCATTTAAGATTCGAGTAGCGGGTGACGTGTCTAGATGCGAGAGTGGACTCTGTGCGACACCGTTTGGATAAGTCAGGATCTATTTTGGCGTAGAGTCATATCCGATGTGAGATTCAGATCCGAGTGGGAAATCAGTTTTGAGACTTAAGTGTCGGTGGGTACTGTTCCTCATATTTGAGCAGATTTGACCTTTAAATAGAGGACTTTGCCTTCGTTGTTTATTATCCAGTTTTGACAATTAGAATATTTCTCGATAGCAATTCCTGTCACGATACCCACCGGCGTAGAGTCATATCCGATGTGAGATTCAGATCACGAGTGGAAATCAGTTTTGATACTTAAGTGTCGGTGGGTACTGTTCCTCATATTTGAGCAGATTTGACCTTTAAATAGAGGAATTTGCCTTCGTTCTTTATGATCCAGTTTTGACAATTAGAATATTTCTCGATAGCAATTCCTGTCGCGATACCCACCGGTGGTAGACAGCTCCGATTGAAGTAAGAGTGGTAGCGCTGGACTCCTCTTGCTGAGACGCTTCGTTTGGTATAGCTTTTGGAATTTTGCGCCAAGCTTGGAGAGGTTCGCGAAGACATATCCCTTCTGTAGTCTGTTAGCATAATCTTCGGATTTTCTTCTGCTGTTCAGGTAGCTCGTGGGTAAGTGTTAAGATCCTACCTTGTGCTTCGTTTAGATCCTTCTGTTGTGGTAGAAGGGTAGGACAAAGCTGGTTGAGTTCGTAGCTCCCAGTTGTAGTTTCTGTGCTACTGTCCCTGAGATATTGTGCGTTGTTTGCTTAGCAGGTTTTCAGATCTATGTTGCTCGGGACTTCGTTGTGTTAATTATAGCTCAGGACTGAGGTACGGATGTGAGCTTGTTTTACAGCCTTGGATTGAGCATGGGTGATTATGCTTGCTGCTGTGTATGCTTCGGTGCTATTATTTCTTGTTTCTGTTGTATTTTTATCTGCAAGCTGTCATTGCATACACGCATGATTCATGTTGCATTCAGATCTTGTTTAGCCTCACCTTGTTATCTTGATCTGTGCGTACCAGGATGCTTGTTTGAGGACGAGCGGGTAATTCCCGTATATATCATCTCCCTGCTGGGATCTGTTAGCCACTATGAGCGGAGTGGGTAGCTCTCACATCTCATGAGTTGGGCAACAGCCGGTTGAGCTGTATTCTGCATCTGGTGCCGTGTGTTGAGACGAGTGGGTAGCTCCCATATACTCACACACCTCGTGGCCACTGTTATTTAGTTGATCTGATTCGTTTGTTGAGCAGTTGTTGAGATCCTTTGGCTCCCCACTTTCGGTCGTAGCCTTGTTCCCACACTTTGGGGTGAACACCCATCCAAACAAGTAGGGTCAATAGTTCAGCATTTAGGATTAGCTGTTTTATGTTGCTCTCCGTACTGGGGTTTGACCCCGTGTCCCTCTGGGGCTGATGTTTGTTTACCTATGTGTGTTGTTCAGGTTTTCCAGGTTACTCAGCTGGTCGTGGATTTGACCCAGCTGGAGGTGCCTCAGAAGGTGGTTAGAGTGTCCTAGTTACCTTATAGCATATATGTATCAATACTGTTAGCCTAGGGATGCCCTGTGCTTTATTTTATTCAGTTGTAGTGTTGTTGATTTGTGCTCGATTCATGATGTACTATTGTACTATGACTTTTAGTCTTGTGTAATTTATTCAACTGGGATATTGGAGCATTGCAGTATTTTAAATTACGTTTTTATCAGTCAGGCCAAAAGCAAAAATTTTAGCCACTATTATAAATGCTTCTGCTATTATTTGTGTGGTTAAACTCTTTGTTTGTGCATGAGGTGTGAGACCTGAAAGCTGATGAGATTAATTGAGTTAATTAATCGGATTTTAGAGATTCAGATTTGAGCGTAAAAAAATATGGATGACCAGCTTTGAGTTTCTATGCGTGGTGAAGCTAATGGTTTGTATAAGTTCTAGAATCAGCTTTGGTTCAGTTTAGAATTTACGTGGGATCTGTGTAGTTGTGAGCGTTGATCATCGCTGAGTGATTGTGTTCAGCAGTCGTGATGAAATATGTTATCGCTGAGCAGAAGAGAGTGCGCTAGCTTGTTTCAGCAGTGAGTAGCTAAACTACGTCGTCTGGATTAGTTGGAACGACAGCGTTTTGGTTGAGCGGGCGAGACTCAGAAGTGAGCAGCGTTGGTCTTCAGATTCGAGAGGGATTCCTTTTGCGCTAGCGATTCAGATCTGAGTAGCGGGTGACGAGTCCAGTTGCGATAGTGGACTTGTGCGACGTCGTTTGAGTTAGTAGGGGTCTGTTTTGGCGAAAGGCCATATCTGTTGAGAGATTCAGATCTGAGCGAGAATAGCAGCTTTGTAGCGTCCCAAAATCCGTAGGACCACAATTTCTAGTCCTTTTAAAATTAAGGACCATTTCGAAATTTCAAACTTCAGCTTATTGTTTAATTTAAAGCTGATTTCTTATTTTCAGATTTCAGTCACGGCGCACAGGTCTATAAGATGTCACCCCGAGAAAAAGACGAGCGATTTTCAGATTTCACAAATAAAAATGGTTTTGGGATGGGAGGATGGTTCTTTTTCAGATTCGTGTATCACTTGTATAAATTAAAATAGTGACAGGGGATTTTTAATAAAATCTTAAGGAGTGAGCGTGGTACACCATACCTACTCAAGTGTTATTTCCCTGTTACGAATCAGGCTCCCGTGCTTGTGTCCTTGTGGACTATAAGATCAATAATTTACTAGAAAATCTTCATTTTCATAAAAGAAACCAGTGGAGCTCGCCGCGGTGCTTGAGGAGACCTTCTGCTAAGACGTGCTGTGTTTCGTGTTTCTCCAATTTAAGGCAAGTAAATCTGATTCTTGCTATGCCATGAAAACTTATGTATTGTTTTCTTTCAGCTCTGTGAATTCTTGCCTGAGTTTATGTTCGATATAAGTTTCTGTTCATGTCTCTGTTGATTTGAACTATACTTAATGTATCGGGTTCACTATTGGTTCCTATTAAAACTAAAAAAAATGTGTTTTATGAAGTTGACGATGAGGATATTGTTTTAAAACGCTGAGAATTTCAGATTCCAGTTCCTTACGAAGTTATGAAAGTTATTTTCACAGAGGATGGTGATGTCTGGACCCGACTCCATGAAATTGGTGATGCTAGTTGAATCAGGAGTTGATTCTGGTTTGATAGGCATCGCTGGTATTGTTGGAAGTCGTTCAGATGTTACATCACTGATTTCTTAGTCAGATTCCTATTTCTCTTGTTGAGAATCAGATTTTATGAAGACATCTGAAACTTCTACGTCATACCTGATTTTCTTTCAACATTCGGTCTCAATCAGATTTCACATCGTTGACCGTTTACGTCTGATGGGATCAATTCCATTTTGTTGACCTCTGAATTGTCCCAACAGTTGAGTTCCCTGTAGACATCCGTTGTCGTTCAACTATTACTTCGTTGACATCTGTTTGACCCATACCAAAGTTCGTTGTTGATACCGTATACCCCCTTATATAGAGACATCTGTTCCACGCCAACTACACTAACTCTTTAGCGACATCTGAAATATTCCATCCAGTGCGTTGACATCTGAGTTGACCGCAACCTCGAACACATCCGTTAGCGACATATTTTTTCAGCTAACGATAACTCTCATACAGTAAACATATGTTTTCCGCTAGCGATAGTCTTTCCACAGTAAACATCTGGTTCAAAATAGCGAAAGCACCCCGTATCACATCTGTTTACTACACCTGAAATATTTCCTCGTAACCAAACACTGTGTCTTTCAGACACCGATTTTCTTTAATCAGCTGGATGCTCCGTGAAAATGATTTGATGAAAAATGGATTTTAAATTAAAGTAAACACCGATGTTAAGATCTGATTTTACCCAGATAATGTTTAAAGGAAGAAATTGTTCAGATTTTATGATTTATGGCAAAGATAACATCCGGTCCATATTGGAAGGGTGAGCAGCAGACGAGCGGGTCGGTTGCCCCTTCATATTGGGTGATACTTCACCATATAGTAACTGATATCAGTAGTCATTTGATCGAGTGCAATGGGACCTATTGGGAGAGCTTCTGAGCCATAATTCTGACGAAAATATTGATGGTGGGATCTGAGTTTTTCCCACAGTAATGTATATGATGAGATCTTAGGTTTTAATGCCTTCCTTTAAACTATGATGTCTTATGTAATGTAACTGCCTACATATTGTGCTCCTGTTATTCTCAGTTTTGCTTGCTGAGCCCCTAGGCTCACTAACTTTCTTGGTGCAGGTGAGTCAGTTCCGGAGCAGATGGTAGTTGGAGTCTGAACTGGGTGGAGCGTGTGGGTGTTTATCGAAGGCATGCGGTTCCGCTATGTTATTGATGTTTTTGTTGTTTTTGATCTTTGACAAATCTGTATTAAGATATATTACAACAATGACGAATTCAGATAGAGTTCTAGTAGTTGTAATCCGCAGTTGCATTTGTATTTCGAACTTTGATATGTGAAATCTGATTACTAGAAGTATGTTCATACTTTGATTTTTATTTTGCAAGGCAATACAGCTTGCAGTTTTCATTTCAGCCCTTAAATTCTGTTTCTATTTCCTTTTCTTTAAATCTGTGACCCTGTGAGGTCTGGGCGTCACAACTTGGTATCAGAGCATGGTCCTGAGAAAAACACACGCATTCCCCACTGGAACAGATTTCGTCGACCATCTCTTCGGGGCAGTGAGTTTTCTTTTATGTTTTAGAACATGTATATTTTGATTCTTACATGTTCTGATGTTCATATGTGGTGGATTACGGGCCATAGATTAAGATGTCTGGCCGAGGAAGAGGGAGGAGAAATGCCCCTGAAAATGAACCAAGTCCCGATAGCAACTCTAGTATTGCCCAACTTCTAAGGTTGCTGGTAGAACAGCAGGGTAGAGTCAATGGACAATCTTCTAGTAGTAGAGGACCTAGCAACGATGACCCTCAGGAAAGATTTCGAAGACAGAAGCCAAGAGAGTTCTGCGGCACGACAGATCCATTCGTCGCAGAGAGCTGGATTAAATCAATGGAGGTGATATTTGAGTATCTTCAGACGCCAGACTTGGAAAGATCCAGATGCGTGATTTACATGTTGAGGGACGATGCGATGCTCTGGTGGGAAGGAGCAAAGTTAACGGTAGATGTGACGAATCTCCCCTGGGAAGAATTCAAGCGAGTGTTCTTCGAACAGTACTTCACAGAGGATAAAAGATCCGAATTGAAAAGATAGTTCTTAATGATTAAGCAAGGGGACATGTCTGTCCAGGAGTATGTTCGAAAGTTTGAACGAGGATGTTATTTTGTACCGTTGATTGGAGCAGATCCCAAGGAGAAATTACGACACTTAGTCGATGGACTGAAACAAGAGCTTAGACATGATGTGAGGCTGGTGGAACCAAAGGATTATAGAAGTGCGGTGGACAAAGCTCTGAGAGCTGATCAAGATTGGAAAGCTGTTGTGGAGGAGCGACAGCTGAAGAGGCAGGCCTTTCAACAGAAAGACCAGCGACCACCCAAGAAACCATATAAGAATCAACAGTGATCATTAGAATAGAAACCTCAGGAGAAGAAACCTCTGGTGGTTCAACCAATTAGCGCGGTTCCAGCAATTGGCAACAGACCTGTGTGTCCCAAGTGTCAGAAGAATCACCCTGGTCCCTGTAGAGTGGGACAAAATGTTTGTTACAGATGTGGATTGCCAGGGCATGTTATTAAGAACTACCCGAAGACGAAGCAGATGGTGACCAGGAGAGCTTACGTCTTGATGACTGAGCAAGCCAACCCAGATTCCACAGTGGTTACTGGTAAGATTTTGATCGCTGGATTACCTTTATTAGCCTTGATAGATTCAGGTGCCTCTCATTCATTCATAGCAGTAGATTTTGGTAAGAATTTACCTGTCAGACCTGACCAAGTAACCATGGGATTTTGCGTAATGGTACCCTCTGGAGAAGAACTAATATCTAATGACCTGTTTTGCGACTTAGAACTTAGACTTCAAGGACATTTGGTCACGGCCGATCTAATTGTTTTACCTATGCCTGAGTTCGACATGATTTTAGGAATGGATTGGCTAACTAGATATGGAGTCGTAATAGATTTCAAGATTAGAACGATGGTGGTAAACCTCCAAGAGGAGACTGGTTCACGTTCGAGGCCAACCAGATTGGTAAGATCCCTAGAATTATTTCAGCACTTAAAGCTCACAGTTGTTTGAGGAAAGGTGGGGTAGGATATCTGGTTAGTCTATCGTCGTTAGCAGCAAGTGATAAGCCCCAGCTTTCAGATGTTGAGATAGTAAACGAATTCCCAGAAGTGTTCCCAGAGGATATACGAGGATTGCCACCCGATACGGAGCTGGAGTTCGCCATTGATTTGGTACCAGGAACAGCACCAGTTTCCCGACCGCCCTACCGTCTTGCTCCATCAGAAATTAGAGAGTTGAAGGAGTAAATAAAGGATCTGTTGGACAAAGGATTCATCAGACCAAGCACATCACCATGGGGAGCCCCTGTTTTGTTCGTTAAGAAGAAGGACGGGAGTCTAAGGCTGTGTATAGACTATAGAGAGCTGAACAAACTGACAATTAAGAATAAATATCCCCTTCCTAGAATTGAGGATCTGTTTGATCAGTTGAAGGGATCTATAGTTTTCTCTAAGATTGATTTGAGGTCTGGTTATCATCAATTGAAGATAAAGCCAGCAGATATCTACAAAACAGCCTTTAGAACACGTTACGGTCACTACGAATTTTTGGTAATGCCCTTTGGACTTACTAACGCCCCTTCATCCTTTATGGATTTGATTAACAGAGTTTTCTAACCCTTTTTGGATCAATTTGTAGTGGTTTTCATCGACGATATTTTAGTATACTCCAAGAACAGATTTGAGCACGCGAACCATCTTAGAAGAGTGCTTCCGACTTTGAAAGACAAGCAGCTGTTCGCCAAGTTTAGTAAGTGTGATTTTTTGTTGGAGAAGGTATCTTTTCTAGGGCATATTATATCCAAATATGGATTGGAAGTAGACCCAGTGAAAGTGGAAGCCGTTCACGACTGGCCGGCACCAAGATCTGTTGCAAAAGTTAGGAGTTTTCTGGGTTTAGCTGGTTATTACAGGCGCTTTATTAAGGGATTTTCTAAGATATCTGTTCCCGTAACTTCGCTAACTAGAAAGCTGAGCAAGTTTGAATGGACCCCCGAATGTCAAGTCAGCTTTGAGCAGTTGAAACAGGCGTTGATTGAAGCTCCCGTGTTAACTATGCCATCCGATCAAGGGAGATTTGTTATTTACACAGATGCATCCAAGTTGGGATTAGGCGCTGTGTTGATGCGGGATCATAGGGAGATGGCTGGAATTGGTGAAGGATTACGACTGTACGATCAGTTATCACCCTGGAAAGGCCAACGTTGTAGTTGATGCTCTAAGTAGAAAATTTGTTGGTTTAGCCCAGCTATCTGTCCAAAGACCCTTGGAGTATGAGATGGAGAAGTCAGGTTTAGAAGTGGTGCCCAGCGGTAGCACGATAGTGTTGGCATCTCTCCGTCAGGTCAAATCTGTTAGACCAGATTCGTGAAGGGCAATTAGTCGATGAGCAACTTCAGAAATGGGTGAAACATGATAAAGAAAGAGGCAATAACCTCTATTTCTCAGAAGGAGGAATAGTCAGATTTCATGGAAGGATCGGGGTGCCCCAAGTTGGTACTTTTAGATCAGATCTCATGTCGGAAGCCCATTTAGCCCCATACTCTGTGCATCTCGGAAGCACTAAAATGTATAAGGATCTCCAGAAGTTATATTGGTGGCCGGGAATGAAGAGGGATGTTGCCAGATTTGTCTCTGAATGTTTAACGTGCCAATTGGTAAAAGCTGAACATCAGTGACCGACGGGGATGTTGAAATCCTTTCCCATTCCAGAGTGGAAGTGGGAATGTATAACCATGGATTTTGTGGTTGGCCTGCCCAGAACTAACCAAGGTTTTAATTATTTTTGGGTTATTGTGGATAGACTTACGAAATCTGCTCACTTTTTGCCCGTAAAGACAACTTAGGACATGAGTAGATACACAGAATTGTATGCAAAAGAGATCATCAGACTTCATGGCGTTCCAGTATCAATAGTATCTGATAGGGATCCAAAATTCACGTCAGCCTTCTGGAAGAGTTTGCATAGGGCATTGGGAACGAAGTTGACATTTCTCCATCGTGGAAACCAACGGAATCTTCGATCGCGAGTCCTGATCGTAGAAGTCCCACTTCTCGCCAGACAAAGGCCTAAAGCGCACAATCCCATGGAAGCAGTCCACGGAGGCCCTATAGTTGGACAGCACATCCCTTCCAACTATGCAATCGAAATCCCAAAGCATCAAACGGATCAAGTTCGCTAACAAGACATGCTCACCAAACCGCAACACACCATTCAACAAAACCTCCTGGGAGAACAGGCTCATACCATCGGGGGTAGAAACAGAAACAGCATCACGCAAAGGGACGGTACACAGACCATGCTCAACAACAAACGAATCAGAAATAAACGAATGCGATGCACCGGTGTCAAACAACACACGAGCAGGAAATTCAAAGACAAGACATGTACCTCCAATCACCCGGCTCGGTGTCTCCTCGGCCTGCTCCATCGTGATAGCATTAACCTGAGCATGCTGGGGTCCTGGAAAGAAAGGCTGAGACGACTGCCCAAAGCGCGAAGGGCCATGATGCTGAAACGGTCTAGATGGAGTCTCGCCCACGTGGGGCTGCTGAAACTGCTGGGAACGGCCCCTAGACTGACCCCCACGACCCTGAGGCTGGGCCGCGGCTTGCTGTGATCCAGCTGACGGACACACTCTCGCAAAATTCCCGTACTGACCACAAAGGTTTCAGGAGCCCTGCACACCAACACACTGCGTGGAAGGATGGTTTCCACCTCAAAAGCCACAAAACTCAGTCCGAGATCCGCTGATACTCGAACTGCCTGAACCGGAAGACCCTGAACTAGACTTTTTCTTGAATTGTTGACCGCGGGGTCGAAACCTCTGGCGTCCTGACTGCTGAGCCATCTGCTGCTGCTGCTGAGGATAATGAGCGGACTGAGAACTCTGAGACTACTGAGCTCCCTGACCAACCATCTGCTGCTGCTGCTGAGGATAATGAGCGGACTGAGAACTCTGAGACTACTGAGCTCCCTGACCAACAGGTCTACCACCCTGTAAAGCCTGCGCTACCTGCGCTCTACGCGTACGACGGCTCCTCATGCCCTCCTCAATGTTGATAGCACTCTCAACTGCCTCAGCATACGACTTGGGCTTGCTCGTCAAAACACTCTGGTACAACTCTTCATTCAAGCCCTCCACAAATCTGGTACTCTTGGCCCTCTCCCGGCCAGCAACATGCGGAACATAAGCCAACAACGCAGAAAAATTGCGAGCATACTCGCGCACAGTCATCGAGCCCTGCTCCAAGAACTCAAACTCCTGCTCACGGACAGCCACATACGAATCGGGGATATACTCCTGCCTGAAGGTCTCACAGAAACTGTCCCAAGTGATACCAACTCCAGTCTCCACTAAGGTACTAGACGCGCCTCGCCACCAGCGCTCTGCGGCCTTCCTCAACAACAAGGTCACTAACCTCAACCGGAGTTCATCGTCATACTGAGCCCTATCAAAAAGATGAATGACGTTATGGAGCCACGAATCAGCATCCTCACTCGACTCGTCGCCATTAAATACAGGAGGGTTCATCCTCTGAAAACGAGCTATAACAACATCCATTCTCTCCACCGGAGCCGGCGGAGCCTCCGCTTCCCCTTCTTCGCTACTCCCATGAGTATGACTAGGAGCACTATACTGATCCTCGTTCTGACCTCCTGACTCCTGGAACTGCCCCCTAACTCTACCACGACGTCTAGGCGGCATCTAAAATACACTCAACAGGATAAGGAGAAACAGAACAGATACAACATAGAAAGCAGATAACATACATATGCAGCACGTAAGTCACATAAGTCAAACACATGCAACACACAACACTGTGCCTAGACTCAAGTGTGATCAAAGGAATTGAGCTTATCCCAGCTTAAGCTCTGATACCAAAAATGTCAGGCCTCATGCTCTCAACAGAGTAAAAACATACAACACATGCGGAAGCTTATCAAAAAGTGGGTAAAATTTTCGCTTTTAGGCCCGACGGTTTAAAACATATAATTTAAAATACAACAATAATAAAATAGAATCCAAGTTTACAAAACACAAGTATAGCATCAACACACAAATAAACATGTATCAGACTCCTCAACAAAATACAACAACGAAGCACAGGGCATCTCCCCGGCTACTAGACTGATACATACATATATGCTATACACTACTGGGACACTCAACCACCTCCTTGGGCACCGCCAGCTGGGTTACCTCCTCGACCAGCTGTATGACCTGGACAACACAACAGGCAACAAACAAACCAAGCCCCAGAGGGACATTGGGTCAAACCCCAGTACGGAGAGCAACTATAAAACAGCAATAAACAGCCAGGAATAAAATGCAGATGCTATGCATGAGATGCGGAACAACAGCAGGAGGCTTCGACCGACAAGGGAGCCAAAGAACTCGAAGCATAGTTCAAACGAATCTGCAAACGATATGTGGCCACTGTGAGTGTAGGACATGTGGGAGTTACCCACTCACCCCTACTCGCTCACCAATACCAGCTGCACCAATCACTCAACCCGCGGTTGCCCAACCTATGAACTGTGGTAGTTAGCCACTAGACTCATAGGGCTATCAACACCCGACAGGGAGATGAGAATGTGGTATTGCCGCTCGCCCTCTCATCCTGGTAAGAAACAACAGCAACACAACAAGGTACAAAGGCTACAAAGCTGGAATGGAATATCGTGCGTGTATGAAACATGCTGGAACGCAGGCATATAAACATATGAAACACAGCAATAACACAATAGCATACACAATCCTCAACTGGACACAACCAGCAGGCATGGCCATTCCACACACCAGCAACTACAAATCGTCCAATCCATAATCTAGCTGTAATACAAGCTCGAATCCATACCTTAACACTGAGCAACTATTACCGAATACAAAGCCTGAGAATACTGACTCCAACCTGTAAAACATATGCAAGATACAGGGAATCATCAACTCAAAACTCACGGCCAACACACAAAAGCTCACGGCTGGGAGTCCCAAGCTCAACCAGCAAACACCACCCTAATACAACTTAACAGGGAGCTAAATCACAGCTAGGAAATGAGATCTCAACAACTAAACTCGAAAACTACCTGCACGCACAACTCACGGCCGAGAGCAGTAGCTTTGCGATCTCTCCCCAGCGAACACTAGCCTCTGAAACTGGTATAGGGTGAAAGAGCTTTCCAAGAGGAGTCCAACGCTACCTCAAACGTGAAAAACTGTGATCGGAGTCGACGGGAATCTACCGGAGAAGCTCACGGTGAACAGTGCCAAGGGTTTAAAAAACAGAGAACGAAAGGCTGGAAATTTTCTAAGTATGGGAACTTATATCAATTCGAAGACCAAGTCTTCCTTATATAATTCCCACAACTGCTGAATTCTTAAAAACAATCCACCGACAAAATCAGTCGACGCATTCTCTTCAACAAACAACTTGCTGCTGCCAGCAGCAACGATATCAAAGGCCTTCTAATACAAATCAAAACGGCGTCGCATAAGTGAGGTAATCTTTACTGCCAACAGCTGAACATCCAGTCGCAGGAAATAAACAACGCACAACACTGTTCACAACTGAGACCAGTCGCAGCATTGAAACGCAGCGTCGCAACTAACTCAAACGACGTCGCATAGCGCACGTCAGCATATCTGCCATCAGTTGGTCACATAAACCATCGACTGGTTTCTCAAAACGACGTCGCCTCTACTAACCCAAACGACGACGTCTTATACCCGCTACAGGAACTATTTGCTGACAGATATAAATCAGCCGTAGCTTTCCAAAACGTCACCGTTTCGAAATCCTATAGCGCGCTCCTGCTGAAATCCACGTAAGCGTTGCTGTCGCCAGCTCTCGCACAATGTTACGCTAATCAACCACACTTGCTGACAAACCTTTCCAACCTCAATACGACATCGTATCAATCCCCGCGATACAAAACGTGCTAAGCAACCAGCAACAAAGCTTACGTCAGCGACTTCGATGCCAACATATAGCATGACGTCATCAAATCTGCTACCAGCAGATACCTCTAAACCCAAAATTACGAAAATCTCCAGAATTTTTCTAAGGAGGAAAATCGACCCAAAAACTACAACTCCACATCGAAACAGAGATTCTAAACCACAAAATCTCTAAACAACCGATCAATTCCAATAATCAATCGTAATTAATAATTCCAGGTCTCACACAGGGCATTCCCCCGCTGACCGCACTAGTACGTAATATGCTATACGCTAACTGGGACACTCTATCCACCACCTGGGGCACAACCACCTGGATCAAAGCCACGACCGGCTGTGAATCCTGGAAACCTGAACAACAAACAGGCAACAACACAACAGCCCCAGAGGACCTCGGGGTCAAACCCCAGTACGGAGAGCAACAAATACAGCAAACGGAAAGCAGTAGATAAATATGCAGATGCTATGCAGGAGATCGTACAACCAAAAGCTGGAAGCTGAGGGATCTCAAATCAGCAACTCGACAGGTGGATAACAACAACAACTCAATAGCTGGAGCGTACAACTGAAAGACAGTAATCACAGAATGTATACTGAGTATATGGGAGCTACCCACTCATCTCATGTATACTGCACCAGATGCTACAATAGCTCAACCTGCTGTTGTCCACTCATGAGGTGTGGGAGCTACCCACTCCGCCCATAGCGGCTAACAGTCCCAGCAGGGAGATGAGGGACTGGAGTTACCCGCACGCCTCCAGCTTTAAGGTATACGGGAGTTACCCACTCGTCCTTAAGCCCAGAATCCTGGTATGCTCAGATCGAATACAAGGCATAGCTAGCAGAACAGAGCTCAACAGCTGAAATATGCATGTATGCAAATGCAACAGCAGATATTATAACGGACGCACAATAATAACAGCAAAGAGCATACACAGCAAAGCACATATAATCTACGCTCAACCAATAGCTGTAACAAAGCTCAACATCCGTACCTTAACTTCTGAGTTATACCTAGCACACGCAGTTTGCCACAATGAAAGTCCTAGAAACGCATATCCACCACCTGCTAAGCCAATACAAGCAATTTCTCAAGGACTACAACTCAGAACCACAGCAGCTGGGAGCTACGACTCCACCAGTGCTACTTCTACCTTTCTATTACCACGAATAGCTCTAACAAGCTTAAAGGCAGAATCTTTACTTACCCCCAACAAGCTAGGATTGGATGTGAAATCCGACGCTTATGCTAACAGACTACACAAGGGAGATGTCTCTGCGATCCTCTTCCAGCTCCTCCCCTGCCTACGAAAAGGGTATGAGACAAAACGCCTTAGCAAGAGGAGTCCAACGCTACCACTCTCGCTCTCGTCGGAGCTATCTACCGATGGCAATTTGAACGAAAAAGATTACTGAACAGTAACTAAGGTATCGCGACAAGATAAGGTTCACGGGAAATATTTCTAAGTGTCGAGGAAACAATAATTGAACGCAATGACCAAGTCCTCTATTTAAAGTCACAGCTGACTAACTGGGAAACAGATCCACCGACAATATCATTTATCGCAACTGATATCCCAACCAACAGCTGAATCTCGCATCAGCTAATTCCTTACGTTGATACCACGTTCAACTAAATCAAACGACGTCGCAGAGGGACACACCACCTACTACATACTGCTGATTTACTAACCAACAGCTGATCCCTCCATCAGCAGTTGGATACGCGCACAACCCAACAGCTGAATCCTAGCGCTAAACCAAAACACTATCGTTCCAACTAATCCAAACGACGACGTAAACACTTACTGTTGAAACACGCTAGCGAACTCTCTACTGCTCAGCGACTGCTAATCTCGCTACAACTGCTGAACGCAAACATCTAGCGATAATTTGCGCTAACTACTGATCTCAACAAAACCCGATTAATTTACGAAATTGATCTCATCAGCTTTCGGGTCTCACATCTCTCCCCCACTAAAACAGGATTTCGTCCTCGAAATCGATCAACTCCAAAACTAGAGTTCAAGATAACTGGGAAAGAAACACAAGCAACCAACTATTGGAACAAAAGCAACATCTACTCAAACATATGCGGCCACTCACGCTGCATCTTCTCTTCCAGTTCCCAAGTAGCTTCATCTCTACCATGCTTGCTCCACTGAACCATCACCAACGGAATGGTTTTATTTCTCAACTGTTTCTCCTTCCTATTCAAGATCTGCAAGGGATACTCAACGTAACTCAAATTCTGATCAAGCTCAACCTCGTCTGTTCCCAACACATGAGAGGGATCTGGCTCATACTTCCTCAACATGGAAACATGAAAGACATCATGTAGAGAAGACAAATCTGCTGGCAATAATAGCCGATAAGCTAAAGTGCCAATCCTCTCTAAGATCTCATAAGGACCAACATAACGAGGAGCTAACTTACCCTTCAGACCAAATCGCATAACACTACGAAAAGGGGAAACCTTAAGGAAAACACGATCACCAACCTGAAACTCTAAAGGCCTACGCCTCTTATTCGCATAGCTGTCTTGGCGATCTTGTGCAGATTTCATACGCTGACATTAGATCCACTTGATCTCTCATCTGCTGCACAAACTCTGGAGAAGACAGCTGCTTCTCCCCCACTTCTTCCCAACACACAGGCGATCTGCACTTCCTGCCATACAACGCCTCAAACGGTGCCATGCCAATCGATACTTGATAGCTGTTATTATAAGAAAATTCCACCAAGGACAACGAATCCTGCCAGCTACCATCGAAGTCCATCACAACAGCTCTTAACATATCCTCCAAAATCTGGATAGTTCCCTCAGATTGGCCATCTGTCTGGGTGTGATACGCTGTAATCATAGCCAATCTAGTCCCTGGAGCTGCCTGCAAACTCTTCCAAAACCTTGAAGTAAACCTCGGATCTCTGTCTGAAACTATCGAAACAGGCACACCATGCAGTCGTACAATAAAATCTATGTACAGCTTCGCCATTTTCTTCAAAGAAAACGTCATACCATAGGGAATGAAGTGCGCAGACCTCGACAATCTGTCTACAACCACCCAAACAGCATCGCACCCTCTGCTGGAACGAGGCAGATGCGTCACAAAATCCATCGCTCTGTGCTCCCAATTCCATTGGGGAACTTCCAGACTCTACAATAGACCACCAGGTCTCATCCTTTCAGCCTTAACTTGCTGAAAATTCAAACACTTGGCCACAAAATCAGCAACGTCACTCTTCAATCCAGCCCACCAGAAGTGAGGCTTCAGCGCTTGGTACATCTTCCTCATGCCAGGATGAACAATGTATCTACTGCAGTGCGCTTCTCTCAAAATCTGTTCATTCAAGTCTATGAGGTTTGGCACAACCAGCCGGACACGGAACCTTAAACAACCATCAGACGAAACAAAATAATCCTCAAGCTGTCCAGCTCTTACCTTCAGCTTTAGCTCATGGATGGAAGGATCTGTCCTTTGAGCAGCTCTAATGCTCGCAACAACCTGTGGCTCAACTTGGAAAGAAGAAACCACAACAAAATCCTCAGCTGGGTAAAACCGCCAACCAGTAGTGCTAAGATGCTCACGGTCCTTAGAAGAATACAACGATGCAAGCATTGCTCCTTGAGCATTTCTGCTCAATGCATCAACAACTACATTCACTTTCCCAGGCTGATATTGGATCTCACACTCAAAATCCTTAAGCAGCTCCATTCATCACGCTGTCTCATATTCAAATCTGGCTACAAAAACAAATACTGAAGGCTCTTGTGGTCTGAATACACCACAAACTGCTCGTCATACAAAAAATGACGCCAAATATTCAGCTAAGACTACAGCTGCTAGCTCCAAATCATGAACTGGGTATCGAGTCTCATGCGGTTTCAGCTGCCGCGAAGCATAAGCAATGACTCGACCATGCTGCATCAACACACAGCCCAATTCATTGAGCGAGGCATCTGAACACACCACGTAACCACCTGAACCAGACGGCAGGGCTAACACAGGCGCGGATGTTAACTTCTATTTGAGCAACTGAAAACTGTTCTCACATTGCTCAGTCCAAATAAAACGCTTGTCCTTCTGGGTCAACTGTGTCATTGGCTTAGCTATGCTAGAAAGTCCTTGGATAAAACGTCGATAATATCCAGCCAGACCCAAGAAACTACGAACCTCCGTCACACTCTTGGGGCGTTCCCAATTGACAATAGCTTCTACCTTACTGGGATCAACCGAAATCCCCTCTGCTGAAATAACGTGACCCAAAAACACAACACGATCCAGCCAAAACTCGCACTTAGAAAACTTAGCGTACAGCTGTGAGTCTCAAAGCGTCTCAAGAAAAACTCTTAAATGCTCCTTGTGCTCCAAAGGAGTCTTCGAATACACCAAGATATCATCGATGAACACTATCACAAACTGATCTATGAACTCTCAAAAACCCCTATTCATCAAATCCATGAAAACTGCTGGGGCATTCGTCAATCCAAAAGGCATAACCAGAAACTCAAAATTCCGTACCTAGTACGAAAAGCAGTCTTCGAAACATCTTGATCTCTTATCCTCACCTGATGGTACCCCGAACGCAGATCGATTTTCGAATACACAGCCGAGCCTTGCAGCTGATCGAACAAGTCATCGATCCTAGGCAACGGGTAATTATTCTTAACAGTAGCTTTATTCAACTGGCAGAAATCGATGCACATCCTCATTGTGTCATCCTTCTTTTTAACAAACAAAAAAGGCGCTCCCCAAGGCGAAATGCTAGGCCTAATAAAGCCTTTTTCCAGAAAATCATCCAGCTGCACCTTGAGTTCTCTCAACTCAGCAGGCGCTAAGCGATACGGTGCACGAGAAATCAGAGCTGTGCCAGGCACAAACTCAATGCTGAAGTCAATCTCCCTCCTTAGGGGAAAACAAGGAATCTCCTCCGGAAACACATCGGGAAAATGACGCGCCACTGGAACATCACTAAGCTACACACGTGAAGAAGAAGATGCGTCTAATGCATAAATCATAAAACCAGCGTTCTCTGCTGACAACAAGCTAAACATATCCATCGCTGAGATCAACGGAATCTTCGACTGGAATCATGGCAATAGAAGTTCCACTTCTCGCCAAACTGAGGCCTAAAACGCACAATCCCATGGAAGCAATCCACGGAGGCCCTATAACTAGACAGAACGTCCATTCCTATGATACAGTCGAAATCCCACAACGTTATCCTAATCAGGTTCGCTACTAGAACGTTCTCACCGAACCTAAGAATGTCGTCCAATACAACTTCTTGGGAGAGTAGGCTCGTGCCAGCGGGAGTTGCAGCAGAAACAACATCACGCAACACAGTCGTACACAGACCACGCTCAATCACAAAAGCATCAGCAATAAATGAATGCGATACACCAGTGTCAAACAACACACTCGTAGAAAAATAAAAAACAAGACAAGTACCTGAAATCACCTCGCTCGGCGTGCCCTCCGCCTGCTCCCTAGTAATGGCATTCACGTGGGCTTGCTGGGGAAAAGAGATATGCTGCTGGGAAGACTGTCCGAAATGCGATGGACCAGGCTGCTGAAATGGCCTCCCCTATCCTCTGCTGTTGCTGCTGCTATCCAGGAAAAGGACGACCCCTAGACGATCCACCACGTCCCTACGGTGGTGCTGCAGCTTGCTGAGATCCAGCTAATGGGCACACTCTCGCAAAATGCCCATACTGCCCACAAACGTTACACGATCCTTGCACCCCAGTACACTGCGTCGAAGGGTGCCTGCCACCACAAAAACCACAATACTCCACCTTGGAGCCACTGCTTCTAAAACTACCAGTACCAGAAGAACTAGAACCTCCTTTCTTCTTGAACTGGTGGCCACGAGGCCTAAACCTCTGGCATCCCGACTGTTGAGATAACTGCTGCTGTGGGGAAGGCTGAGACGATTGGGATGACTGGGAAGGCTGCGCTCCCTGAACCACTGGACGGCTACTCTGCGCCACCTGCGGCCTACGAGACCGACGGTTCATCAACCCCTCCTCGATATCAATCACACTATCTACAACCTCTGCATAGCTCTTCGGTTTACTCGACAAAACCAAGGTATACAGCTCCTCATTCAGCCCTTCAAGAAACTTATTCCTCTTCGCTCTCTCTCGGCCAGCAACATGCGGCACATACGCAAGAAGGGAAGAAAACCTACGGGCATACTCTCTAGCAGACATGGAACCCTGCTCCAAGTTATCGAACTCACGCTCACGAGCGTTCACGTAGGACTCCGGGACATACTCCCGACGAAAAGCAACACAAAAACTGTCCCACGAAATCCCCACTCCAGTCTCTTCCAAAGTCCTCGAAGCGCCTCTCCACCAATGCTCCGCACCTTTCCTCAGCTGAAAGGTAGCTAATCTCAACTTGAGCTCATCATCATACTGCACACGATTGAATCGACCATGATATGCTGCAACCAAGAGTCAGCATCCCCACTAGACTCATCCCCATTAAAAACCTGAGGACTCATCCGCTGGAACCTAGCCATCACCAGTTCCATGCTATCCATGCGGGCTGCCAACTCGCAACCTCTTCTTCACCCTATCTATCGTGCTCACGAGAGGGAAAACTGCACAGATCCTCGTTCTGACCTCCCGAATCTTCTTGAAACTGACCTCTACCTCTACCCCTATGTCTAGGCGGCATCTAGGAAGGCACTTAACAGGATAAGATCACACAGAACAGATACAGCACAAGATAATATGCAGCACATAGATCACATAGTCATGCACAAGAAACACACAACACTGTGACTAGACTCAAGTGTGATCAAACGAAATCGAGCTTCTCCCAGCTTAAGCTCTGATACCAAAAATTTCAGGCCTCGTGCACCACTCAGAGTTAAACCACGCAGAAACATAAGGAAGCAATAAAAAGTGGCTTAAAATTTTCGCTTGGCTCGACGGTTTAAAATAGATAATTTAAAATAGCACAATACTTAAAATAATCCCAGTTTACATTTAGAAATAAGACAGTACAGCAAATTACAAGTACTAGCAACAAAACAATAGCTGACAAAGCTACAGCTGAACAGAAACTAAAGCACAGGGCATTCCCCGGCTGACCGCACTAGTACGTAATATGCTATATGCTAACTGGGACACTCTATCCACCACCTGGGGCACCACCAGCTGGATCAAAGCCACGACCAGCTATGAATCCTAGGAAACCTGAACAACAAACAGGCAACAACAGAACAACCCCAGAGGGACCTCGGGGTTGAACCCCAGTACGGAGTGCAACAAATACAGCAAACGGAAAGCACTAGATAAATATGAAGATGCTATGCAGGAGATCGAAGTACAACCAAAAGCTGGAAGCTGAGGGATCTCAAATCAGCAACACGACAGCTGGATAACAACAACTCAACAGCTGGAGCGAACAACTGAAAGACAGTAATCACAGAATGTGTACTGAGTATATGGGAGCTACCCACTCATCTCACGTATACTGCACCAGATGCTACAATAGCTCAACCTGCTGTTGCCCACTCATGAGGTGTGGGAGCTACCCACTCCACCCATAGCGGCTAACAGTCCCAGTAGGGAGATGAGGGACGGGAGTTACCCGCACGCCTCCAGCTTTAAGGTATACAGGAGTTACCCGCTCGTCCTTAAGTCCAGAATCCTGGTACGCTCAGATCGAATACAAGGCATAGCTAGCAGAACAGAGCTCAACAGCTGAAATATGCGTGTATGCAAATGCAACAGCTGATATTATAACGCATGCACAATAATAACAGCAAAGAGCATACACAGCAAAGCACATATAATCTACGCTCAACCAATAGCTGTAACAAAGCTCAACATCCGTGCCTTAACTTCTGAGTTATACCTAGCACACGCAGTTTGCCACAATGAAAGTCCTAGCAACGCAGATCCACCACCTGCTAAGTCAATACAAGCAATTGCTCAAGGACTACAACTCAGAACCACAGGATCTGGGAGCTACGACTCCACCAGGGCTTATTCTACCTTTTTATTACCACGAATAGCTCTAACAAGCTTAAATGCAGAATCTTTACTTACCCCAACAATCTAGGATAGGATGTGAAATCCGACGCTTATGCTAACAGACTACACAAGGGAGATGTCTCTGCGATCCTCTTCCAGCTCCTCCGCTACCTACGAAAAGGGTATAAGACGAAACGCCTTAGCAAGAGGAGTCCAATGCTACCACTCTCGCTCTCATCGGAGCTATCTACCGACAGCAATTTGAACGAAGAAGATTATTGCGAACAGTAACTAAGGTATCGTGACAAGATAAAGTTCACGGGAAATATTTCTAAGTGTCAGGGAAACAATAATTGAACGCAAGGACCAAGTCCTCTATTTAAAGTCACAGCTGACTAACTGGGAAACAGATCCACCTACAATATTAGATATCGCAACTGATATCCCAACCAACAGCTGAATCTCGCATCAGCTAATTCCTTACTTCGATACCATGTTCAATTAAATCAAACGACGTCGCAGAGGGACACGTCACCTGATACCTACTGCTGATCTACTAACCAGCAGCTGATCCCTCCATCAGCGGTTGGATACGCGCATAACCCAACATCTGAGTCCTAGCGCTAAACCAAAACGCTGTCGTTCCAACTAATCCAAACGACGACGTAACCACTTACTGCTGGAACACGCTAGCGCACTCTCTACTGCTCAGCGACTACTGATCTCGCTACAACTGCTGAACGCCAACATCTAGCGATAATTTGCGCTAACTACTGATCGCTGAACTAAAACGCTGAAACCAAAACCCGATAGCTTCTCTAAGCATATCAACTCAAAGCTGATCCCAAAAAAACCCGATTAATTTACGAAATTAATCTCATCAGATTTCGGGTCTCACAGTTATAGCCGTGCCATGTTTATTGCTCTGAATGTACCAGGATGCTGTTGAGGCTGAGGGGGTAACACCCGTACCTCATCTCCCTGCTGGGATCTGTTAGCCACTATGGACGGAGTGGGTAGCTCCCACACCTCATGAGTTGGGCAACAGCAGGTTGAGCCATGCGTTGCATCTGGTACCGTGTGTTGAGACGATTGGGTAGCTCCCATATAATCACACACCACGTGGCCACTGTGATAGGATCAATGTGGTTCGAAAAACAGCTGCAAGAGTTCAGAAGGGGGGGTTGAATGCACTCTTGGTATTTTCAAATTTTCGAAACCTTTTAAAAACAGTTTTACAAGCACACGCTTAACTTAAATCTGAGTTACCAGATTTAAGATATCTCAGTTTAAAATCAAATTTCTCGATTAACAAAAAGTGCGGAAAGAAATCGCAGTTAAAGCAATAAGTAAATGCGATAATGTAAAAGAGTAGGGTCGAGAGTTTGTTTATGGAAGTTCGGATATCAATATCCTACGTCTCCCCTTCTTCCTTTTCAGGAAGGTTCCACTAGAAGATTTGATGGTTACAGGCCTTCTGCAAACACCAGATCATCGAGCCTCGCTGAAGGTGAACTCCTAGCAACACCAATCACAAAGCAGCCACAGCTGCTGAATACAAGTGAATAATATTTTTCTCAAACGGCTTTTGTGTAGCACGTTTGTTACAGACTCAATCTAGAATGAAACAGTGAATACAACTCTATTGAGACTGTAAATCTTCTGGTTTCTAAACAAAGAAACGTGATTCAACAGGTGAACAAGAAGATGAACTCGAAGATAGAACTGTGAAAATCAACACTTGTGTTCTTCGAGTTTTTGTGAGCTTTTGAGAGATAGCTGCAATGTGTGATACGCTCAGAGATAATGAGAACGACGAATGGCGAGAATGACAGAGAGCTAAGATTGTGAATGACAGAGAGCTTCAAGAGTTTCTTCAGTTCAAATTCCAGCTCTATATATAGTCTTCGTCCTCCAACGGTCATTAAATTTGGCTAAGGAAACAAAATCCCTTTTGAAAACCTGTTAATTGTATGACCGCATATTCTGCTCCATCAAATGGTAAATTGCACATTGTCAGAGCCAAATTGTCGTGTTTCCATATTTGTGCAGTCACCGTAAAACGTTCTCTGTAAATGTGTACTATTTACCCAAAATAGTACCAATGTTGTCTCCTTAATTTCAGGCAATTGTACGATTCAATCTTCACCATTGATTCTTTCCAATTTGAATATTTAATGGCGTTTGAATCTATTTGTCGCTTGCGCCTGAATTCTCTTACTGTTAAAATAGCTTTTCCTTTCTTGAAGAAGATGAATAGTTCATCGCTGATAGAATCATAAACCAACTTCTGAGTTTTAGCGCTATGCCAAAATTCTGTCGTATCAAATACTCCAAACGACGTAGTTTTGTTGTTCGTTAAGAACCACGCTAATACTTGAATAGTTGCGTCTGACATCAAATCAACAACTGAATCCCCAATGGCTGAATACACTTCTTAAAGAAATACCCAACGTCTGAATATGCTCGCTACTGAAGTAGAATTCAACTGCTGATCTCAAAAACCAACGACTGCTTATATCAACTGCTGATTTGATATCCAACGCCTGAATAGATACCCAACGTCTGAAATAACTTTCTTTTTGCAAATAGAGAATATGACATAACGGCTAGTTGCAACGACTGAATGTTCCAACAATAATCACGACTGAATCAAAAACACTATAGCCAACTACTGAAAATACTTACTACTGAAATATATACCCAACTGCTGATATGCACTTGCTACTGACGCTAATATCCAACTGCTGAAATATGTTGACTACTGAAGTGAATATCCAACTGCTGAATAAATATACTTCTGACATAAGTACACAACGGCTGAATAATACCAAAGTCTGATTGCGTAGCCCTTGATCTACATCTGAATTTCTCTCACGACTGATATAAAAAACCAATACCAGAAACTGATAACCGTATGTCTTCAACCTTTGAAATATTCCCGAATACCAAGATCTGATATAACAACTGAAATATTCAAACCAATATCTGACTGTTCAATTCAACATCTGATATATTTAACTCAACGTCTAAACTAATATCGAATGCCCAAGTCTGAGATAACCTGACGTCTGAATATACTTTGCTGTTAATTGCAACGGCTGATTCTCCAGAAGTAACTTCGTATCAGCACTTGTCTTATTTTGTTATCACCAAAACTAATAAATTTTATCTTAACAATTTCCTCCTTTTTGGTGATGACAAAACTTAGCAGCCTTAAGATATATGAATGAGCAAAAATAAATTGCGCAAAAGTCTGCTGAAATTCTAAATTTCATTGCTGATAAAATGTACACAAGATTTGTACAACAAGAGATCAACAGCAATTTATCCTAGCCAATCTTCAAATGATCTTCTGAACGATCCACCACCACTGCTGTAAGTCTTCTCTTGGAAGATCCACTCCTATCACCTCTTCTTTGACTTCCACCTCTGCTACCTCTTTCCCTAGTGCCACTACCACCACTTCCCCCATTGGGTCTGCTTTGATCGTCAGGAGGTGGTTGGGGGCGGCTGCTACCACTTTCCCCCTTCTTCTGAGATAATCAACGATGAGACCGAGTTGGGTAGAAAGATTGAGATAATTTTCCTCTGTTTTAGCACGAAAGTCTAATTGCTCACTTCAAATTTCAGCAACCTGCCCATCCAAGTAATTTACTTTAGCGTTAATCTCTTTCACCTCCTTCCGAACATCTACTGTATCAAAGGCAGCAGCAGCAATCTGAGCACTTAGCTTCTGGTGAGTTGATTTGAGGTCAAGCGACGAGAGGTTCTTTTGATCATGCATATCTTTGCGCAATTCCCTGTGCACTCTGTCATGTTCATCAAATCTTGCGGATATCTTCTGTTCGAGGTCTTGAATGTGCACAAGAAGAATATCCCTGAAATTATGAGCATCATCTCTGCGTCTGAATTGTTCACACTGAACTTGGTCAACAGAAGCGTGCAATTTAGCTAAAGACTCCATAACATTGGTGGCAGCAGGTGGTAGAGAAATTGAAGTATCAGCAGTATCATTATCATCAAAACGCATAGAAGAGTCGTCTGAAGTGGATGAAGAAAAAGGACTCTGATCTATCATCATTTGTACACTTGGAGAAACTGAAATTGAACTTTGAGCTATCTTTACATCTCTGAACACTGTTATTTCGAAAGCAATAGTTGAAACAAAACTGGTAATATCAGCTGTACTCAAGCCACTGAATAAACTGTACTGAACAAAAGCTGTACATAGCTGAGATAACCTCCAATAAATAACTGGCGACTGTCGAGAAACAAAAACGGAAACTGGCTCAACAACGGATAAAGCCTTGCAAAAATTTAAAGAACCCACTGGTAGGAGTCTGTCAGAAACAACAAATTGGGCGACTTCCATACAGACAACTGCCCATCTCTTTCTCATAACTGTGAAAAATTCACTCACAGGTGGTAGAGTGTCCTCATAAGATCGTTGACGTGAAATATCATTATTTACAACTTCCAGGTATCGTCACTCAATTATCATCACATGGTTCAATGACCCAAACACCATCAACACAAATCATTGTTCTAATCCAGCATGAAGATCGAGTGTTGGTGTTGGTTCTGGAAATTACAGCACCTCGATCTCGTGGGTGACCTTCAAAATTTTGGAGCAACACGTCTTCTCCCATCTAAGACCGTGTGCCAGCGTCTGTACCTTCAATTCTTCTACCACAAACATATGAAGATCAGAAAGCATCTCCATTACTTTGAGATCAGTAGCAGAAGAACCTTCACTTGGGACAAAATTGATTTTCCTCTAAAAACTTCCGGATTAACACTTCTCTGTACTTAGCTAATATGTACATCTTCCTGTTGAGAGCTACTCTTGTAGAGTCTGTCTCAGCCCAAGATAAAATGAGAGCCTCCTTATCAAAATACGACACATCTATCTTCAAATTCGCTAACTTCTTCAGACTGAAAGAATTAAAGAATTTTTCCACCTCATCCATAATTTGTTCTCGCATCTATACCAGCAGATTAATATCTGCAACAATCAACGAAAATTGCTCCTTGATAGGATTACCCTTAACTGGGTCTCTTTCATGAAGGGGCGCCCTCCCCTTATCAGTCGCTGGAATCTTGGGTAGACCGGCCTTGTACCAATATCCTTCATGGACTCCAAGGATTGAGATAGTTGTCCCTAAAGTAATTGGCGTTATCCCAACATTGGTAGACGGCAATGGGAACTCTACTGGAATAGTCATCAAAATATCCTCCAGCGACATTGCCTCATCCGCAGATTGTTCAACGGCCTCTGTCTCCATTTCCTCCACTGTTTCCATGTCTTCATAAGTGTCACTAGCAGTAACGACTGGTTGTTGTGCATGGAATTCCTCATACGAAAGATTTAACCACTGTTCTAACTCATCAGCTTTTTCCACTGTCTTTTCTCCAACATCAGTTGTATCAACATCCTTATCTCCCTCGTCTGTTTGAATTTGAGCGGTTTCAGCAATGACCTGCTCAATGATAATATCCACGTCATCAGCAGTGGATATACCCTCGATAAGAACATCTGCTACTGCTGGCAAAGAAACCGGTTCATCAACACTTTCAACAACTGTCTCAACATCCTTCTCAGTAGTATCATCAACAACCTCTACAGCTGCTTCTCCAACAATATTACCGCAAATAACTGGCTCACTATCAAAAATTTCATCATCAGAGCCTAGTATCAACCTCCTCTTCCTCTTCTGAGTTGTTCGTTTTGGCAATGGGGATTGCTCTGTCGGTGCAGCAGGAGTTGGCGCAATCATCTGAAGAGGAACAGCCTCTTGTGCAACAGGCAGAATTTCCAGAGTTTCTTTCGCAGACACTGATTTACTCTTTGTAGTCCTCTTCTTTTTCACCACTGGTTTAGCAGCAGCATCTGTAGCTGGTCTCTTCTTGGACGCAGCCTTTTTCACGGGTGTTTTCTTCACCCTTGGTGCATCGGCCACTTCTTGCTTGCCTTGAACCTGGAGTAACCATATCCTTGAGGATATCGAACACCAAACTGCTCCAGTTGATCTTCAAGCCATAAGTGATAGTAGTCATCAACAAGAACCGTTCGTGAGTGACCGCATCGAAAGACCCTGCTTTCACATAAATAGTCTTCGCAAGTATGTCGCCAAGAAGCCTAAACTCGATCTTCATATCCTTCTTTTTGCAAGAGATGCTCAGCTGCTCCTTAGACTCAGAAAATATGCTTCGCGCATCAAACACCAAATCCTTCGGGACTTCAGACAAGTCCGTCAAACCCTCCATCGGTAGCTCAAACGTCGCAGCAAAAACTTCCTCAGAAATCTCGACTGATATCCCCTGTATGGTGCTCACAATCATTCCATCCCTAACCAAACCGTTCTCAAAGAACTCCGTTAGTGCCTCTTCGTAATAAACGGCGGAAAAACCCAGAAATCCCTTCAACCCAGTAGCTACAAAAGATTCAAACATTGCTACCAGTCCTGCATCGTCCATACCAAGGACTGAGTCGAATGAGATGTGGAGACTGTTGCTAATCAAGGAATATGCCATTATCGTCGTTGAGAGAGTGAAAGATTGCCTGAAAATAATCACACGAAAATACACAAGAGAATATGCGCACAAGAAAACCAGAGAGCAAGTATGCAAGGTAAGTGTGAGCGAAAAGGAAACGCCGTAAATATGTATGGAATAGTAAACTACAAAAGAGAGAAGCGATGTAGATGCGACGATTGGAATGATGACAACACGTGTCAATCATCCAACGGCGCGTACAATATTTTGAAATGATGGTAAAAATATTTTATCAAAAGTTACGAAATAGAGAACGTGTTTTAAAATGATTTAAAAAATTTTTACCTGTACAAGGAAAAGATTAAAAAGACGCGCGCCAAAATTGATATCGCCACAGCTGGTACAGCGATTTGTAATAACATCACTGCTGATTTTAATGTATCGCTGAGGGTAAGGCAGGAGCTGATCATAAATAAGCATCAGCTGTATATATGTGACTTCTGAATATATCAAGACTTCACATATTCAGCTGACGTCAAGCTTAACAAATCAGATCCTGGTTCCCCTACGATTGATATCCTCCAATGCAATATGCTTGCCTCAGCTGAAAGTCTATGCGTTCCCCCTGAACAAAAGACTTGTAGGTGATTTAAGCAACAGCTGACGACCTGCAAAATTGTTAGCGCACAAACAAATCAAGGCAATTCAAGGAGACCTAATATGTTTCTAAAATAAGAAAACTTAGCGTCTGGTAGAGGTTTGGTGAAGATGTCAGCAACTTGCTGCTCAGTCGACACGTACTCCAACCGGGCGTCCTTCTTCAGCACGTGGTCCCTTATAAAATGATGCTTGATGTCTATATGCTTTGTTCTTGAATGTCGTACTGGATTTTGGGTGATCGCGATCGCACTAGTGTAGTTCCAGAGAATAGGCGCTTCAGAAGCATCGATGCCATAGTACTTCAGCTGATGTTGTATCCAAAGAATTTGAGCACAACAGATGCCAGATGCGAGGTACTCTGCTTCAGCTGTTGATGTTGTGATCGATGTATGCTTCTTACTAAACCAGGAAATCAAACGATCTCCTAAAAATTGACAAGTACCGCTAGTGATCCTGCGATCAATCCTGCGTAGTCTGCATCACTATAACCGATTAGTTGAAAGCCTGAGTCTTTGGGATACCAAAGACCCACGTTGGAAGTACCTTTAAATATTTAATAATTCTCTTAACAGCTATGTAATGTGATTGCTTTGGCTCTGCTTGGAATCTAGCACACATACAGACAGCAAACATGATGTCTGGTCTACTAGCAGTTAAGTAAATCAAAGAGCCTATAATACCGCGATAAAGTGATACCTCAATGGCAGTTCCAGCTTCATCTTTATCAATCTTGATTGAAGAGCTCATTGGGGTACCAGCTGCTGAACAATTGTCCATGCCAAATTTCTTCAGCAGTTCTTTCGTGTATTTAGCTTGATTAATGAAGATTCCATTATCCAGTTGTCGTACTTGTAAGCCCAGAAAGAACGTCAGCTCCCCCATCATGCTCATCTCAAATTTATCCTGCATCAACTTTGAAAACTTTTGGCAAAGTTTGGGGTTAGTTTACCCAAAAATTATGTCATCAACGTATATTTGAACTAATAAGACATGATCAGCTTTAACAAATTTAAACAATGTCTTATCTACTGTGCCTATGGGGAAGTCATGCTCAATAAGGAATTTTGACAGTGTATCATACCAAGCTCTGGGTGCTTGCTTCAACCAATATAAAGCTTTATCCAACTTATAAACATAATCTGGATGTGTATGATTTAAGAAGCCAGAAGGTTGTGCAACATACACTTCCTCTGTTAAGATGCCATTAAGAAAAGCATTCTTAACATCCATCTGAAAGATTTTGAAGTCTTTAAATGCAGCAGATGCAAGAAACATGTGGATGGCTTCTAATCTAGCTACTGGTGCCAAGGTTTCATCAAAATCTATACCTTCCATCTGCCTAAATCCTTGCGCTACCAGCCTAGCTTTGTTTCTAATTACTATGCCATCTTCATTCAGTTTATTCCTAAAGATCCATCGAGTTCCTATAACTGATGATTAGAGGGTGTAGGTACAAGTTTCCATACATTGTTACGCTTAAACTGATTTAATTCCTCTTGCATTGCATCTATCCAGCTGGGGTCAGCTAAGGCTTCATCTATTTGCTTAGGTTCTATATGCGAAATGAATTCAGAATCAAAATTATCATGTGATAGCTGGCCTCGTGTGCAAACAGGAGAATGAATGTTACCTATGTCCTGCTCAGGTGGATGATTTTTATTCCACCGGAGATCATATCCAATGGGATTTGCTCCTTGTTCCCCCTGTGTCGCTGGCTGGATAACAATTGGATCAGCTGACGCCAGTTGATGTTTATCATTGTTAGCTTGTGCGTCTGATTCTAGCTGTTGTGATTGTTGTTCCAGATGTGATCTTGGATCAGCTCTTGAAACAGTTGGTCTGGATACCAATTGATGATCACTTGCGACTGGTTGTCCAGACGTTGGTCTTGATGCCGATTGCTATGATGTGCTCGTGCCTTGTTGTCCAGATGTTGATCCAGGTGCCAATTGATAAATGCTTGCATCTTGTGCATCAGACGTTGATTTATGAATAGTGGAACCTGCTTGCGTAACATCTGATCGAGAAGCGTCTGGTTGGACAAAATCTGATTGAGCGACGTCTGGTTGATCGTTGGTCGCTTCACCTCCAGCAGCTGGCATGTGAGGATTCAGATTTAGATTAGTGGTTAATTTTATTGTTTGGATTTAGCCACGTGAATTTTGAAGTTAGAGATGTCGAATTCCTCCAAATATTGAATCAACCGTGCTGTAGCCAACGACTGGTAGGATTTGGAATTTGATGGTTATTGTAGCTTGCAGCTGGTGGAAATGGGGAAAATCAGTCGTTGCGCTGGTGTTGCGTCTGGCAGTCTTTGCGCTCGTGAGAGAATGACCAGTCGATGAATTGAAGAACCAGTCGCGGGAGGAAATTGTGTTGCGACTGGGTGACCAGCTGGGGAATTGAGGAACCAGTCGAGGAAGCAATGCGACGTCGTCTGGTTTAGTTGAAACGCTGTGTTTCGAGGATAGCTTGCGACTGGATAGCTTGCGACTGGATAGCTTGCGACTGGATAGTTGCGACTGGATAGCTTGCGATTGGATAGTTGCGATTGGATTGTTGCGTCTGAATTAGTGAGCAACAGTCGAGAGATTTGAGATGTATATATAGAGGTGTTGATCGACACTTAGAATTATTTTGAGCCAGCCATTCCTTATCTCTTCTTTCTCAAACCCTCGTAGAGCTACAGTTCACCGAGGCTTTTTTTCCCTAGATTTCCGTCGTTCTCCGTTGAAGATTTGAGTGTTTTCGGTGGCGCTGGGTTCCTTGTGAACTTCTCTTTCGATTGGTACCCATTTGAAGCTGCAGAACGACCTTGGAGAAGATCGCGAAAGCTGCTGGTTTCTGGTCGTGGCCAGTCATTCCTTATCTCTTCTTTCTCAAACCCTCGTAGAGCTACTGTTCACCGAGACATTTCTTCCCTAGATTTTCGTCGTTCTCCGCCGAAGATTTGAGTGATTTCGGTGGCGCTGGGTTCCCTGTGAACTTCTCTTTCGATTGCTACCCATTTGAAGCTGCAGAACGACCTTGGAGAAGATCGCGAAAGCTGCTGGTTTCTGGTCGTGAGTGCTGTCGTGCCCTGTTTGAATTTGTGAGGTAGAATTTGTGGATTCGAGGTACGATTGAGCAGCCCTTAGTAGCTTTGAGCGTAAACATGTCTATATTTCAATGTTGTGAAATCCGTGACTTTGCTGCTATGTGATTACGTGGAACAGTTTGATGAATTGCTTGAGTTATACATTCTGTTTGTACGTATTATGAATTGTATGCATTAAGCATTGATATTGAATGGCATTCATGCATACATCTTGAGCCTGAATTGATAGATTGATTTGATTACCTGATTGGGTGCCACGTTGTGACTGGCCGACTGATGAGTCGTGCCCGAAAAGTCCAACGCTATCGTCGGAGTGGTTACTACCGGATTCGAGTGTCTACCATTGAGCTGTGATGGGCTGACGGGCCCCGATGATCACGGACCGATGATTTCCACTGGCTGATTGGCTGTGCGTGGTATAGAGGCTTGATTTGAGTTGCCAGTTGATGGACTGGTCTAGCTATCCTATTTTTTGGTAGCCCTCATGCATTCATAGCATTGATTATAGCATGTTGCATGTTTAGCTGTTTTGATAGCTCTTCGTACTGAGGATTGACCTCGTACTTGTTCCCTGCTTTTGTCTTGTTTGGGTCTGCGTTGCACATTTGCAGGAGCTTCAAGTAACCAATCTGGGCAGAGTGGAAGTTCAGCTGGTCGATCCCCTCGTCCCTGAGTCCCAGTTTATATATATGATATGTATTGAGCCGGGGGATGCCCCGTGTTATCATGTATTGGGGATCTACATTTGATTTGTATTATGTTGTTACCTGTTGTGTCTGAATTTGAGTTAATCAGTATTTGAGTATTGAATATTTTGAATGTATGATTTGGAGTTCAGGCCCATTGTATTTCGAAAAATTTTTAAGCCCTGATTTTTAGCTTCCGTGTTTTGCGTTTATTAGGTGTTAATTGTTAGTAATTAGCACGGGGCCTGACATTTTTGGTATCAGAGCTTAAACTGGGATAAGCTCGATTTCTCTTGATCGCACTCGAGTCTAGGCACAGAGTTTTGATTTGATTTTGATTGCCTCTGTGACTTATGTGATATATTACCTGTCTTGTTGTAATATCTGCTGTGAGATCTTACCTCTAGGCTTGTTTAGATGCCGCCGAGACGAGGAGGAGGTAGGAGGACTAGACGTTCTGAGGAGGAGTCTAGAGCAGGTAGTGATGACGATGAGGTTGAGGACGTCACTAGGCAGATAGGTGGAATGGAGTTAGTCTTAGCCCGATTTCAGCGGACGAACCCACCGACGTTGGCCGGTACTGAGGGTGGCGCTAGGGCTGAGGCGTGGCTTGTTCAGATGGAGGAGCTATTTGATACCTTGGAGTACGCTCCGGAAAAGAGACTGAAGTTGGCAGTGCTGCAGCTACGAGATGATGCACATCGCTTGTGGAGGAGTACATCTAGGATGCTTCGAGATTCAGATCTCGAGGGAAGCAATTCAAGAAGAAGGGCCATTCGAGTTCCTCTGGTTCCGTGGGCTCGGGTTCTGGCAGTGGTTTAGGTGGTGGTTCTGGCGATGGATTTTGTAGTCAGTGCGGAGGGAGACACGAGACTTCGGAGTGTCGTGGAGTTAGAGGACTCTGCCATCTTTGTGGTCAGCCGGGACATTTTGCGAGAGCGTGTCCTTCGATTGGAGGGCGATCTACTGGTCAGTCGCAGCAGGGTTCCGCTAGCGGTTCTTCTCAGCGACAGCAACCTTTTGCGCAGTCCCAGCGATCTAGTTTTCAGCCTCGTGAGCCGTCACGTTTTGGAGGACCTTCCCGACCCCTGTTTCAAATTCCCCAGCAGGCGCAGGCGAACGCCTTGTCGTTGGACCAGGCTGAGGAGACGCCGGGCATGGTGATTAGAGGTACATGCTCTATTTATGATTATCCTACGAGAGTTTTGTTTGACACTGGTGCATCACACTCTTTCATATCTGAGATGTTTGTGTTTGAGTGTGGGTTGAGTTCTTCCCCACTGTGTGATGTTGTTTCTGTGTCTACTCCTGCTGGTGTGAACCTGTGGTCCCAAGAGGTAGTAGTAGATTGCCTGATTAGGTTTGATGAACATGTGTTGGTGACCAATTTGATTGTGTTGGGGATTAGAGATTTCGACTTTATTTTGGGAATGGACGTATTATCTAGCTATAAGGCTACCGTTGATTGCTTCCATGGTGTGGTGAGATTTCGCCCTGATACGGGTGAAAGGTGGGATTTCTACGGCAATTCGAGGTCGAAGATTCCCCTAGTGTCCGCTATGGAGATGTTTAGCCTGCTATCGCTAGGTAATGCAGGATTCATGATCTATGCACTTGATAGTTCCCAGAAGCAGCGATTAGAGTTGTGTGACATCCCCGTCGTTCGAGAGTTTCCCGACGTGTTTCCAGATGAGATTCCTGGATTCCCTCCTCGCCGCGAGATCGACTTCAGTATTGAGTTGGTGCCCGGTACCGCCCCGATTTCTAGAGCTCCTTACCGGTTGGCGCCCGCAGAGTTGAAAGAGCTGAAGGAACAGTTGAGCGATCTCTTAGAGAAAGGCTTCATCAGACCGAGCATGTCGCCTTGGGGAGCTCCGATTCTGTTTGTGAAAAAGAAAGATGGCACTATGAGGATGTGTGTGGACTTCAGACAGTTGAATAAGGCCACGGCGAAGAACAAGTATCCTCTGCCGAGGATCGATGACTTGTTCGATCAGTTGCAGGGATCGGTTGTTTACTCGAAGATTGACTTGCGCTCTGGTTATCACCAGTTGCGAATTAGAGACGCTGATGTGGCAAAGACAGCCTTCCGGACTCGATATGGGCATTTTGAGTTTCTTGTCATGACGTTTGGATTGACGAATGCCCCCGCTGTCTTTATGGATTTGATGAATCGCGTCTTCAGCGAGTATATCGATCGGTCCGTAATCATCTTCATAGATGACATCTTGGTGTACTCGAGAAGCAAGAGGGAGCACAAGGAGCATTTGAGACTTGTATCGCAGAGATTGAGAGACTCGCATCTCTATGCCAAATTCAGCAAGTGCGAGTTTTGGCTCGACAGGATTATCTTTTTGGGTCACGTGATTTCGGCACAAGGAATTTCGGTGGATCCTAGCAAGGTCGAAGCAGTTCTGAACTGGGAGAGACCTCGAAATGTTTCAGAGATCCGCAGTTTCTTGGGATAGGCCGGTTACTATAGACGTTTCATTGAGAAGTTTTCTTCGATAGCCAGGCCTATGACGCAATTGACTCAGAAAGATAAGAGATTTGTATGGACTGATGAGTGCGAGTACAGTTTTCAGACGCTGAAGGAGAAGTTGACTACTACTCCTATCTTGGCCCTACCGTCTGGATCTGGAGGTTTCGTGGTGTGCTCTGATGCTTCTCTGAATGGTTTAGGGTGTGTTATCATGCAGAACGGGTACGTGATTGCGTATGCAACCAGACCGCTGAAGACTCACGAGACGAGGTACCCGGTTCATGATCTGGAGTTGGCTGCGATAGTGTTTGCCTTGAAGATTTGGCGGCATTATCTCTATGGTGAAGAATTCGTGGTGTACACCGACCACAAGAGCCTGAAATATATCTTCACGCAGTCGGATTTGAATATGAGGCAGCGACGCTGGATGGAATTGCTTAAGGATTTCGATTGTGAGATTCAGTATCAGCCTGGGCGAGTGAACTTGGTAGCAGACGCTCTAAGTCGAAAGACCCAGCCTGAGATGTTAGCATCCTTGAGTATTTTTGAGTTGAGTTAATCAGTATTTGAGTATTGAATATTTTGAATGTATGATTTGGAGTTCAGGCCCATTGTATTTCGATTTTAAGCCCAGTATTTGAGTATTGAATATTTTGAATGTAGATTTGGAGTTCAGGCCCATTGTATTTCGAAAAATTTTTAAGCCCTGATTTTTAGCTTCCGTGTTTTGCGTTTATTAGGTGTTAATTGTTAGTAATTAGCACGGGGCCTGACATTTTTGGTATCAGAGCTTAAACTGGGATAAGCTCGATTTCTCTTGATCGCACTCGAGTCTAGGCACAGAGTTTTGATTTGATTTTGATTGCCTCTGTGACTTATGTGATATATTACCTGTCTTGTTGTAATATCTGCTGTGAGATCTTACCTCTAGGCTTGTTTAGATGCCGCCGAGACGAGGAGGAGGTAGGAGGACTAGACGTTCTGAGGTGGAGTCTAGAGCAGGTAGTGATGACGATCAGGTTGAGGACGTCACTAGGCAGATAGGTGGAATGGAGTTAGTCTTAGCCCGATTTCAGCGGACGAACCCACCGACGTTGGCCGGTACTGAGGGTGGCGATAGGGCCGAGGCGTGGCTCGTTCAGATGGAGGAGCTATTTGATACCTTGGAGTACGCTCCGGAAAAGAGACTGAAGTTGGCAGTGCTGCAGCTGCGAGATTATGCATAGCGCTGGTGGAGGAGTACTTCTAGGATGCTTCGAGATAGTGGGACGGTGCTCACTTGGGATGTTTTCTGTGAGGCTTTTCGACGGGAATACACTCCAGAGTCCTATTTTGCCAGCCGAGAGCGCGAGTTTGATAACCTGAAGCAGGGTGATATGCGTGTGGCCGAGTATGCGAGGTGATTTTCTGTGCTTCTAGTGTACATGCCAGCTGTGGCGAACCAAGAGCGAACGAAGAGGAACAAGTTCTTGAAGGGCTTGAGACCTGACCTTTATCGGATGGTGCTGTCTGGATCCCCGGCGACCTTCATGGAAGTTGTGAACAATGCGGTGGATATCGAGGAAAGTTTGATGGATCCTGAGGCTCCGATACATCAGAGGTCTGGACGTGCTTCTCAGCCGGCTCAGGCGGTGTCGCAGTCGTATCAGTCTCCGCAGGGGTCACAGCAGTCGAGTCGCCAGCAGTTCAGACCTCGAGGGAAGCAATTAAGAAGAAGGGCCATTCGAGTTCCTCTGGTTCCGTGAGCTTGGGTTCTGGCAGTGGTTCAGGTGGTGGTTCGATTTAGAGGCAAATTGGCTCCCAGATTCGTTGGTCCCTTCGAGATTATCGAGAGGATTGGACAATTGGCTTATAGACTGAGGCTGCCCGAGGAGTTAGCCGCGATGCATGACGTGTTTCATGTGTCAATGTTGAGAAATTATGAGCCGGATCCATCCCATGTTTTGAGAACTGACGAAGTTGAGCTGGATTATGCCTTGAGTTATGTCGAATATCCGGTGCAGATCTTGGACAGAAAGGAGAAACAGCTGAGGAACAAGATAATTCCGTTGGTGATGGTCCAATGGAGCAAGCATGTCCGAGAAGAAGCAACCTGGGAAGTTGAGGAAAAGATGCGGCAGGATTGGCCTCATCTGTTTGAGCACTGATCGTGCAACATTTCCAAGTAAACTTCTTGTTTTAGCTTCGAACTTGAGTAGTTGCTGGTGTTGATTTGCATGATTGGTTGTTTTCTTTCCTGAGCTTACCTTTGATTTCGAGGACGAAATCCCTTAAGGTGGGGAGAATGTGAGGATTCAGATTTAGATTAGTGGTTAATTTTATTGTTTGGATTTAGCCACGTGAATTTTGAAGTTAGAGATGTCGAATTCCTCCAAATATTGAATCAACCGTGCTGTAGCCAACGACTGGTAGGATTTGGAATTTGATGGTTACTGTAGCTTGCAGCTGGTGGAAATGGGGAAAATCAGTCGTTGCGCTGGTGTTGCGTCTTGCAGTCATTGCGCTCGTGAGAGAATGACCAGTCGATGAATTGAAGAACCAGTCGCGGGAGGAAATTGTGTTGCGACTGGGTGACCAGCTGGGGAATTGAGGAACCAGTCGAGGAAGCAATGCGACGTCTTCTGGTTTAGTTGAAACGCTGTGTTTCGAGGATAGCTTGCGACTGGATAGCTTGCGACTGGATAGTTGCGACTGGATAGCTTGCGACTGGATAGCTTGCGACTGGATAGTTGCGACTGGATTGTTGCGTCTGAATTAGTGAGCAACAGTCGAGAGATTTGAGATGTATATATAGAGGTGTTGATCGACACTTAGAATTATTTTGAGCCAGCCATTCCTTATCTCTTCTTTCTCAAACCCTCGTAGAGCTACAGTTCACCGAGGCTTTTTTTCCCTAGATTTCCGTCGTTTTCCGTTGAAGATTTGAGTGTTTTCGGTGGCGCTGGGTTCCTTGAGAACTTCTCTTTCGATTGCTACCCATTTGAAGCTGCAGAACGACCTTGGAGAAGATCGCGAAAGCTGCTGGTTTCTGGTCGTGAGTGCTGCCGTGCCCTGTTTGAATTTGTGAGGTAGAATTTGTGGATTCGAGGTACGATTGAGCAGCCCTTAGCAGCTTTGAGCGTGAACATGTATATATTTCAATGTTGTGAAATCCGTGACTTTGCTGCTATCTTCTCTTTCGATTGCTACCCATTTGAAGCTGCAGAACGACCTTGGAGAAGATCGCGAAAGCTGCTGGTTTCTGGTCGTGAGTGCTGCCGTGCCCTGTTTGAATTTGTGAGGTAGAATTTGTGGATTCGAGGTACGATTGAGCAGCCCTTAGCAGCTTTGAGCGTGAACATGTCTATATTTCAATGTTGTGGGAACCGCAGATTGTGATGAACATCAGGGAGGCGCAGAGGACCGACCCCTATATCCATGGTTTGAGGATTAAGGCGCAGTCGGGTCAGTCTGATGATTTCTATGTTGCTTCTGATGTATGTTTGAGGTTCAGAGGGAGATTAGTAGTTCCGAACCTGATTGATTTGAAGGAGACCCTAATGAATGAAGCGCATTGTAGTCGGTACAGTGTGCATCCAGGCCGTAGATTGTGATGAACATCAGGGAGGCGCAGAGGACCGACCCCTATATCCATGAGTTGAGGATTAAGGCGCAGTCGGGTCAGTCTGATGATTTCTATGTTGCTTCTGATGTATGTTTGAGGTTCAGAGGGAGATTAGTAGTTCCGAACCTGATTGATTTGAAGGAGACCCTAATGAATGAAGCGCATTGTAGTCGGTACAGTGTGCATCCAGGCGAGCGAAAGATGTACCATGCCTTGAAGTCTCACTACTGGTGGGCAGGTATGAAGAGCGACATTTCTGCTTTTGTTGCTAGATGTTTGAATTTCCAGCAGGTCAAGGCTGAGAGAATGAGACCTGGTGGATTGCTGCAGAGCTTGGAGGTGCCCCAATGGAATTGGGAGAACATCGCCATGGATTTCGTGACTCATCTACCTCGATCGAGTAGGGGATGCGATGCGATCTGGGTTGTGATTGATAGACTCTCGAAGTCAGCCCATTTCATTCCCTATGATGTGAGGTGTTCGATGAAAAAGATGGCAAAGTTGTACATCGACCATGTAGTTAGATTGCATGGAGTTCCGGTTTCGATAGTGTCCGACAGAGATCCGAGGTTCACTTCTCGCTTTTGGAAGAGTCTGCAAGCAGCAATGGGTTCGAGATTGGCGATGAGCACAGCCTATCACCCACAGACAGACGGACAGTCTGAGCGGACTATCCAGACTTTAGAGGATATGTTGCGAGCGGTAGTGATGGATTTCAACGGTGGCTGGCAGGATTCGCTTTCCTTAGTTGAGTTTTCGTATAACAACAGCTACCAAGTCACTATTGGAATGGCTCCGTTTGAAGCTTTGTATGGTCGAAAGTGCAGATCCCCGATTTGTTGGGAAGAAGTTGGTGAGAGACAGCTTTCTACACCGGAATAATGGAGCAAGCATGGCCGAGAAGAAGCAACCTGGGAAGTTGAGGAAAAGATGCGGCAGGATTGGCCTCATCTGTTTGAGCACTGATCGTGCAACAGTTTCCAGGTAAACTTCTGGTTTTAGCTTCGAACTTGAGTAGTTGCTGGTGTTGATTTGCATGATTGGTTGTTTTCTTTCCTGAGCTTACCTTTGATTTCGAGGACGAAATCCCTTAAGGTGGGGAGAATGTGAGGATTCAGATTTAGATTAGTGGTTAATTTTATTGTTTGGATTTAGCCACGTGAATTTTGAAGTTAGAGATGTCGAATTCCTCCAAATATTGAATCAACCGTGCTGTAGCCAACGACTGGTAGGATTTGGAATTTGATGGTTACTGTAGCTTGCAGCTGGTGGAAATGGGGAAAATCAGTCGTTGCGCTGGTGTTGTGTCTGGCAGTCTTTGCGCTCGTGAGAGAATGACCAGTCGATGAATTGAAGAACCAGTCGCGGGAGGAAATTGTATTGCGACTGGGTGACCAGCTGGGGAATTGAGGAACCAGTCGAGGAAGCAATGCGACGTCGTCTGGTTTAGTTGAAACGCTGTGTTTCGAGGATAGCTTGCGACTGGATAGCTTGCGACTGGATAGTTGCGACTGGATAGCTTGCGAATGGATAGCTTGCAACTGGATAGTTGCGACTGGATAGCTTGTGACTGGATAGCTTGCGACTGGATAGCTTGCGACTGGATTGTTGCGTCTGAATTAGTGAGCAACAGTCGAGAGATTTGAGATGTATATATAGAGGTGTTGATCGACACTTAGAATTATTTTGAGCCAGCCATTTGGCGCTGGGTTCCTTGTGAACTTCTCTTTCGATTGCTACCCATTTGAAGATGCAGAACGACCTTGGAGAAGATCGTAAAAGCTGCTGGTTTCTGGTCGTGAGTGCTGCCGTGCCCTGTTTGAATTTGTGAGGTAGAATTTGTGGATTTTAGGTACGATTGAGCAGCCCTTAGCAGCTTTGAGCGTGAACATGTCTATATTTCAATGTTGTGAAATCCGTGAATTTGCTGCTATGTGATTACGTGGAACAGTTTGATGAATTGCTTGAGTTATACATTCTGTTTGCACGTATTATGAATTGTATGCATTAAGCATTGATATTGAATGGCATTCATGCATACATCTTGAGCCTAAATTGATAGATTGATTTGATTACCTGATTGGGTGCCACGTTGTGACTGGCCGACTGATGAGTCGTGCCCGAAAAGTCCAACGCTATCGTCGGAGTGGTAACTACCGGATTCGAGTGTCTACCACCGAGCTGTGATGGGCTGACGGGCCCCGATGATCACGGACTGATGATTTCCACCGGCTGATTGGCTGTGCGTGGTATATAGGCTTGATTTGAGTTGCCAGTTGATGGACTGGTCTAGCTATCCTATTTCTTGGTAGCCCTCATGCATTATAGCATTGATTATAGCATGTTGCATGTTTAGCTGTTTTGATAGCTCTTCGTACTGAGGCTTGACCTCGTACTTGTTCCCTGCTTTTGTCTTGTTTGGGTCTGCGTTGCCCATTTGCAGGAGCTTCAGGTAACCAAACTGGGCAGAGTGGAAGTTCAGCTGGTCGATCCCCTCGTCCCTGAGTCCCAGTTTATATATATGATAAGTATTGAGCCGGGGGATGCCCCGTGTTATCATGTATTGGGGATCTACATTTGATTTGTATTATGTTGTTACCTGTTGTGTCTGAATTTGAGTTAATCAGTATTTGAGTATTGAATATTTTGAATGTATGATTTGGAGTTCAGGCCCATTGTATTTCGAAAAATTTTTAAGCCCTGATTTTTAGCTTCCGTGTTTTGCGTTTATTATGTGTTAATTGTTAGTAATTAGCAAAGGGCCTGACATGGCACACTTGGGAAGATCTGTTCCTGTATAGTTTATTGTTAGTTAAATCGATGACTACTGGATTACCTGTCAGATCTTGTTGAGCAATGTTGTGCGGTGTGTCCAGCGTCTGTTGTGTCTCAGCTCAATATCTTTGTGGCACGTCGTCGTCTGATTCCTCAAGGCTTGTTGATTCCAGACGTGAACACAAATCATGTAAGCTTGCAGCTGAGTTGGATCTGAAGCTTGTTTCATCGAAAACCACATGAGCGGATTCCTCAACTGTCAGACTTCGGTTGTTGAAAACTCGATACGCTTTGCTCACATTTGAATAACCTAAGAAGATACCTGCATCAGATTTTGGTTCAAAGGCTGATAGGTGCTTTTTGCCATTATTATGAATAAAACATCTGCATCCAAACACCCTGAAATAAGATATATCAGGTTTCTTGCCATTCCAGATCTCATATGGGGTTTTATCGTGCATCCTGTTAATCATAGATTTGTTTTGAGTTTAACAAGCTGTGTTAACTGCTTCTGCCCAAAATTTTTGCGAAACACCAGAATAAGCAATCATAGACCTAGCACCGTTTTTTTAAAGTACGGTTTCTCCTTTCAGCTAACCCCAAGACGATTCCTCAAGATCGATGACTTTCGAGTACGAAATAGGGAATGTCTTCTAGATAAGAAGTTAATTTATGATTTAAAAATTCAGTACCACGATCACTTCTTATCCTGTTGACTGAACAAGATCTGTCATTTTGCAAACGTTTCAAAAGACGTATCAGCTGGTCGGCGGTTTCAGATTTTTCTTTTAAAAACAACACCCAAGTATATTTTGTAAAATCATCAACAACTGCAAGGGTGTAGTTCGTTCCCCCTAAGCTAGTTACCCGGGTACATGATGAAAAAGATCCATATGTAAAAGCTCTAAGCTACGGGAAGAATGTTTACCGCCTTTCTTTTTGAAAGTTGATTTAATTTGATTTCCCAGCTGACAAGCGGCACAAACCTTGTCCTTAGAAAAATTAATTTTTTGCATACCAGAAACCATATCATGCTGACTCAATTTGGAAAGTGTTTTGAAGTTTAGATGATTCATTCTTTGATGCCACAGCCAACTTTTGGAGGAGTCAGCTGCAAGGCACAACTGTTCTGATTTCAACTGCTCTAACCAATCGATAATGTAGGTATTCCCCGAACGTTTACCTACCAATACAGTCAGCCCATTTGCACTTTGAACCGTGCAAGTGTGTTTTTGAAACTTAATTATGTAACCCTTGTCACATAGCTGACTAATGCTAATCAAATTATAACGTAAATTGTCAACAACTAAGATGTCTGAGATAGAGATGTTACCGTGGATAAGCTTACCCTTACCCATAGTGTTACCGTATGCGTTATCACCAAAGACTATCTTTGCGCCTTTGTCCGGGACAACATCTGATAGCAACTTTTGGTTCCCTGTCATATGTCGTGCACAACCGCTGTCCAGGTACCACAAATTTGATACATCAGCTGGTTCGTACCTGTTGTCCTGCAATCATACAAACAGCTTTTGGTACCCAATTTTACTTGGGTCCGATCGGATTACCCCTTTCGGGACCCATACTTGAATTACCTTTACAGTTTTTCCAGTACTAGAGTCCGTGATGGTCTGTGCAAAACCATGGTGAGATCTATTGAGTGTTGATTTCATATTTTGACCATTTAGTGTCAGGCCTCGTGCTCTCAACAGAGTAAAATCATACAAACACACGCGGAAGCTAACAAAAAATGGGTAAAATTTTCGCTTTTGTCTTGACGGTTTAAAAAAATATAATTTAAAATAGTGCGATACTCAAAATAGATATCCCAGTTCACGAAACCGACCAAACAACAAATGGCTACAAGCCATAACAATATAGATAGCATACAACCACAAGTATCATACTCCAATCCCTGTATACAACAACGAAGCACAGGGCATCCCCTAGATAACTGTACTGATACATATAAATATGCTATACGCAACTGGGATACTATAACCACCTCCTGGGGAACCTCCAGCTGGGTTAAAGCTACGACCAGGTGTAAAGCCTAGGTTCCCTGAAAAACAACACAACAAGGAAAAACAACCAAGCCCCAGAGGGACATGGGGTCAAACCCCAGTACGGAGAGCAACTGAAATAGCTAAAAGAAATGCATAAGATAAAATGCAGATGCTATGCATGAGACACAGGATAACAGCTGAAGGCTACAACCAAACAGGGAGCCAAGGAACTCAAACATAGCTCCAAAATATCTGCAACGAATCAGTGGCCACGGGGTGTGTTCAAAGTGTGGTAATGAGCCACTCGCCTTGACACTACATCCAAATACCAGATGCATCAAACAACTCAACCTGCCGTTGCCTCGCCCATGAACTGTGGTAGTTAACCACTCGGCGCATGGTGGCTAACAATCCCAGCAGGGAGATGAGAGTGCGGTATTGCCGCTCGCCCTCGCATCCTGGTAAGAAACAATAGCAATATACAAGATACGAAGCTGCAAAATACAATACACGAGGGATCTGAAACAATGCGTGAACAATGCGTGTATGCACAACAATAAAACAGCTAGCATAAACACAAATACTCAGCAAGAAATACACAGCCATGTTCACCGAAACATCCCAGCAGCTTCACATAATATCTCACGCAACTTCCCAGCTAGCACAAGCTCAAGATCCGTACCTTCAATTCCTGAGATACAACTAGAAAGAAGATTGCTTCAACGAATAGTCCGAGCGACACACAGATCTGTCACCTGCTAGCCAATACAAACAATTGCTCAAGGAATACATCTAAGAATTCCAACGGCTGCGAGTTATCAACTCCACCAGCACGAATTCTACCTTTACACACTACGAAAAGCTCTAACAAAGCTTAAAGGTAGAACCTTTACTTACCCCAACAAGCTAGGATAGGATGCTAACAAACTAAACAAGGGAGATGTCTCTGCGATCCTCTTCCAGCTTCTCCGCTACCACCTTAGCAAGAGGAGTCCAACGCTACCTCAAACGTCACAAACGATGGCCGGAAACGACGGGAATTCATCGGAGAAACTCACGGTGAACAGTACTCTAGGGTTTGAAGCGAAGACAACAATCGAGAGAATATTTTGCTAAGTATGGGATCTGGTAAACGATCGAAGGCCAAGTCTTCAATTATATAAACTCCTCAACAGCTGCCAACAGATCCCACCGACAACCCAGTCGACGCACTATTCTCCCAACCAATGACTGAATTCCTCAACACAAATCAAAACGGTGTCGTAGCGACTTAACTAAATGACGTTGCACAGCTTACGTCATCCTATCTGTCAACAGCTGGTTAACCAAAACTAGCGACTGGATTTCTCAACAACGCAACAAATCCCTGCGACTGGTACCAGAAGCAACACTCGAAACGCAGCGTTTCAACTAATCTAAACGACATCGCTTAACCACGTCAGCAAATCTGTTGAACTAACACAAGCAACGACTGATCGCTACTAGGGGCAAACACACCAGCTGCTGATTTCTTAGCGTTAACCAAAACGACGTCGCCTCCACTAATCCAAACGACGGCGTATTGCACTTCGCTACAGGAGCTTGCTGCTAACAGATATCACCCAGTCGATGCCTCACAAAACGTCACCGTTTCGAAATCCCTTAGCGCTCTCTGCTGAATCCATGTAAGCGTTGCTGCTGGTAGATCCTACCCAACGCACGCCAACAAAATACTATCTGCTGGCAGACTTTGCCAATGACTGGTCACTCACGCCAAAACAACGGCGTTTGATCTTCTGCATTACAAATACACGCTACGACTGGTTTTCACCACCGACCAGTTGCTAACTCAAACACCAAAATCATGGGGATACCAGAATTGTTCTAAACACAATTAATCCAAAAATTAATCTTATACAATCCAGGTCTCACATTTAGATCCCTCCTTGGCTGAACCTTTCTCCAACCATATTTTACCTTCGTTGAATTACGCCTTGGCTGGTTAGGAACAAATGACTTAGAACCAGCTTTCGCTTTGTCTTTGTCCAATTTGTTCTTTATCCAGCTGGGCTTGGAATTCTCAGGTCTTTGAAAGCCGATACCAGCTTTTACTTGATGGTTCAACTTGGGAGAGGTCTGGTCATTATATGTCATCGACTCACAGCAGTCATATATCACGTTGGCTTTGACAAAGCTCATCTTATTGAACTTTTCGTACACCAGCTGTGATTGAGTACTTTTTCTCCTTCACTGCTTTCACTACTATTGAAACCCAAGCCAGTTCTATCACTCGCTGGCTTCTGAATTACAAACAGCTTATCAAGAGAAGCAGAAGACTTTGTCCAGGAGCTCATTGTCAAATTTAATTTTTCAATTTCAGCTTTGAGCTCACTGGATTCATTTCTCAACAGTTCATTTTTCATCATCAGCTTACTCAACTCAGTCTTCAAATTGTCAATGTCATCAAGCGTGTCAGTGCTTGATTCAATTGAACTATTTTTCAGACTTTTTTTTCAACTTTGATTTCCTCAAATGAGTGAGAAAGATTCTTGTACTCTTTGACCATATCATTAAGTGCATCGATAAGGTCTTCTCGTGTAAATTCAATATTAGCGAAATCAAATACCTCATCTTCCGAAGTTTGATCAGCCATGAGGCAGTGAACCTCCTCCTGTTTACTATCACTTGATGAGGAGCTGCTGCTGGAGGAAGAGTCTGAATCAGTATCTGCCCAGCTTTTGGTGCTTTCCTCAGCCATCAGCACTTTTCTGTCATTATTTCTATTGGGCCTTCTGTCAGATCTAGTTCTCATCCTCCTGTCTTTGGATTTATCCTTGGATCTGTCAACAGTTCTCTCATTTTTCTTGTCATCTTGTTTGTATCGATCCTCCTTCTTATCATCTCTTCTGTATCTGTCTTAGTTTCTTGGGCCTGTTGCAATCAGCTGCAAAATGACCCTGGACTACCACAATTGAAACAGTTCATATCAGAAACAATTTTATCACTTTTATGAACATTATTATAAGGAGCAGAAGTGTTGTAGGATCTTCTCAAGTATTTCCCAAACTTCTTAACGAAGAGGGACATGACATCGTCGCTGAGTTGATCAGCCGTCTTGCTAGTGCTTGGAGAGCACTGTTCAGTTGTTGTAGTAGCTAATGCTTTTGTCAGCTGGGATGTTGAGGGTCCAGCTTCTGCTCTTGTCTCCAACTCGAACTCATAAGCTTTAAGGTTTGCAAACAAGTCGTGAATTTCCAGATTGTTTAGATCTTTGGACTCCCTCATAGCCATCGTCTTCACGTCCCATTCCCTGGGCAGCGCTCTCATCACCTTCAATGCTAACTCTCCGTTGCTATACTCCTTGCCAAGACTCATCAACTCAATAACAACGGCACTGAATCTTTCATCGAACTCCGTCATGGTCTCTCCATCCTTCATCTTGATCGATTCATACTTCTGCTGAGCGACAGTCAGCTTGTTCTCCTTCGTTTCATCATTTCCTTCACATATTTGGGTCAGATTCTCCAATATTTCCTTGGCAGTAGCGCAGGTCTTGATCTTACTGAACATGTTTTTGTCCAACGTCTTGTAAAGAATATCCCTGGCCACATTGTCCAGATTCGCCTTCTTCTTGTCCTCATTAGTGTATTCATGTCTGCTCTTTTCCAGAAACTGAGGCTCGCCGTTAGATATAGCAAAGGCTAGATTTGGCTTCATTATCTTCAATGGTCCTTCCGTGATAACAGACCACATGTCGTCATCTTGAGCAGCCAAATGCGCTTGCATGCGAATCTTCCAGTCGTCGTAATCTTCCTTGGAAAACATAGGAATCTTGTTGTGAGAAGTGGACATTTTAATATATGATAAAACACAAACAACAATTGTTCAATACTGAGATGTGCAGGCTCAGATACCAATTGTGTTACGCCCGAACCCAACGGGACCACGAGATTTGGGTAAATAAAAATTTCGAAACAAATGAAGGGCTAAAAGATAATTTGTTATAAGCTGTATTCCTTATAACTTCAAAAGGAATAGAAACACATAGAAAAAACTAACAAACACTTAAATTGCGCGCCAACTACTGAAACTTGTTTGCGGAAAACAGAGTCTAATATATATAACTTTGCAATTGCGATTACAACATCCGAATTTCTACATGAATAAACAGCTGTTGTAATTGATTTCAATACAGTACTTCTAAGATACAAAACAACGACTGCTATGACATGGAATACGTTGGCCATTGATAAACACACACCACCCAACAGCTGATTCACGTTTCACCACCTGTTCGCTCTCAGCTGTCGCACCTGCACCATTTTAAAAGCTAATGAGCCTAGGGGCTCAGCAAGTAAAACCTGAATAATAACGAGTTCAAATACGCAGATGGACTTCTTATCATTTCATAAGTTAAAGGAACATCAATACGTAAACATTTCATAAACATTCATAACTTGGAGACAGGGAAATATAACCCAGATCTCAACATTAACATCATTTTCCTTAGATTTATGGCTCAGAAGCTCTCCTTAGGTCCGTGTTGCACCTGATCAAGTGACTACTGATATCAGCCTTAGCCATTTGGCTTCTTTACGTTGGGGCAACCGACATATAGACGGTTGCTCACCCTTCTAATTATGACCGTCTGTTATCTTTGCCATAAATCTTAAAATAAAATTTTGTTCCTTTAACATCTTTCGTAAAACTTCTTTCTCAAAATCCTCGGGTTCCATCGTTTTAAAACTTTTGCTTCCACTTTAAAATTTTACTGAGTATCTGGGTTCGGCTTTTGGAAACATAATCATTAACATGAGACCAGTCGCAAGAGAAACCAGTCGTAATGAATAAAACCAGCTGCAAGGATCAAACCTGCTACGAAGGCTTTTTAAACATATTAAATGAAATGGCGTAGTTAGCGCGTCAACCAGCCATAAGAAAAATGTTAAACGACCAGTCGCAAGAAAACGCTAACATATGTAAAACCAGTCGCAAGGACTTTACTAAAAGAAACCAGCTGCAATGAACAGTAGAAATCAGACACAAGGAATAACCAGTCGCAATGAACAGTACTTTAGAAACGAATATTGCAACTGCTGAAATTTGTACAATAAAATGCATCTGCTGATAAACAGTAGCATCTACTGGATTTTAATAACAAACATGCACCTGCTGATGAACAGTGCATCTGCTGAATTAACGAAGCAACGCAGCTGCTGGACAGTAGAAATCAGACACAAGGAATAACCAGTCGCAATGAACAGTACTTTAGAAACGAATATTGCAACTGCTGAAATTTGACAATAAAATGCATCTGCTGATAAACAGTGCATCTACTGGATTTTAATAACAAACATGCACCTGCTGATGAACAGTGCATCTGCTGAATTAACGAAAGCAACGCAGCTGCTGGATTTTAACAAAGAAATGCAACTGCTAAATAAAACTGGATATATGTAACATCAAAACAACAACTATGCTATCAGTCGTTGCCTATCAAACCAAACTTCATAATGGTTCGACTAGCAACTACCGATTATAACGTTATCAAATTCTGATATTACAACTACTAAATTGAAGAACACTCATAAACATTCTGGGAATAAACTCGAATTCTCATCACTTTAAAACGTCATAAACTTTCTGGAAAACATTTTGGAAGCATCATAAACATCAAAACATTATTTTTGAACCCATCTTCTTTCCTTTGAACATGTATAAATCGTTTTAAACATGAACACTAAACATAACATAACATACAGGCAAGGAGACTCAAGAACATCAATATATGCTTTAAATGGTGAGTCAAGAATCAGTTTTTACTTGCCTTAAGTCAAGCGTTGCAACAATAACTAGTCCTTGCAAGATCTTCTCCCTGAGCAACCACACGAGCTTTTCTGGAATTTATTTTGAAGAACACTAGAGAATTTCTTTGTAAATGATAAAGATCTTGCTTTGAAAACATGTTTAAATATGGAAGGGATTAGTGGCAAGCTACTTGTAGAATTAAGCATGACACATTTATAAATTTTGGTAAAATTCCCTTCCTCTCATTTTAATTTGTAAAACACCTTATCCAAAAGAAATCATTTGTCCTCCTTAAAAATATTTTCAATCATTTAAAACCTGCTCGTGCACTACCCTTGGAGTCACCTGCTGAAACCAGCCATGTCACACTTATCTTCTGAAATTAAAAGATCAGCGATACATAAACATTTCAAAATACCCATTATAAAATGAACAATGCATAATGTGGTCCTAAGGATTTTAGGGCGTTACAACTCTACCCTCCTTATTAAAATTTCTACCTCGAAATTTACGTACCAAATAGGTAAGGATAAATACTTAGCATATCAGCTTCTGTTTTCCACGTTGCTTCTCGCTCCGACTGGTTAGTCCGTTGTACCTTAACCATAGGAATGCTACGGTTTCTTAATCTTCTAATCTCTCGGAGGAGAATTCTTTCTGGTCGTTCTTCATAGCTTAAATCTGGTGATAACTGGATTGGTTCATGACTTAACACATGCGAGGGGTTAGGAACGTATTTCCTCAAAGCTGATATGTGAAAAACATTATGCACAGCTGCCAGCTGGGGAGGCAGTGCTAGACGATAGGCTAATGTTCCTATCTTCTCCAAAATCTCATAGGGTCGAATATACCTTGGACTCAGTTTCCCTTTCTTTCCAAAACGCATAACTCCTTTCATTGGAGCTATCCTCAAAAACACATGATCACCTGTTTCAAAATTCAGTTCCCTTATTCGATTATCTACATAACTTTTCTGTCGATGAGCAGCTTTCATTCTTTCCTTTATTTTCCTAACAGCTGTTGTTGTTTGCTCTACAATATCTGGTCCTAAACCAGCTCTTTCACCAACTTCATCCCAATGAAGTGGTGTTCTACACTTTCGGACATACAGAGCTTCATATAGAGCCATTTGAATCGTAGCTTGGAAACTGTTATTATAGGAAAACTCTACCAGTGGTAATTTCACATCCCAACCTTCTGAAAAATCCACAATACATGCCCTGAGAAAATCTTCTAAAATCTGGATCACCCTTTCTGATTGTCCATCAGTCTGGGGGTGAAACGCAGTACTGAATGTCAGCTTTGTACCCATAGCTTTATGTAGACTTTTCCAAAATGCTGATGTGAAGTTAGGATCTCTATCTGATACAATGGAAACTGGAACACCATGTAGCCTTACTACTTACTTAACATACAAATCTGCATATCTACTCACCTCGTAGGTTTTTTTAACTGGTAAGAAGTGAGAAGACTTAGTGAGTTTATCAATTATAACCCAGATGGAGTTATATCCTTGAACTGTTCTTGGTAATCCAGTTACGAAATCCATCGCTATACTCTCCCACTTCCATTCTGGAATGGGCAATGGTTTCAATAATCCAGCT
>KV010211.1:607160-637656 GCA_001598015.1 Dorcoceras hygrometricum | reverse complement strand
AGTCCAAACCTTTCAATTTCAGTCGCCAATGGATTTTGAACAACCAGCTGCGACAATCCTACCGATTTTCTAATCAATGCGTCAGCTACCACGTTTGCTTTTCCTGGGTGATAACTGATAGTATAATCATAATCCTTAACCAGCTCCAACCATCGTCTCTGCCTCATATTCAATTCTTTCTGGGTAAATAAGTATTTCAAACTTTTGTGATCTGTGAATATCTCACACTTATCCCCATAGAGATAATGTCTCCATATCTTAAGGGCAAAGACAACAGCTGCTAGTTCTAAATCATGCATTGGGTAATTCTTCTCATGGTCTTTCAGCTGCCTAGATGCGTATGAAATAACTTTATGATCTTGCATCAAAACAGCTCCTAGTCCCATCTTAGAGGCATCAGTGTAAATCACAAATTTTCCTTCATCAGTCGGAATAGTTAACACTGGTGCTTCTATCAATGCTTGCTTCAATTTGTCAAAACTGTTTTGACATTCAGCTGTCCAGTTATATTTCACCTGCTTTCTCGTTAACGTAGTCAGTGGAACATCAATCTTAGAGAATCCTTGGATAAATCGCCTATAGTATCCAACTAAACCCAAGAAACTCCTTATCTCTGCAACATTCTTTGGTGCTGGCCAGTCGCGAACAGCTTCTATTCTGGGTAATGGATACTTATTCTTAATCGTTAATTTGTTCAACTCCCGTTAATATATACATAACCTCATACTCCCATCCTTTTTCTTAACAAATAAAGCAGGGGCTCCCCAGGGGGAAGTACTTGGTCTAATAAACCCCTTCTCTAACAGATCTTGTATCTGTTTTTTTAGTTCCTTCATTTCCGTTGGAGCTAATCGATACAGTGGTCTAGACACTGGAGCATATCCTGGAACCAAATCAATTGAAAATTCCAGCTCCCTGTCTGGTGGTAGTCCCTGGATGTCTTCTGGAAAAACCTCAGGAAACTCATTTACTATCTCCACATCTGGCAGCTGGGGTCTATCAACCGCTACTAAAGATGATATAATTAAAGGGACTTTATTAACATATTTGGCACCAATCTATTCCCAAAATCATATAAAATTCTGGCATCGACAATGCAATCAAATCAGCGGTAATCTTATGTCCTTGAAGTTTAAGTTCTAAACTCCTAAACAATTCATGGGATACCAGCTTCTCTCCTGATGGTACTGATACACAATAACCTATCAATACTTGCTCCGGCTGGATAGGCAATTTCTTAACAAATTCAGCCGCAATGAATGAATGTGTAGCTCCTGAATCTATTAAAGCCAGAGAAGGAAATCCAGCTATCGAAATTTCACCTGTAACTACTGTCGAGTCTGGATTGGCTTGTTCAGCGGTCATTACGTAGGCTCTACTAGTTACCAGCTGCTTGGATTTTGGACAATTCTTCATAATATGTCCTCGCATCCCACATTTATAGCAGACATTTTGTCCAAGTCTGCACTGTCCAGGATGAGATTTCTGGCACTTAGGACACACTGGCCTATTATTACCAGCGGGAACAGAACTAATAGGTTGAATCAGCAGAGGTTTTTGCTCCTGAGGCCTTTGCTGGATCTTGTTCTGTTTCTTAAATGGCCTCTGGTCCTTCTGCTGAAAGGCTTGTCTCTTCTGCTGCCTTTCCTCGTCAAGATCCTTCCAATCCCTTTCAATTTGCAGGGCTCTATCCACTGCTTCTCTATAAGTCCTTGGCACAGATAGCCTGACATTCATTTTGAACATAGGCTTCAATCCTTCCACGAAATGATTTAATTTCTCCTCTGGATCCAAGCAATGGCAAAAAATAGCACCCTCTTTCAAACACACGTGCATATTCTTGCACAGTTGAACTTCCTTGTTAAGGGTCAAGAAATCCCTCTTCAATTCAGACCTTTTACCAGCTGGAAAGTATTTTTCAAAGAATACTTGCTTGAAATCTGCCCAAGTTAGGTTCAGCAGATCCACAGACAATTTGGCTCCCTCCCACCAAATCATCGCATCTTCCCTTAACATATAGATAGCGCACCTGGGCCTATCTAAATCAGGCGTTTGGAGGTACTCGAAGATGACCTCCATGGATTTGATCCAGCTCTCAGCGATTAGTGGATCAGTAGTACCACTAAATTACTTAGGCTTCTGTCGTCTGAACTTCTCCTGGGGATCATCATTACTTGGTCCCCTGCTGCTGGAAGATTGGCCATTGCCTCTATTATTTTGCTCTACCAGCAGTCGCAACAATTGAGTGATATTAGTATTATCACTATCGGTTTATTCTAAAGGAATACTTCTTCTGTTTCTTCCTCTTCCTGCCATCTTATATTCTATAGCCCGCAATCCACCACATATATTTATCAGAACATGCTAAAATAAAAGACAATGCTCTGAAAATAAACTCACAACTTAGAGGAACAGTCGATGAACTTTGATCCAGCTGATGGTGCGTGTTTTTATCTCAGGAACGTCGCTCTGATACATGTTGTGACGCCCAAACCCAACGGGGCCACGAGATTTGGGTAAATAAAAATTTCGAAACAAATGAAGGGCTAAAAGATAATTTGTTATAAGTTGTATTCCTTATAACTTCAAAAAGAAATAGAAACACATAGACAAAACTAACAAACACTTAAATTGCACGCCAACTACTGAAACTTGTTTGCGGAAAACAGAGTCTAATATATATAACTTTGCAATTGCGATTACAACATCCGAATTTCTACATGAATAAAAAGTTGTTGTAATTGATTTCAATACAGTACTTCTAAGATACAAAACAACGACTGCTATGACACGGAATACGTTGGCCATTTATAAACACACACCACCCAACAGCTGATTCACGTTTCACCACCTGTTCGTTCCTCAGCTGTCGCACCTGCACCATTTTAAATGCTAATGAGCCTAGGGGCTCAGCAAGTAAAACCTGAATAATAACGAGTTCAAATACGCAGATGGACTTCTGATCATTTCATAAGTTAAAGGAACATCAATACGTAAACATTTCATAAACATTCATAACTTGGAGACAGGGAAATATAACCCAGATCATTAACATCATTTTCCTTAGATTTATGGCTCAGAAGCTCTCCTTAGGTCCGTGTTGCACCTGATCAAGTGACTACTGATATCAGCCTTAGCCATTTGGCTTCTTTACGTTGGGGCAACCGACATATAGACGGCTGCTCACCCTTCTCGTTATGACCGTCTGTTATCTTTGCCATAAATCTTAATAAACTTTTGTTCCTTTAACATCTTTCATAAAACTTCTTTCTCAAAATCCTCAGGTTCCATCGTTTTAAAACTTTTGCTTCCACTTTAAAATTTTACTGAGTATCGGGTTCAGCTTTTGGAAACATAATCATTAACATGAGACCAGTCGCAAGAGGAACCAGTCGTAATGAATAAAACCAGCTGCAAGGATCAAACCAGCTACGAAGGCTTTTTAAACATATTAAATGAAACGGCGTCGTTAGCGCGTCAACCAGCCGTAAGAAAAATGTTAAACGACCAGTCGCAAGAAAACGCTAACATATGTAAAACCAAACGCAAGGACTTTACTAAAAGAAACCAGCTGCAATGAACAGTAGAAACCAGACACGAGGAATAGCCAGTCGCAATGAACAGTACTTTAGGAACGAATATTGCAACTGCTGAAATTTGACAATAAAATGCATCTGCTGATGAACAGTGCATCTACTGGATTTTAATAACAAACATGCACCTGCTGATGAACAATGCATCTGCTGAATTAACGAAAGCAACGCAGCTGCTGGATTTTAACAAAGAAATGCAACTGCTAGAATAAAACTGGATATATGTAACATCAAAACAACAACTATGCTATCAGCCGTTGCCTATCAAACCAAACTTCATAATGGTTCGACTAGTAACTACCGATTACACCGTTATCAAATTCTGATATTACAACTACTAAATTGAAGAACACTCATAAAAATTCTGGGAATAAACTCGAATTCTCATCACTTTAAAACGTCATAAACTTTCTGGAAAACATTTTGGAAGCATCATAAACATCAAAACATTATTTTCGAACCCATCTTCTTTCCTTTGAACATGTATAAATCGTTTTAAACATGAACACTAAACATAACATAACATACAGGCAAAGAGACTCAAGAACATCAATATATGCTTTAAATGGTGAGTCAAGAATCAGCTTTTACTTGCCTTAAGTCAAGCGTTGCAACAATAACTAGTCCTTACAAGATCTTCTCCCTGAGCAACCACACGAGCTTTTCTGGAATTTATTTTGAAGAACACTAGAGAATTTCTTTGTAAATGATAAAGATCTTGCTTTGAAAACATGTTTAAATATGGAAGGGATTAGTGGAAAGCTACTTGTAGAATTAAGCATGACACATTTATAAATTTTGGTAAAATTCCCTTCCTCTCATTTTAATTTGTAAAACACCAAACCTTTTCCAAAAGAAATGAAGGGATTAGTGGAAAGCTACTTGTAGAATTAAGCATGACACATTTATAAATTTTGGTAAAATTCCCTTCCTCTCATTTTAATTTGTAAAACACCAAACCTTTTCCAAAAGAAATCATTTGTCCTCCTTAAAAATATTTTCAATCATTTAAAACCTGCTCGTGCACTACCCTTGGAGTCACCTGCTGAAACCAGCCATGTCACACTTATCTTCTGAAATTAAAAGATCAGCGATACATAAACATTTCAAAATACCCATTATAAAATGAATAATGCATAATGTGGTCCTAAGGATTTTGGGGCGTTACAACTCTACCGTCCTTATTAAAATTTCGTCCTCGAAATTTACGTACCAAATAGGTAAGGGTAAATACTTAGCATATCAACTTCTGTTTCCCACGTTGCTTCTCGCTCCGACTGGTTAGTCCATTGTACCTTAACCATAGGAATGCTACGGTTTCTTAATCATCTAATCTCTCAGAGGAAAATTCTTTCTGGTCGTTCTTCATAGCTTAAATATGGTGATAACTGGATTGGTTCATGACTTAACACATGCGAGGGGTTAGGAACGTATTTCCTCAAAGCTGATATGTGAAAAACATTATGCACAGCTGCCAGCTGGGGAGGCAGTGCTAGACGATAGGCTAATGTTCCTATCTTCTCCAAAATCTCATAGGGTCCAATATACCTTGGACTCAGTTTCCATTTCTTTCCAAAACACATAACTCCTTTCATTGGAGCTATCCTCAAAAACACATGATCACCTGTTTCAAAATACAGTTCCCTTCTTCGATTATCTGCATAACTTTTCTGTCGACTTTGAGCAGCTTTCATTCTTTCCTTTATTTTCCTAACAGCTGCTGCTGTTTGCTCTACAATATCTGGTCCTAAACCAGCTCTTTCACCAACTTCATCCAAATGAAGTGGTGTTCTACACTTTCGGCCATACAGAGCTTCATATGGAGCCATTTGAATCGTAGCTTGGAAACTGTTATTATAGACAAACTCTACCAGTGGTAATTTCACATCCCAACCTTCTGAAAAATCCACAATACATGCCCTGACCAAATCTTCTAAAATCTGTATCACCCTTTCTGATTGTCCATCAGTCTGGGGGTGAAACTGATCTTCGAAATTGTCTTGGGTCTTGTTTCCTTTGAGTTATAAGAAATGCAGCTTATAACAAATCATCTTTTAGCCCTTCTTTTATTCGAAAATTTTTGTTTACCCCAATTCTCGTGGCCCCATTGGGTTCGGGCGTCACATAAGAAGTGAGCAGACTTAGTGAGTCTATCAATTATAACCCAGATGGAGTTATATCCTTGAACTGTTCTTGGTAATCCAGTTACGAAATCCATCGCTATACTTTCCCACTTCCATTCTGGAATGAAAAATGGTTTCAATAATCCAGCTAGTCGCTGGTGTTCAGCTTTCACCAGTTGACATGTCAAACATTCAGCTACAAACTTGGCAACATCTCTCTTCATTCCTGGCCACCAGTACAACTTCTGGAGGTCTTTGTACATTTTCGTACTTCCTGGATGTACTGAATACGGGGCTGAATGAGCTTCCTTCAAAAGTTCAACTCTTATATCTTCTACTTGGGGTACCTAAATTCTGCCCATAAATCTAACAATTCCGTCTTCTGAAAAATAGAGGTTGCTGCCTCTTTCTTTGTCGTGTTTAACCCATTTCTGCAATTGTTCATCTTGCAGCTGACCTTCTCGAATTTGGTTTAACAAATTTGATCTTACTGAGAGGTTTGCTAAGATTACATCATTACTGCTGCTGGACACTATTTCAAGTCCAAACCTTTCAATTTCAGTCGCCAATGGCTTTTGAACAACCAGCTGCGACAATCCTACCGATTTTCTACTCAATGCGTCAGCTACCACGTTTGCTTTTCCTGGGCGATAACTGATAGTACAATCATAACCCTTAACCAGATCCAACCATCGTCTCTGCCTCATATTCAATTCTTTCTGGGTAAAGAAGTATTTCAAACTTTTGTAATCTGTGAATATCTCACACTTATCCCCATAGAGATAATGTCTCCATATCTTAAGGGCAAAGACAACAGTTTCTAGTTCTAAATCGTGCGTTGGGTAATTCTTCTCATGGTCTTTCAGCTGCCTAGATGCGTATGAAATAACTTTATGATCTTGCATCAAAACAGCTCCTAGTCCCATCTTAGAGGCATTAGTGTAAATCACAAATTTTCCTTCATCAGTCGGAATAGTTAACACTGGTGCTTCTATCAATGCTTGCTTCAATTTGTCAAAAATGTTTTGACATTCAGCTGTCCAGTTATATTTCACCTGCTTTCTCGTTAACGTAGTCAGTGGAACATAAATCTTAGAGAATCCTTGGATAAATCGCCTATAGTATCCAACTAAACCCAAGAAACTCCTTATCTCTGCAACATTCTTTGGTGCTGGCCAGTCGCGAACAGCTTCTATTCTGGGTAATGGATACTTATTCTTAATCGTTAATTTTTTCAACTCCCGGTAATCTATACATAACCTCATACTCCCATCCTTTTTCTTAACAAATAAAGCAGGGGCTCCCCAGGGGGAAGTACATGGTCTAATAAACCCCTTATCTAACAGATCTTGTATCTGTTTTTTTAGTTCCTTCATTTCCGTTTTGGAGCTAATCGATACGGGTGGTCTAGACACTGGAGCATATCCTGGAACCAAATCAATTGAAAATTCCAGCTCCCTGTCTGGTGGTAGTCCCTGGATGTCTTCTGGAAAAACCTCAGGAAACTCATTTACTATCTCCACATCTGGCAGCTGGGGTCTATCAACCGCTACTAAAGATGATATAATTAAAGGGACTTTATTAACATATTTGGCCAAAAACTGGAATGACTCTTTTCCTGGTGGGTTGACAGCTACTGCTCGTAGTTTAAAGTCAATTACTACCCCATACTTAGTTAGCCAATCTATTCCCAAAATCATATCAAATTCTGGCATCGGCAACATAATCAAATCAGCAGTAATCTTATGTCCTTGAAGTTTGAGTTCTAAAATCCTAAACAGTTTGTGCGATACCAGCTTCTCCCCTGATGGTACCGACACACAATAACCTATCATTACTTGCTCTGGCTGGATAGGCAATTTCTTAACAAATTCAGCCGCAATGAATGAATGTGTAGCTCCTGAATCTATTAAAGCCAGAGAATGAAATCCAGCTATCGAAATTTCACCTGTAACTACTGTCGAGTCTGGATTGGCTTGATCAGCAGTCATTACGTAGGCTCTACTAGTTACCAGCTGCTTGGATTTTGGACAATTCTTCATAATATGTCCTGGCATCCCACATTTATAGCAGACATTTTGTCCAAGTCTGCACTATCCAGGATGAGATTTCTGGCACTTAGGACACACTGGCCTATTATTACCAGCGGGAACAGAACTAATAGGTTGAATCAGCAGAGGTTTTTGCTCCTGAGGCCTTTGCCGGCTCTTGTTCTGTTTCTTAAATGGCCTCTGGTCCTTCTGCTGAAAGGCTTGTCTCTTCTGCTGCCTTTCCTCGTCAAGATCCTTCCAATCCCTTTCAATTTGCAGGGCTCTATCCACTACTTCTCTATAAGTCCTTGGCACAGATAGCCTGACATTCATTTTGAACATAGGCTTCAATCCTTCCACGAAATGATTTAATTTCTCCTCTGGATCTCTTCCAATCAATGGCACTTCTTGCACAGTTGAACTTCCTTGTTTAAGGGTCAAGAAATCCCTCTTCAATTCAGACCTTTTACCAGCTGGAAAGTATTTTTCAAAGAATACTTGCTTGAAATCTGCCCAAGTTAGGTTCAGCAGATCCACAGACAATTTGGCTCCCTCCCACCAAATCATTGCATCTTCCCTTAACATATAGATAGCGCACCTGGGCCTATCTAAATCAGGCGTTTGGAGGTACTCGAAGATGACCTCCATGGATTTGATCCAGATCTCAGCGATTAGTGGATCAGTAGTACCACTAAATTACTTAGGCTTCTGTCGTCTGAACTTCTCCTGGGGATCATCATTACTTGGTCCCCTGCTGCTGGAAGATTGGCCATTGCCTCTATTATTTTGCTCTACCAGCAGTCGCAACAATTGAGTGATATTAGTATTATTATCACTATCGGTTTATTCTAAAGGAATACTTCTTCTGTTTCTTCCTCTTCCTGCCATCTTATATTCTATAGCCCGCAATCCACCACATATATTTATCAGAACATGCTAAAATAAAAGACAATGCTCTGAAAATAAACTCACAACTTAGAGGAACAGTCGATGAACTTTGATCCAGCTGATGGTGCGTGTTTTTATCTCAGGAACGTCGCTCTGATACCATGTTGTGACGCCCAAACCCAACGGGGCCACGAGATTTGGGTAAATAAAAATTTCGAAACAAATGAAGGGCTAAAATATAATTTGTTATAAGTTGTATTCCTTATAACTTCAAAAGGAATAGAAACACATAGACTAAACTAACAAACACTTAAATTGCGCGCCAACTACTGAAACTTGTTTGCGGAAAACAGAGTCTAATATATATAACTTTGCAATTGCGATTACAACATCCGAATTTCTACATGAATAAACAGTTGTTGTAATTGATTTCAATACAGTACTTCTAAGATACAAAAAAACGACTGCTATGACACGGAATACGTTGGACATTGATAAACACACACCACCCAACAGCTGATTCGCGTTTCACCACCTGTTCGCTCCTCAGCTGTCGCACCTGCACCATTTTAAATGCTAATGAGCCTAGGGGCTCAGCAAGTAAAACCTGAATAATAACGAGTTCAAATACGCAGATGGACTTCTGATCATTTCATAAGTTAAAGGAACATCAATACGTAAACATTTCATAAACATTCATAACTTGGAGACAGGGAAATATAACCCAGATCTCAACATTAACATCATTTTCCTTAGATTTATGGCTCAGAAGCTCTCCTTAGGTCCGTGTTGCACCTGATCAAGTGACTACTGATATCAGCCTTAGCCATTTGGCTTCTTTACGTTGGGGCAACCGACATATAGACGGCTGCTCACCCTTCTCGTTATGACTGTCTGTTATCTTTGCCATAAATCTTAAAATAAACTTTTGTTCCTTTAACATCTTTCGTAAAACTTCTTTCTCAAAATCCTCGGGTTCCATCGTTTTAAAACTTTATTTCCACTTTAAAATTTTACTGAGTATCGGGTTCGGCTTTTGGAAACATAATCATTAACATGAGACCAGTCGCAAGAGGAACCAGTCGTAATGAATAAAACCAGCTGCAAGGATAAAACCAGCTACGAAGGCTTTTTAAACATATTAAATGAAACGGCGTCGTTAGCGCGTCAACCAGCCGTAAGAAAAATGTTAAACGACCAGTCACAAGAAAACGCTAACATATGTAAAACCAGTCGCAAGGACTTTATTAAAAGAAACCAGCTACAATGAACAGTAGAAAACAGACACAAGGAATAACCAGTCGCAATGAACAGTACTTTAGGAACGAATATTGCAACTGCTGAAATTTGACAATAAAATGCATCTGCTGATGAACAGTGCATCTACTGGATTTTAATAACAAACATGCACCTGCTGATGAACAGTGCATCTGCTGAATTAACGAAATCAACGCAGCTGCTGGATTTTAACAAAGAAATGCAACTGATAGAATAAAATTGGATATATGTAACATCAAAACAACAACTATGCTATCAGCCGTTTCCTATCAAACCAAACTTCATAATGGTTCGACTAGCAACTACCGATTACACCGTTATCAAATTCTGATATTACAACTACTAAATTGAAGAACACTCATAAACATTCTGGGAATAAACTCGAATTCTCAGCACTTTAAAACGTCATAAACTTTCTGGAAAACATTTTGGAAGCATCATAAACATCAAAACATTATTTTCGAACCCATATTCTTTCCTTTGAACATGTATAAATCATTTTAAACATGAACACTAAACATAACATAACATACAGGCAAGGAGACTGAAGAACATCAATATATGCTTTAAATGGTGAGTCAAGAATCAGCTTTTACTTGCCTTAAGTCAAGCGTTGCAACAATAACTAGTCCCTGCAAGATCTTCTCCCTGAGCAACCACACGAGCTTTTCTGGAATTTATTTTGAAGAACACTAGAGAATTTCTTTGTAAATGATAAAGATCTTGCTTTGAAAACATGTTTAAATATGGAAGGGATTAGTGGCAAGCTACTTGTAGAATTAAGCATGACACATTTATAAATTTTGGTAAAATTCCCTTCCTCTCATTTTAATTTGTAAAACACCAAACCTTTTCCAAAAGAAATCATTTGTCCTCCTTAAAAATATTTTCAATCATTTAAAACCTGCTCGTGCACTACCCTTGGAGTCACATGCTGAAACCAGCCATGTCACACTTATCTTCTGAAATTAAAAGATCAGCGATACATAAACATTTCAAAATACCCATTATAAAATGAACAATGCATAATGTGGTCCTAAGGATTTTGGGGCGAACAATAAGACGGAAGGAAAGGATACGGTTTCATGAGAGAGAGAGAGAGCGAGAGAAAGTGATTCGAGTTGTGTCTCGAGAGCGTCTCATTCCAACTATATATAGTAATTGACGGTCGAGATTAGCACCTAAAATTATGTGACTCAAATGGAAAGCGAGTCTTTTAGGTGAGTGCTGAATGGGTGAGAGCCGATGTTTTGGGTTTAGGGCTGAGGGATAGTAGGGATTGGACCATCAAATTTGAGACACACTTCCACATTAGTTACTCTGCAAATTCAATTTTTGCTTGAACTTACCATTTTTCAGTTTCTGTTAGTTGTATAATTAATTCTAAATTTCAGCAAACGAAAATTAATTTCCTTCCGATATCAAGAAAATTACCAAATTTTGGACATGTCATCTGTAGCCATCATTTATATAGTGCTTTTCTACAAAAATTGAAAGATGAGATCAGAAATGTGAAGACCCGAAAATTTAGCTACCAAAAAAAAAAAAAATATTCTTCACCTGCTGGTCGAAAATCAGCAGGTGGTCGAAATTCAGCAGTTGATGGCGCGAGAGTAAAATGCCGTCATTACGAAGAACCAGCAGTTGCGCGTTAAATTGGTTACTGGAGCACAAGGGATGATACGTCGTCGTTTCGATCGTAGAGGTTGCTGCTAGCACGAGAGTGTTCGAGAAAGCGACATGTGTTGGTCAATATTTTTGAGGGATTGACTGCTGGATCAGCAGATGCGTGAGTTAAGAGTGACCAGCTGCTGGTTTGGGAAAACAGTCGAAGAAGTGGAGCGACGTCGTTAAGTTGAAATGCTGCGTTTTGGAACCAGCAGCGAGGGGATTGTGAGTAGTGCGTTGCGACTGGAGAACCAGCAGGTGGAAGTACTAGAAGATTTGATGGTTACAGGCCTTCTGCAAACACCCGTCACCGAGCCTGCTCAAGGTGAACTCCTAGCAACACCAACACAAAGCAGTCGCAGCTGCTGAATACAAGTGAATAATATTTTTCTCAAACGGCCTTTGTGTGGCACGTTTATTACAGACTCAATCTAGAATGAAACAGTGAATAACTCTATTGAGACTGTAAATCTTCTGGTTTCTAAACAAAGAAACGCTATTCAACAGGTGAACCAGAAGATGATGTGAGACCTGGATGGTATAAGATTAATTGTTGGATTAATTGTGTTTAGAACAATTCTGGTATCCCCATGATTTTGGTGTTTGAGTTAGCAACTGGTCGGTGGTGAAAACCAGCTGTAGCGTGTATTTGTAATGTGGGAGATCAAACGCCGTCGTTTTGGCGTGAGTGACCAGTCGTTGGCAAAGTCTGCCAGCAGATAGTATTTTTGTTGGCATGCATTGGGTAGGATCTGCCAGCAGCAACGCTTTCCTGGATTCAGCAGAGAGCGCTAAGGGATATCAAAACGGTGACGTTTTGTGAGGCATCGATTGGGTGATATCTGTTAGCAGCAAGCTCCTGTAGCGAAGTGCAATACGCCGTCATTTGGATTAGTGGAGGCGACGTCGTTTTGGTTAGCGCTAAGAAATCAGCACCTGGTGTGTTTGCCCCTAGTAGCGATCAGTCGTTGCTTGTGTTAGTTCAACATATTTGCTGACGTGGTTAAGCGACGCCGTTTAAATTAGTTGAAACGCTGCGTTTCGAGTGTTGCGTCTGGTACCAGTTGCAGGGATCTGTTGCGTTGTTGAGAAATCCAATCGCTGGTTTTGGTTAACCAGCTGTTGACAGATAGGATGACGTAAGCTGTGCGACGTCGTTTAGTTAAGTCGCTACGACACCGTTTTGATTTGTGTTGAGGAATTCAGTCGTTGGTTGGGAGAACAGTGCGTCGACTGGGTTGTCGGTGGGATCTGTTGGCAGCTGTTGAGGAGTTTATATAATTGAAGACTTGGTCTTCGATCGTTTACCAGATCCCATACTTAGCGAAATATTCTCTCGATTCTTGTCTTCGCTTCAAACCCTAGAGTACTGTTCACAGTGAGTTCTCCGGCAAATTCCCGTCGTTTTCGGCCATCGTTTGTTACGTTGGAGGTAGCGTTGGACTCCTCTTGCTAAGGTGCTTCGTTTATTACCCTTCTCTAAGGTAGCGGAGAAGCTGGAAGAGGATCGCAGAGACATCTCCCTTGTTTAGTTTGTTAGCATCCTATCCTAGCTTGTTGGGGTAAGTAAAGGTTCTACCTTCAAGCTTTGTTAGAGCTTTTCGTTGTGTGTAAAGGTAGAATTAGCACTGGTGGAGTTGATAACTCCCAGCCGTTGGCACTTCTGAGATGTAGTCCTTGAGCAGTTGTTTGTATTGGCTAGAAGGTGACAGATCTGTGTGTCGCTTGGACTATTCGTTGAAGCAATCTTCTTTCTAGTTGTATCTCAGGAATTTAAGGTACGGATCTTGAGCTTGTGATAGCTGGGAAGTTGCGTGAGATATTATGTGAAGCTACTGGGATGTTTCGATGAACATGGCTGTGTATTGCTTGCTGAGCATTTGTGTTTATGCTAGCTGTTTTATTGATGTGCATACACGCATTGTTCACACATGGTTTTAGATCCCTCGTGTATTGTATTTTGCATCTTCGTATCTTGTATATTGCTGTTGTTTCTTACCAGGATGCGAGGGCGAGCGGCAATACCGCACTCTCATCTCCCTGCTGGGATTGTTAGCCACCATGCGCCGAGTGGTTAACTACCACAGTTCATGGGCGAGGCAACGGCAGGTTGAGTTGTTTGATGCATCTGGTATTCGGGTGTAGTGTCAAGGCGAGTGGCTCATTAACACACTTTGAACACACGTCGTGGCCACTGATTCATTGCAGATCTTTTGGAGCTATGTTTGAGTTCCTTGGCTCCCTGTTCGGTTGTAGCCTTCAGCTTTTATCCGGTGTCTCATGCATAGCATCTGCATTTTATCTTATGCATTTCTTTTAGCTATTTCAGTTGCTCTCCGTACTGGGGTTTGACCCCATGTCCCTCTGGGCTTGGTTGTTTTTCCTTGTTGTGTTGTTTTTCAGGGAACCTAGGTTTACAGCTGGTCGTGGCTTTAACCCAGCTGGAGGTGCCCCAGGAGGTGGTTAGAGTATCCCAGTTGCGTATAGCATATTTATATGTATCAGTATAGTTAGCCAAGGGATGCCCTGTGCTTCGTTGTTGTATCCAGGGGTTGGAGTCTGATACTTGTGTTTGTATGCTATACTGTATTGTTATGGCTTGTATCCATTTGTTGTTTGGTCGGTCTCGTGAACTGGGATATCTATTTTGAGTATCGCACTATTTAAATTATATTATTTTAAACCGTCAGGACAAAATTTTACCCGCTTTTTTTGATAGCTTCCGCTTGTGTTTGTATGATTTTACTATGTTGAGAGCACGAGGCCTGACATTTTTGGTATCAGAGCTTAAGCTGGGATAAGCTCAATTTCTTTGATCACACTTGAGTCTAGGACAGTGTTGTGTGTTGCATGTGCTTGACTATGTGACTTACGTGCTGCATATTTCTGTTATATGCGCTCTATGCTGTACCTGTTTTGTGTTGTTTATCCTGTTGAGTGTATTCGTAGATGCCGCCTAGACGTCGTGGTAGAGGTAGGGGGCAGTTTGAGGAATCGGCAGGATATAACGAGGATCAGCGTAGTGCGCGTAGTCGTAGTCGTGTGGGACACGATGAGGAGGAGGAAGTTGAGGTTGCGGCGCCTCCTGTGGAGAGTATGGATGTCGTGATAGCGAGGTTTCAGATGATGAACCCTCCAGTGTTTAATGGTGACGAGTCCAGTGAGGATGCAGACTCGTGGCTCCGGAATATCATTGGTCTTTTCGATCGGGTGCAGTATGATGATGGTCTTCGGTTGAGTCTAGTGACCCTTTTGCTTAGGAAGGCTACAGAGCGCTGGTGGCGAGGCGCTTCTAGTACTCTGGAGGAGACCGGAGTTGGAATCTCCTGGGATAGTTTTTGCACTACTTTCCGGCAGGAGTATGTGCCCGAGTCTTATGTGAACGCCCGGGAGCGGGAGTTCGATCATCTGGATCAGGGCTCTATGACTGTGAGGGAGTATGCTCGTCAGTTTTCTTCGTTGCTGGCGTACGTTCCTCATGTTTCTGGCCGGGAGAGGGCCAAGCGGACTAGATTTCTTGGGGGCTTGAATGAAGAGCTATATCAGATGGTGCTGACCAGCAAACCCAAGACGTATGCTGAGGCAGTGGATAGTGACATCGACATTGAGGAGGGTTTGCGTAGCCGTCGTGCTCGTAGGCAGCAGGTGGCTCAGGGTGGTCGTCCCACTGGTCAGGGAGCGCAGTCTTCTCAGTCTTCCCAGTCAGCACATCAGCCCCAGCAGCAGCAGCAGCCGCAGGTGGCACAGCAGTCTGGCCGTCAGAGGTTCCGACCCCGCGGTCAGCAGTTCAAGAAGAAGTCGGGTTCTGGCTCTTCTGGTTCGGGCAGCTCGAGTAGCAGTGGTTCTCACGCTGAGTTTTGTGGTTTTGCGGTGGAAAGCATCCATGTACGCAGTGTGTTGGTGTGCAGGGTTCCTGTAATATTTGTGGTCAGTACGGGCATTTTGCTAGAGTGTGTCCGTCAGCTGGATCACAGCAGACCACGGCCCAGCCTCAGGGTCGTGGAGGTCAGTCTAGGGGTCGTTCCCCTCAGTTTCAGCAGCCCCGGTTGGGTGAGACTCGGTTCAGGCAGTTCCAGCAGCCTGGTCCATCGCGGTTTGGATAGTCGTCTCAGCCTTTCTTCTCTGGACCCCAGCATGCTCAGGTTAACGCCATCACTAGGGAGCAGGCCAAGGAGACGCCGAGTCGGGTGATCCTAGGTACTTGTTTTGTTTTCGATTTTCTTGCGCGTGTGTTGTTTGATATTGGTGCATCGCATTCGTTTATCTGTGATTCGTTTGTTGTTGAGCATGGTTTGCATACCATTCCTTTGCGCGATGCTGTTTCTGTTTCTACCCCTGGTGGTGTTAGCCTGTTCTCCTAGGAGATTTTGTTAGATGACGTGTTGCGTTTTGACGAGCATGTGTTGGTGGTGAGTTTGATCCTCCTGCTGTTGTGGGATTTCAATTGCATAGTTGGGATGGACGTGTTGTCCAAGTATAGGGCCTCTGTGGACTGTTTCCATGGGATTGTGCGTTTTAGGCCTTTTTCTGGCGAGAAGTGGGACTTCTACGGCCAGGATTCTCGATCAAAGATTCCGTTAGTCTCAGCTATGGAGATGTTCAGCTTGTTGTCCTTAGGGAATGCTGGCTTCTTGATCTACGCTTTGGATGCATCTTCTTCTTCCTGTGTGCAGCTTAGTGACGTTCCTGTGGTGCGGCATTTTCCCATTGTGTTTTCGGAGGAGATTCCTGGTTTTTCTCCGAGGCGGGAGATTGACTTCAGGATCGAGTTGGTGCCTTGCACAGCTCCGATTTCTCGTGCCCCGTATCGTCTGGCGCCTGCAGAGTTGAGAGAGCTCAAGGTGCAGTTGGATGATTTGCTGGAGAAGGTTTTATCCTACCTAGTATGTCGCCATGGGGAGCGCCCATCTTGTTTGTGAAGAAGAAGGATGGCTCAATGCGGATGTTCATTGATTTTCGCCAGTTGAACAAAGAGACAGTCAAGAACAAGTACCCGTTGCCGAGAATCGATGATCTGTTTTATCAATTTCAAGGTTCTGCTGTGTACTCTAAGATTGATCTTCGTTCAGGGTATCATCAGCTGAGAGTGAGAGATCAAGATGTCGTGAAGACTGTTTTTCGTACCCGATACGGGCATTTCGAGTTTCTGGTGATGCCGTTTGGTTTGACCAACACGCCTGCAGTCTTCATGGATCTGATGAACCGATTTTTTAGAGAGTTCATTGATCAGTTTGTGATTGTTTTCATTGACGACATCTTGGTGTACTAAAAGACTCCTTTGGAGCATAAGGAGCATTTGCGGATTGTCCTTCAGACGCTGAGAGACCAGCAGTTGTATGCTAAGTTCTCCAAGTGCGAGTATTGGCTGGATCGCGTCGTATTCCTGGGACATGTGATTTCAGCCGATGGGATTTCTGAGGATCCCAGTAAGGTTGATGCTGTTTTGAACTGGGAGCATCCCAGGAATGTTTCCGAGATTCGCAGTTTCTTGGGTCTGGCTGGCTATTACCGTCGTTTTATCGAAGGATTCTCTAGCATAGCAAAGCCGATGACTCAACTGACGCAGAAGGACAAGAGGTTTGTATGGACTGAGCAGTGCGAGAATGCTTTTCAACTGCTCAAGGAAAAGCTGACTACTGCACCTGTGTTGGCTCTGCCATCCGGTTCATGTGGTTTTGTTGTTTGTTCTGATGCTTCGCTCAATGGATTGGGTTGTGTGTTGATGCAAAAAGGTCGAGTCATTTCGTATGCCTCACGACAGTTGAAACCTCACGAGACTCGTTATCCAGTCCATGATTTGGAGCTCACAGCGGTGGTTTTTGCACTAAAGATCTGGCGTCATTACCTGTATGGCGAGTAATTTGTGGTGTACTCGGACCACAAGAGTTTGCAGTATCTGTTTTCGCAGCCTGACTTGAACATGAGACAATGTCTTTGGATGGAGCTGCTAAAGGACTTTGATTGCGAGATCAAATACCAGCCTGGGAAATCGAACGTAGTGGCCGATGCTTTGAGCAAGAAGGCTAGTGAGATGCTTGCATCGTTGTACATCTCTAACGATCAGGAGCATCTTAACACTACGGGTTGGAGATTCTACCCGGCTGAGGATTGTGTGGTGGTTCTTCTTTCCAAGTGGAGCCACAGGTTGTTTCGAGTATTCGAGCAGCTCAGAGGATTGATACTTCCATCCACGAATTGAAGTTGAAAGTTAAGGCTGGAGAGCTTGAGGACTATTCTGTTTCATCCGATGGTTGCTTGAGGTTTCGTGGCAGGCTGGTTGTGCCTAACCTCATTGATTTGAAGGAGGAGATTCTTCGAGAAGCGCACTGTAGCAGACATAGTGTTCATCCTGGTGCACGGAATATGTACCATGAGTTGAAGCCACACTTTTGGTGGGATGGCCTAAAGAGCGACGTTGCTGGTCTTGTCGCTCGTTGTTTGAACTATCAGATGGTAAAGGCCTAAAGGATGAGACCCGGTGGTCTGTTGCATAGTTTGGAAGTGCCCCAATGGAATTGGGAGCACATAGCGATGGATTTTGTGACGCATCTGCCTCGTACCAGCAGAGGATGTGATGCTATTTGGTTGTTTATAGACCGACTGTCGAAGTCTGCACATTTTATTCCCTATGGGATGACCTTCTCGCTGAAGAAAATGGCGAAACTGTACGTGGATTTCGTGGTGAGATTTCACGGTGTGCCCGTTTCGATCGTATCCGACCGAGATCCGAGGTTTAATTCCAGGTTTTGGAAGAGTTTTCAAACAGCTTTGGGTACCAGATTGGCGATGAGCACAGCGTATCATCCCCAGACATATGGCCAATCTGAGAGAACTATCTAGACGTTAGAGGATATGTTACGAGCTGTTGTGTTGGATTTCGGAGGTAGCTGGAAAGACGCGTTGTCTTTAGTAGAGTTTTCCTACAATAACAGCTATCAGGTGATGATTGGCATGGCGCCGTTTGAGGCTTTGTACGGCAGGAAGTGCAGATCGCCAGTGTGTTGGGAAGAAGTGGGGGAGAAGCAGCTCTCTGCCCCAGATTTTGTGCAGCAAATGATGGATCATGTGGATCTAATTCGACAACGGATGAAAGCTGTCCAGGATCTCCAAGCCAGTTAAACAATTAAGAGGCGTCGACCTCTCGAGTTTCAGGTTGGTGATAAAGTTTTTCTAAGTTTCTCCATTTCGCAGTGTGATGCACTTTGGACGCAAGGGAAAGTTAGCCCATCGTTACGTCGGACCGTATGAGATTGTTGAGAGGATTGGACCGTTAACGTATCGGTTGTTGTTGCCTCCGGAGTTATCTTCTTTACATGATGTCTTTCATGTTTCCATGTTGAGGAAGTACGAGCCAGATCCGTCTCATGTGCTTAGAACTGACGAGGTGGAGCTAGATCAGTCGTTGAGCTATCAGGAATACCCCTTGCAGATCCTTGGCCCAAAAAGAGAAACAGTTGAGAAATAAGACCATTCCGTTGGTGATGGTGCAGTGGAGCAAACATGGTAGGGAAGAAGCTACATGGGAGCTGGAAGAAAAGATGCAGCGCGAGTGGCCGCATCTGTTTGAGTAGCTGTTGAGCTAAAGTTCCAGTAGTTTGTAGCTTTTGGTTGTATTTTTCTTCCCTAGTTGTTGTTAATTGTTTGCTCAGTTATCTTGAACTCCTGGTCTTGTGTTAAGCGAATTTCTGTTCTGGCTTATTGTTGCTGTGTTGAACTTTCAGAATTATTGTTGTTGTTTGATTTCGGGGACGAAATCCTTTTTAGTGGGGGAGAAATGTGAGACCTGGATGGTATAAGATTAATTGTTGGATTAATTGTGTTTAGAACAATTCTGGTATCCCCATGATTTTGGTGTTTGAGTTAGCATTTGGTCGGTGGTGAAAACCAGTCGTAGCGTGTATTTGTAATGCGGGAGATCAAACGCCGTCGTTTTGGCGTGAGTGACCAGTCGTTGGCAAAGTCTGCCAGCAGATAGTATTTTTGTTGGCATGCGTTGGGTAGGATCTGCCAGCAGCAACGCTTTCATGGATTCAGCAGAGAGCGCTAAGGGATTTCGAAACGGTGATGTTTTGTGAGGCATCGACTGGGTGATATCTGTTAGCAGCAAGCTCCTGTAGTGAAGTGCAATACACCATCGTTTGGATTAGTGGAGGCAACGTGGTTTTGGTTAGCGCTAAGAAATCAGCAGCTGGTGTGTTTGCCCCTAGTAGCGATCAGTCGTTGCTTGTGTTAGTTCACAGATTTGCTGACGTGGTTAAGCGACACCGTTTAGATTAGTTGAAACGCTGCGTTTCGAGTGTTGCGTCTGATACCAGTCGTAGGGATCTGTTGCGTTGTTGAGAAATCCAGTCGCTGGTTTTGGTTAACCAGCTGTTGACAGATAGGATGACGTAAGCTGTGCGACATCGTTTAGTTAAGTCGCTACGACACCGTTTTGATTTGTGTTGAGGAATTCAGTCGTTGGTTGGGAGAACAGTGCGTCGACTGGGTTGTCGGTGGGATCTGTTGGCAGCTGTTGAGGAGTTTATATATTTGAAGACTTGGTCTTCGATCGTTTACCAGATCCCATACTTAGCGAAATATTCTCTCGATTGTTGTCTTCGCTTCAAACCCTAGAGTACTGTTCACCGTGAGTTTCTCCGGCGAATTCCCGTCTTTTTCGGCCATCGTTTGTTACGTTTGAGGTAGCGTTGGACTCCTCTTGCTAAGGTGCTTCGTTTCTTACCCTCCTCTAAGGTAGCGGAGAAGCTGGAAGAGGATTGCAGAGACATCTCCCTTGTTTAGTTTGTTAGCATCCTATCCTAGCTTGTTGGGGTAAGTAAAGGTTCTACCTTTAAGCTTTGTTAGAGCTTTTCGTAGTGTGTAAAGGTAGAATTAGCGATGGTGGAGTTGATAACTCCCAGCCGTTGGCACTTCTGAGATGTAGTCCTTGAGCAGTTGTTTGTATTGGCTAGCAGGTGACAGATCTGTTTGTCGCTCGGACTATTCGTTGAAGCAATCTTCTTTCTAGTTGTATCTCAGGAATTTAAGGTACGGATCTTGAGCTTGTGATAGCTGGGAAGTTGCGTGAGATATTATGTGAAGCTGCTGGGATGTTTCGATGAACATGGCTGTGTATTGCTTGCTGAGCATTTGTGTTTATGCTAGCTGTTTTATTGATGTGCATAAACGCATTGTTCACGCACTGTTTCAGATCCCTCGTGTATTGTATTTTTCAGCTTCGTATCTTGTATATTGCTGTTGTTTCTTACCAGGATGCAAGGGCGAGCGGCAATACCGTACTCTCATCTCCCTGCAGGGATTGTTATCCACCATGCGCCGAGTGGTTAACTACCAGAGTTCATAGGCGAGGCAACGGCAGGTTGAGTTGTTTGATGCATGTGGTATTCGGGTGTAGTGTCAAGACGAGTGGCTCATTACCACACTTTGAACACACCCCATGGCCACTGATTCGTTGCAGATCTTTTGGAGCTATGTTTGTGTTCCTTGGCTCCCTGTTCGGTTGTAGCCTTCAGCTGTTATCCGGTGTCTCATGCATAGCATCTGCATTTTATCTTATGCATTTCTTTTAGCTATTTCAGTTGCTCTCCGTACTGGGGTTTGACCCCATGTCCCTCTGGGGCTTGTTTGTTTTTCCTTGTTGTGTTGTTTTTCAGGGAACCTAGGTTTTACAGCTGGTCGTGGCTTTAACCCAGCTGGAGGTGCCCCAGGAGGTGGTTAGAGTATCCCAGTTGCGTATAGCATATTTATATGTATCAGTATAGTTATCCAGGGGATGCCCTATGCTTCGTTGTTGTATCCAGGGGTTGGAGTCTGATACTTGTTTTTGTATGCTATACTGTATTGTTATGGCTTGTATCCATTTGTTGTTTGGTCGGTTTCGTGAACTGGGATATCTATTTTGAGTATCGCACTATTTTAAATTATATTGTTTTAAACCGTCAGGCCAAAAGCGAAAATTTTATCCGCTTTTTTGATAGCTTCCGCGTGTGTTTGTATGATTTTACTCTGTTGAGAGCACGAGGCCTGACAGATGAACTCGAAGATAGAACTGTGAAAATCAACACTTGTGTTCTTCGAGTTTTGTGAGCTTTTGAGAGATAGCTGCAATGTGTGATAAGCTCAAAGATAATGAGAACGACGAATGGCGAGAATGACAGAGAGCTAAGATTGTGAATGACCGAGAGCTTCAAGAGTTTCTTCAGTTCAAATTCCAGCTCTATATATAGTCTTCGTCCTCCAACGGTCATTAAATTTGGCTAAGGAAACAAAATCCCTTTTGAAAACTTGTTAATTGTATGACCGTATATTCTGCTCCACCAAATGGTAAATTGCACATTGTCAGAGCCAAATTGTCGTGTTTTAATATTTGTGCAATCACCATAAAACGTTCTCTGTAAATGTGTACTATTTACCCAAAATATTACCAACGTTGTCTCCTTAATTCCAGGCAATTGTACGATTCAATCTTCACCATTGATTCTTTCCAATTTGAATATGTAATGGCGTTTGAATCGATTTGTCGCTTGCGCATGAATTCTCTTACTGTTAAAACAACTTTTTCTTTCTTGAAGAAGATGAATAGTTCATCGCTGATAGTATCATAAACCAACTTCTGAATTTTAGCGCTAAGCCAAAATGCTGTCGTATCAACTAATCCAAACGACATAGTTTTGTTGTTCGTTAAGAACCACACTAATACTTGAATAGTTGCGTCTGACATCAAATCAACAACTGAATCCCCAATGGCTGAATACACTTCTTAAAGAAATACCCAACGTCTGAATATGCTCGCTACTGAAGTAGAATTCAACTGCTGATCTCAAAAACCAACGACTGATTATACCAACTGCTGATTAGATATCCAACGCCTGAATAGATACCCAACGTCTGAAATAACTTTCTTTTTGCAAATACAGAATATGACATAACGGCTGGTTGAAACGACTGAATGTTCCAACAATAATCACGACTGAATCAAAAACACTGTAGCCAACTACTGAAAATACTTACTACTGAAATATATACCCAACTGCTGAAATACACTCGCTACTGACGCTAATATCCAATTGCTGAAATATGTTGACTACTGAAGTGAATATCCAACTGCTGAATAAATATACTTCTGACATAAGTACAACGGCTGAATGAATACCAAAGTCTGATTGCGTAACCCTTGATCAACATCTGAATTGCTCTCACGACTGATATAAAAACCAGATACCAGAAACTGATAACCGTATGTCTTCAACCTCTGAAATATTCCCGAATACCAAGATCTGATATAACAACTGAAATATTCAAACCAATATCTGACTGGTCAATTCAACATCTGAATATATTTAACTCAAAGTCTGAACTAATATCGAATGCCCAAGTCTGAGATAACCTGACTGCTGAATATACTTTGCTGTTAATTGCAACGGATGATTCTCCAGAAGTATCTTCGTATTAGCACTTGTATTATTTTGTTATCACCAAAACTAATAAATTTTATCTTAACACACTTTTAACTGTTATCCGTTGCTATCTATCTTGATCAATGATCATCTTTGAGTTTCCTTCGAGATTCTGGCTCCCTGCCGTTGGTTGCAGCCTTCAGTTGTGTCAGCTGTTCATGCATATTATCTGCATATTACTTGTTGCTTTACGTTAGCTGTTATATATTGCTCTTCTTACTGGGGTTTGACCTCGTGTCCCTCTGGGGCTGGTGTTGTTTGCCTGTGTATGTATTTACAGGTTATCATGGTTACTCTGCTGGTCGTGGAGTAGACCCAGCTGGAGTTGCCCCAGGAGGTGGTTAGAGTGTCCCAGTTAGCTTATAGCATATATGTATAAGCACTGTTAGCCGGGGGATGCCCTGTTTGTTATTGTATTTCAGTTGTGTTCTGTAGTGCTTGTATCTGTTGAATGTTGTACTGTTGTATTGAGTTACTTTAATTACTGGGATATTTTGAGTATTTCAGTATTTTAAATTATGTATCCTTCAGTCAGGCCAAAGCGAAAATTTTAATCACTATTTTATTGTTTCCGCTAGTGTTTGCGTGGTTTAACTCTGTGTTTGTGCACGAGGCCTGATATTTTTGGTATCAGAGCTTAAGCTAGGATAAGCTCGATTTCTTTGATCACACTTGAGTCTAGGTACAGTGTTGCGTGTTGCATGTGCATGACTATGTGATTTATTTGTTATATGATATATATGTTGCTGTGTGACCTTACCCTCTTAGTGCCTTCGTAGATGCCACCTAGACGTAGGGATAGAGGTAGAGGGAAGTTTCAGGAAGAGTCCGAAGGTCAGAACGAGGAAGTACAGCGTAGTGTTCCTCGTCGTGGACACGATAGACAGGTTGACTTGGAGGTAGATGAGCTGGCAGCCCGTGTGGACGATATCTAACTGGTGATGGCGAGGTTTCAGCGGATGAACCCTCAAACATTCAATGGCGATGAGCCTAGTTCCGATGCTGAGTCCTGGTTGCAACATATTACCGGGTTGTTCGATCGTGTCAGGTATGAAGATGAGCGAAGGCTGAGTTTGGCGACGTTTCAGTTGAGGAGAAGTGTCGAGCGTTGGTGGAGAGGTGCTTCGAGGACTCTAGAGGAGACAGGTGTAGGGATTTCGTGGAGTAGCTTCTGTACTACCTTTTGTCAGGAGTACGTTCCGGAATCTTTTGTGAACGTCAGGGAGCGAGAGTTTGATAACCTGGTGCAGGGATCTTTGTCCGTGGGAGAGTATGCCCGGAGATTTTCTTCTCTTCTTGCGTATGTTCCGCATGTTGCTGGCCGAGAGAAGGCGAAAAGGAACAAGTTCATGGAGGGGCTCAATGAAGAGCTGTATTCTTTTGTGTTGGCGGGTTCACTGGCGAGCTATGCAGAGGCGGTGGACATGGATATAGACATTGAGGAAGGGCTGTAGAACCGTCTGTAACGCCCCGAAATCCAGATTATGTGAGAATGAATGCATGACTAGGGGAAAAATATTTTTAGATGATTACATGCCTTATTATGTGATTTATTTATGATGCATGGTATGCATGTGTTATTTTTCAGCCTGCTTGAGCTACGGACGCGTGGACGAGATTAGGGTCGACCGGAATGAAAATAATTTGAGATTTTAAGTTATGAGATTTTTAATAATGAATTTATTTTATTTTAAGCAGCAATTTCAGAAAATGGGGACTTTTATAATTATTTTGGAGGGGAACCCTTTTCTCGCCTATACGAGCTGTCTTATTGGATTTTAAAGTGTTTTAAATTTTGAGGAGGCTTAAATTTCGAAAATATCTAATCTTTAAAGCCAAGTTTTGAGTTTTAATTATCCTTTCAATTAATGGAGGGGCTAGCATGTCATTTTACATTCCTTTTATTAATTAAATCATTAGGGGTTAAAATTGTCACACTCATTTTATTAAACACCAAGTCCTAATCAAACCTAGCCTCCATAATACACAACCAGTCCCTCTTCCCCCATAGCTCAAAGTTTCGAAAATTCCCTTTCCTTGGTGAATTTTGGTGATCCAAAACCGATGGTGCCCCGATCTCGCATCTACAACGTCGTTAACTCGCAGATCTCTATCCTCTCCAAGCCAGGCATCTATTCCTTTTCTCACCATTTAAGCCATAGTAAGCTGTTTTTAATGAAAACTTCCATGGATTGTATGTGATTTGTTTAGATCTATGCATAACGTTTGAGATCCATGCATGTTTCACAGTTTTCAAAACGTTTTTGATTCGTTTATTGTGATGCTTCGGTCATGGTCGGTTCATGGGGCTTAGGTTTTGTCCAAGAGAGGTCTAGGTAGTTAGTACATCAACTTAGGATCACGTAGGTCCAAACTAGAAGTGATTTGGTCAAGAAATGAATTAGTTATGAATTTTATGATCAGCATGTGTCCTTCCTGGTCGTCTGAGCACTACAGCAGCGTTGTTGGGATCGTTTAAGTCGCTTATAAAGTCTGTGTGGTTAAGGTTGATTTCATGAGATAGCCCATTGATTTAGGGTCACGTAGGTCTAAACGGGGGTCGATTTGGGCGAGAAACAAATTAGTTATAAATTTTATGGCTAGAACGTTCCTGGTTGCAGTCTGCCCACAAGCTGTGAGCTTGCGGGCGTCGGTTTGGTCACATACTATATTGTTTTGAGTTTCGTTTATTCCTGTACCTAGTATATTGAGTTAGGGTGATGTGGGTTGAAGAATAGAGTGATTTCGATAAGAAATAAATTTTTAATGATTTTTGTCGCTCGAATTGAGCCGTGTCGAGTCATTTTCGTGAAAAGATTTCGAGTCTTAGGGGCTGCTAAAGTTTGTAGATGATTTTATTTGATGTTTTAAGCATATTTTAAGATATTTTTCATCATTCTTAGAATTTATTTGATTTATGGGATTTTTGGCAATTTTAGCGTATTGGCCGAAAATTTTAAAGTCAAAATCCTCTTTATGGGTCTAATACTTTTATCAAATTTTAAAGTCAAAAATTTAAAGTCAAAATCCTTTTTATGGGTCTAATACTTTTATCAACTTTTTTAAGTCAAATTTTGGTCATTGGGATTTTATTTGATCAAATTGATCAATGGTTCTTTATTTAGTAAAATTTTAAATGTTTGAATTTTTAGCAAAGGGTGGAGTCAATTAGAAATTTTAAATGTTTAATTTTATGTCTTGGATCGGCCGGTTCAATTGGATCGGTTGGCTGGTTCGGTTAGACTGGGTCGATTCGTCGTGTGTCGAGTCATAATATTTTAAAGTTGGTCGAGTTATTTTAATGTCGGACCTGTTATTTTAATTTTAAGCCAAAGATCCAATTGAGCCAGATGGTTCAAAATTGAGCCAAACTTTTAAAATAATTAAAGTTATGTTTATTTTTAAGTTTTTTTAGTCAAAATTGGGGCCTTTGGAATTTTATTGCAGTCAAAATCGATTTTTGGGGTTTAATGTTAGAGTAGATGCCCAACTAGCCAACTTGTGGCGTGTGGGTTTATAGACTCTTGTATGAAACAATCTTTATATATGATATTCGCATTTATTTATATGGCATTCTTTACTTTCATTGTGTTGTATGATGATTATCAATTGCGTTGAGTAAAGACCTAGAATGCACTAAAGTGTATGTTAGATGTGATAGTGGGTATGACGGCTATCATGAAACACATCTAATAGTCACTGTGTATTCTAAACATGTTCCTAGTCGATTGGGCCGTCAAAATGAGGATAAGGCCGCCCGAGCTTGAGACTAGTATCTGCGATGCGAAGTACCATGTTTCATTGGTAGGGAACATTGTGATGTTCTGAGCATGCAAATAGATAGTGACCTGGTGATCTATCGAACTACCCTCGTTCGGACTTTCCAAGTGGTTACCATTTGTCGAGTGGATAAGTCCGAGGTCTTGGTTGTACTGATTAGTCCTCAAAACTCGAAACGTCATTGAGACTCTACGTGATAGGCGTCTCACTTTGACCCGTTTGCCGACTCACTTGGGGTCATCAGGCGGCGGGATTGGGTGAGACCCCGATGCATGTAGGAGTCGATGCATCGTTGTCGAGGATTCACCGCTCGCAGACATGCGTGGATATCCTATGCTATCTGAGGGGATAATAGTGTATAAATCTTTGGCCAGAGTACTAGAAGTGTTTTAGGTAAATGTGTTTACCTAGTTATACTCGCGATGTCACCATTCGATCTCCAAGATGTATGCATAGCTATCGGATCTTTAGCGACTCTCGATTTACCAATGGTCGCTGATCTGATCGGGATATATGGATTGAAAGGACCGTACTGTACGCTAACCACGACCAACTGGTTTTGCAGGCACTATCAGTGATACCTAGGGGATCATGGGGAGATGTTGCTAGACGCTCTTACCATGATCCGATGGGCAAGTCCGGAATTGTGATTCCGGAGCCACAATGGTTGTGGGCCCATGGCTAGCTGTATCCCTGAACCATTGAGGGTCACACAAGTACTGGATTCGAGATTCCCTCACGGATACTGAGCTCAATGTGTTGAGCATGAGAAGAGGATTTTGGGGAGTGCGACTTCCTAAAAGTCAACAGGGGTCAAATCGTGATTTCCGCTGTTGAGGGACAAAACGGTCATTTTGCACTGGGGTTCTGAAAAATGGTTTTTCATATCATAGTATTCAGTTTTGGAAACTTAGTCGATCGGTCCGATCTGATCGGCGATCGGAGTTATGATGAAGTCACGGTGATGGGGATGAACCGAATGTTCATCCGTTGGACCCGGGCCCGTTGGGCCGGTCCAAGTCCATCATTAAGTCTACTTAAGATAGACTTAGACTTAATCACATAACTCATTACAAAAAAAAACCCTAAACCTAGCATCAAAAGTCGCCGCCTCCCTCCTCTCCTCAAAGTCGCCGCCGCCGCCGCCTCCCTCGCCGGAAATTGTTCCGGCCAACTTGACGAGGAGAATCCGTCCGCTGATCTCGTCAGGCCTTCTAGTGCAGGCTGACGAAGGAGTCTCCCTTCCGGTCGTGGACCTGATTGACGTAATCTACCGCCGCCTACCGAGAAGTGCCAGTTTCCTCGCGAAACTGGTCGGAGCCAGGCACGAGTTGCCAGAAAGGTAACCCCGAGAAACACCCTATGAATGGTCATAGCATGTTTGTTTTAGAATTGTATTGATCGTCTCCCGGCCCAAATTTTGTTCTTCCGCTGCCTCGCCGGGAGGCGTGATCCGGATCCTCCACGGTTCCCCAACATTGGTATCAGAGTCAGGTTCGGATCTGATCAATACAATTGTGCCTTATTGTATCTAATCTCTTGATTTTTAGATTGAACCGATTGAAACGAAAATCAAAACTTTGAAGTTGGCCGCCGGCCGCCGCCGTGTGCGGCGGCCCCTCTCCCCGCCGCGCGCATATGCGCGTGCATCATCGTGCGTCGCGCGCAAAAACCAGTGCGCTGGCAGCGCTTGGTTGCGCGACGAAGCTGTTGGACAGCGGCCGAGATGAGCGCGCCTGCCGCGCATAGCGGCCATTCACGCCGCGCGATGGGCGTCTTCACGTCGCGCACTGGCCGCGCGATTGGAGGCCGAGAGGTGGCCGACCGGCTACTGTTGATTTTGCGCAAGCTGTTGCGCTCATCGTCACCGGCCGTTTCATGCTTGTTGCGCGCTGGGCTGGCCGATGGTTGCTGGTTGGCGCGCTTGGCGCACGATTTTCGTGATGGCGGTCGCCGCCCGGCGATGCTCCGGCGATGTCGTGACTGATGATTTCTTCTAGGGTTTAGTTCGGGCCTGTCCCAGGCAGCCCGTGAAGTTTTCGGGCCGATATTCGATATCGGGCCCGTTTTGGTCGATTTTGAAATTTTGAGATTTTTGGGCCTAGAATTGTTTTAAGCCCAATTTGATACAATTAAAATTGCAAAATACGATTTTAATTTTGAAATATGATTTTATAAATTAAATATGATTTTGTTGATTAAAATTTGATTTTATCAACAAGATACGATTTTATTTATAAAATGCTATTTCGTAATTAAAATATGACTTCGTGGATAAATAATTTGATTATTTAAATTATGCATGTTAATTAGATTATCTGCATGATTGGGATGATCGAGAGCCGTGCCCAATTTGTTAGGTGTATGCGATAGGTTTTTGTGATTCGGTTGTATTAGTATTTTGATTATCATTTAAAGTGGGCCTGTTTGTGGTCCGTTCCCACCCCTTGATAAATGTATCCCTTATATGTCATGGTAAATTTAAATGTAAAATTACTAGATTTAGTGGGAGGACATCCGAAGACGGTGGACAATGATGATCAAGAATATTGAAGACCGAAGATCTATAAAACCGGAAGCATTGTAATAGGATTGCATTGCATATTGCATTACCCCTAGGATTGGACTCAGGTCCGTGGCTGGCAACCACGGACCGCATAGCTCTCGCGATCGATCATCCCAATGTTTTTATATATGTGATATATAGTTAGTTGAATCCGCATGTTTTAAATTTGATTTAAAATAAATGCATGAGACCAAAATTTTCGAAAATAAAATCCCTCATTTTAAATATGATTTAAAACTTATATCAAGATAAATGTTTATTCGATAAACTAAAGGGAATTTAAATTTGTTTAAATTATCCCTACCTTCCATCAACAATGGGTGTACGTCGATGCTACCCGTATACATGGCCCGGCTCATATTATTGAGGTGGTCATGTATGCCGGAAAGCTGTCCATGCCATTGACAATCGTTGTGAGTTCGGTTGGAACTCCCTTTAACGTTGGCTCATATTATTGGGGACGTTAAGGGGACCGTCCTTCACGACTCAACATTGATGGGTCATCTTGACACGTGATAGTAAACGGCGTCATATTATTGGGCCCTTACTGGACGTGAGGTGAATATATGGAGGTTGCACCGGTTGCAATTGGAAACTACCTTTTGGGGGTCATGGATGGTTGATATTATTCGGGTCCATGATCGCTTCATTGGGCTCCGTGTACCCACTAAAGAAACTTGCTTTCTCGATTTCATTAGAGGGTGGTGAAATCGTTAAAATAGTGGGAGGGTAATTCATAAAACTTAACGACCTTGTTTTATGTCTTAGCGATTATTTTATATACGGTTAGTAATGATTGTCTGTTTTCTTTCAGTATTACTGCTTATACAATGTCTTCGTTAAAAAACCCACTCACTGCTATACTGGATAGCAACAAGTTCACCGGTCTGAACTACCAAGACTGGCTCCGCAACCTCAACCTTGTGTTGGCTTCGGAGAAGCTCCTCTATACGATAGAGAAGAGTCCTCCGGAGGAAACCCCTGCCAATATCAGCCCTGAGGAGCTGATTACGCTTAAACAATGGAGGGACGACGCGGTCAAAGCTCGATGCTATGTGATGGCATCGATATCCAATGAAATGCAACGGCGCTTTGAGAAGACAAAGTATGC
>KV010211.1:576214-597206 GCA_001598015.1 Dorcoceras hygrometricum | reverse complement strand
GCACCTACAGAGCCAGTACCAGAAATGGTATCACCTAGGAGATCCGAAAGGGTTCCTAGGGCTCCTGAAAGATATGGTTTTCTCCTTGAAGATGATCAAGGTGATCAAGTTGTTGGATCTGATCCAAGAACTTTCAAGGAGGCAATTTCCGATGCTGATTCTAATTTGTGGCTTGAAGCAATGCAGTCTGAGTTTGACTCATGCATGCTAACCAAGTTTGGACTCTTGTTAATCCTCCCGAAGGAATTGTTCCTATTGGCTACAAATGGGTATACAAGAGGAAACTTGGGCCTGATGGTAAGGTAATGACCTACAAGACACGACTGGTCGCGAAAGGTTACACTCAAAGGCAAGGTGTTGACTATGATGAAACCTTCTCTCCAGTCGCAATGTTCAAGTCAATTAGAATCTTGTTAGTCATAGCCGCATGGTACGACTATGAGATATGGCAAATGGATGTGAAAACTGTGTTCCTTATTGGAAACATTAAGGAAGAGATCTATATGATGCAGCCTGAGGGTTTCACATCTGTTGGAAGCGAGCATAAGGTATGCAAGCTTCAGAGATCGATCTACGGTCTCAAACAAGCATCGCGAAGTTGGAACCTGAGATTCGATGAAACAATTAAGGAATTCGGTTTCATCAAGAATCCCGAGGAGCCATGTGTGTATAAGAAGGTAGTTTAAAGCGCTGTGACATTCCTCGTACTTTATGTTGATGACATTCTACTCATTGGGAATGATGTAGGAATGCTGCAATCAACTAAAGTATGGTTGTCTAGTAGATTTTCGATGAAGGACATGGGTGAAGCATCCTATATTCTTGGAATACAGATCTATCGGGATAGATCAAAACGGATGCTCGGACTCACCCAAGCCACCTACATCGATACCATACTTAAGAGGTTCTCTATGGAAGAGTCCAAGATAGGACACCTACCTATGTGCCACGGGGTCACTCTATCTAAGTCTATGTGTCCGAAGACTGATGAGGAGATAGAGAGTATGACACGTGTGCCATATGCCTCGGCAATAGGTAGTATTATGTATGACATGATCTCGACTAGACCGGATGTCGCATATGCTCTGAGTGTCACGAGCCACTACCAGGCCAACCCCGGCCAATTGCATTGGAAGGCCGTAAAGAATATTCTTAAGTACTGCCACTACCAGGCCAACCCCGGCCAATTGCATTGGAAGGCCGTAAAGAATATTCTTAAGTACTTGCGAAGGATTAAGAATATGTTCATAGTCTATGGGGGTGGTGAACTGAAACTGGAAGGCTACACTGATTCTAGCTTCCAGTGTGACGTGGATGATTCGAAGTCAACCTCTGGATTTGTATTCATGCTCAATGGTGGTGCTGTCTCTTGGAAGAGTTCCAAGCAAGACACCATCGCGGATTCAACCACTGAGGCTGAGTACATCGCAGCATCAGCTGCTGCTAAGGAGGCGGTTTGGATAAGGAATTTCGTCCAAGAGTTGGGCGTCATTCCTAATGGAGTTGGCCCAGTCCCGGTGTACTGCGAAAACACGGGTGCCGTTGCGCAAGCAAAGGAGCCTAGGTCTCACCAAAGATCCAAACACATACTGAGGAAATACCACATAATCCGGGATATTGTGGCTAGAGGTGACATAGCAGTTGAGAGAGTCGCCTCTACAGACAACGTTGCTGATCCACTTACGAAGCCCTTGCCAGGACCGTTGTTTGAGAAACATCGCGAAACAATGGGACTGCGTCTGATGAGTAGTTGGATTTAGGGCAAGTGGGAGATTGTTAGAGTAGATGCCCAACTAGCCAACTTGTGGCGTGTGGGTTTATAGACTCTTGTATGAAACAATCTTTATATATGATATTCGCATTTATTTATATGGCATTATTTACTTTCATTGTGTTGTATGATGATTAACAATTGCGTTGAGTAAAGACCTAGAATGCACTAAAGTGTATGTTAGATGTGATAGTGGGTATGACGGCTATCATGAAACACATCTAATAGTCACTGTGTATTCTGAACATGTTCCTAGTCGATTGGGCCGTCAAAATGAGGATAAGGCCGCCCGAGCTTGAGACTAGTATCTGCGATGCGAAGTACCATGTTTCATTGGTAGGGAACATTGTGATGTTCTGAACATGCAAATAGATAGTGACCTGGTGATCTATCGAACTACCCTCGTTCGGACTTTCCAAGTGGTTACCATTTGTCGAGTGGATAAGTCCGAGGTCTTGGTTGTACTAATTAGTCCTCAAGACTCGAAACATCATTGAGACTCTACGTGATAGGCGTCTCACTTTGACCCGTTTGCCGACTCACTTGGGGTCATCAGGCGGCGGGATTGGGTGAGACCCCGATGCATGTAGGAGTCGATGCATCGTTGTCGAGGATTCACCTCTCGCAGACATGCGTGGATATCCTATGCTATCTGAGGGGATAATAGTGTATAAATCTCTGGCCAGAGTACTAGAAGTGTTTTAGGTAAATGTGTTTATCTAGTTACACTCGCGATGTCACTATTCGATCTCAAAGATGTATGCATAGCTATCGGATCTTTAGCGATTCTCGATTGCTGATCTGATCGGGATATATGGATTGAAAGGACCGTACTGTACGCTAACCACGACCAACTGGTTCTTGCAGGCACTATCAGTGATACCTAGGGGATCATGGGGCGATGTTTCTAGACGCTCTTACCATGATCCGATGGGCAAGTCCGGAATTGTGATTTCGGAGCCACAATGGTTGTGGGCCCACGGCTAGCTGTATCCCTGAACCATTGAGGGTCACAAAAGTACTGGATTCGAGATTCCTGCATGGATACTGAGCTCAATGTGTTGAGCATGAGAAGAGGATTTTGGGGAGTGCGACTTCCTAAAAGTCAACAGGGGTCAAATCGTGATTTCCGCTGTTGAGGGGCAAAACGGTCATTTTGCACTGGGGTTCTGAAAAATGGTTTTTCATATCATAGTATTCAGTTTTGGAAACTGAGTCGATCGGTCCGATCTGATCGGCGATCGGAGTTATGATGAAGTCACGATGATGGATTTTAATTAGAGACCTGTTATATTAAGTCAAATGTCCAATTTTAAATAAATAGCCAGATGGTTCAAAATTGAGCCAAACTTTTAAAATAATTAAAGTTATGTTTATTTTTAAGTTTTTTTAGTCAAAATTGGGGCCTTTGGAATTTTACTGCAGTCAAAATTGATTTTTGGGGTTTAATTTGGTCAAAATCGATCTTTTAGTCAAAATCGATTTTTGGGGTTTAATTTGGTCAAAATCGATCTTTTAGTCAAAATCGTCTTTTTGAGGTCTTTGATTTAAATTGATTTTAAAAGTAAAAATCGATTTTAATAAGTCCAAATTGATTTCTAGAAGTCAAAATTGATTTAATTAGTCCATTTTTGCCTTGATTTTTAGGAGTCTAAATTTAATTTAATTAGGAAAAATGTTTAAAAGATGTGAACATTCGTTTCATCGACTAAATTTAGAGGGATGTTTAGTCCAGTTGTAGTGGGTCGGGCTCCTCCTTGACCGAAGTAGAAAAATGTAGAAGCCCGTAAGTGTATATTTAATTATATATGTAGTATTTTATGTACGCAAACGTTTTAAAGGAAACGATTAAATATATATTAACGGCCTAAGCTCTTAAATTTCATGATTTTAAGAAATTCACGCATCATGAGATTTTATGAAACGATCAGGCATGTCTCTTTTTAAGTTAAAACCCGAGGGATTGAAGTGATGTGGCAAAGTTTTATGATGGGAGTTAGCCGGGTAGCCGGGCCCGGGGATCCCCTGTTTTTAGGTATGATTATAGGGCCTATGGATCCTCGTGTGATATCGGGGTGAAGTGACAGTTTATAGGAGGTGTGACATATAGGGATCCTTGTGTGATATCGGGGTGAATCACACCGTCACGTACGTTGGTTATTACGACTGATCAGTCATACGCCCGCTCACATTCACTGATACGACTCATACGTTTTTCAGGTTACGTTACGCCAAGCCTTATATGTTATATGATATGTTATGATATGAAATGTATGAAGAAATGTTTAGATCATGCACGCATTCACGCTTTAAAGTTATTTTAATTACAAGTATGTGCTTGCATGCGATTTTATTAGTATGTACTTTGTTATGTATTACGATAGAGCATGCTGAGTCTCTAGGCTCACTGGGTTTAAATGGTACTGGTGATGATCCTGTAGATGAGTATATTCCAACTGGCGGTGGGGACCTCTGAGCGCCTGCTGCAGCAGTACCCCGTGACCACTTTTATGTTTCAGTTCTGCCATGATACAGTTCTAGATATTGGGTTTTAAACATGTTCACATTCAGTATTTTCCTCAGCGATTTTATTATGTTGGATGCTTTAACGTTTTAAATATTTCTTTATTTATGTTTAAAACGTATTTTTGAGAAAATTATTTAGCAATGTTTTAGAAAGGTAACGAGCCATACTTACTGAGTCGATCGGTCCGATCTGATCGGCGATCGGAGTTATGATGAAGTCACGATGATGGGGATGAATCGAATGTTCATCCGTTGGACCCGCGCCCGTTGGGCCGGTCCAAGTCCATCATTAAGTCTACTTAAGGTAGACTTAGACTTAATCACATAACTCATTACAAAACAATACCCTAAACCTAGCATCAAAAGCCGCCGCCTCCCTCCTCTCCTCAAAGTCGCCGCCGCCGCCGCCGCCTCCCTCGCCGGAAATTGTTCCGGCCAACTTGACGAGGAGAATCCGTCCGCGCTGATCTCGTCAGGCCTTCTAGTGCAGGCTGACGAAGGAGTCTCCCTTCCAATCGTGGACCTGATTGACGTAATCTACCGCCGCCTACCGAGAAGTTTCGATTTCCTCGCGAAACTGGTCGGAGCCAGACACGAGTTGCCAGAAAGGTAACCCCGAGAAACACCCTATGAATGGTCATAGCATGTTTGATTTTGAATTGTATTGATCGTCTCCCGGCCAAAATTTTTGTTCTTCCGCTGCCTCGCCGGGAGACGTGATCCGGATCCGCCACGGTTCCCCAACGTTTAATTTGGTCAAAATCGATCTTTTAGTCAAAATCGGCTTTTTGAGGTCATTGATTTAAATTTATTTTAAAAGTAAATATCGATTTTAATAAGTCCAAATTGATTTCTAGAAGTCAAAATTGATTTAATTAGTCCATTTTTGCCTTGATTTTTAGGAGTCTAAATTTAATTTAATTAGGCAAAATGTTTAAAAGAGGTGAACAATCGTTTCATCGACTAAATTTAGAGGGATGTTTAGTCCATTGTAGTGGGTCGGGCTCCTCCTTGACCGAAGTAGAAAAATGTAGAAGCCCGTAAGTGTATATTTAATTATATATGTAGTATTTTATGTACGCAAACGTTTTAAAGGAAACGATTAAATATATATTAACGGCCTAAGCTCTTAAATTTCATGATTTTAAGAAATTCACGCATCATGAGATTTTATGAAATGATTAAGCATGTCTCTTTTTAAGTTAAAACCCGAGGGATTGAAGTGATGTGGCAAAGTTTTATGATGGGAGTTAGTATGAAGAAATGTTTAGATCATGCACGCATTCACGCTTTAAAGTTATTTTAATTACAAGTATGTGCTTGCATGCGATTTTATTAGTATGTACTTTGTTATGTATTACGATAGAGCATGCTGAGTCTCTAGGCTCACTGGGTTTAAATGGTACTGGTGATGATCCTGTAGATGAGTATATTCCAACTGGCGGTGGGGACCTCTGAGCGCCTGCTGCAGCAGTACCCCGTGACCACTTTTATGTTTCAGTTCTGCCATGATACAGTTCTAGATATTGGGTTTTAAACATGTTCACATTCAGTATTTTCCTCAGCGATTTTATTATGTTGGATGCTTTAACGTTTTAAATATTTCTTTATTTATGTTTAAAAGTATTTTTGAGAAAATTATTTAGCAATGTTTTAGAAAGGAACGAGCCATACTTAAGTTTATGTTTTTCGCACATGTTTTAAAAATAAAAAATAAAAATTTTCTAGAGTCTGGTTCGTTTCAGTTGATATCAGAGCGGTGGTTCTGGTGGGGTACTTGCCTGCTGCGTGGAGCTCAGAAGTCGCACTACCAGTCTGTGAGTTTTATTTTTGAGTTATGTTTATGTTTGCATGCTGCATGTTTTAGCCTTACATGAGTTTTGACTTTAGAGTTTTAAAATTAGACGCTTAGTCATGCACTTAGATTTACGTGATAAGGTTTTGGTGTGCATGTATGCCTCCCAGACGTGCTATCGGTACGTAACTTAATTTTGGGGACGAAATTTCTATAAGGGGGGAGATTGTAACTCCCCGAAATCCAGATTACGTGAGAATGAGTGCATGATTTGGGGAAAAATATTTTTAGATGATTACATGCCTTATTATGTGATTTATTTATGATCTTATGCTGCATGATATGCCTGTGTTATTTTTCAACCTGCTTGAGCTACGGACGCATGGACGAGATTTGGATCGACCGAAATGAAAATAATTTGAGATTTTAAGTTATGAGATTTTTAATAATGAATTTATTTTATTTTATGTAGCAATTTCAGAAAATTGGGACTTTTATAATTATTTTGGAGGGGAACCCGTTTTTTCGTCTATACGGGCTGTCTTATTCGATTTTAAAGTGTTTTAAATTTTGAGGAGGCTTCAATTTCGAAAATATCTTATATTTAAAGCCAAGTTTTGATTTTTAGTTATCCTTTCAATTAATGAAGGGGCTAGCATGTCATTTTTCCATTCCTTTTATTAATTAAATCATTAGGGGTTAAAATTGTCACACTCATTTTATTAAACACCAAGTCCTAATCAAACCTAGCGTCCATAATACACAACCAGCCGTCCCCCTCCACCCCCATAGCTCAAAGTTTCGAAATTCCCTTTCCTTGTTGAATTTTGGTGATCCAAAATTGGTGGTGCACCGATCTCGCGTCTACAACGTCGGTAACTCGTAGATCTCTATTCTCTCTAAGCCAGGCATGTAATATCTATTCTTTTTCACCATTTAAGCCATAGTAAGTTGTTTTTAATGAAAACTTGCATGAATTGTATGTGATTTGTTTAGATCTATACATAACGTTTGAGATCCATGCATGTTTCACAGTTTTCAAAACGTTTTTGATTCGTTTCTTGTGATGATTCGGTCATGGTCGGTTCATGGGGCTTATGTTTTGGTCCAACTGTGGTATAGGTAGTTAGTAAATCAAGTTAGGATCACGAAGGTCAAAACGGGAAGTGATTTGGTCAAGAAATGAATTAGATGAATTTTATGATCAGTATGTGTTCTGCCTGGTCATCTGAGCGCGACAACAGAGTTGTTGGGATCGGATAAGTCGATCTATGTAGTCTGTGGTGAAAGTTGATTTCATGAGATATCCCATTGAGTTAGTGTCATGTAGGTCCAAACGTGGGGTGATTTGGGCGAGAAACGAATTAGTTATGAATTTTATGTCTAGCACGTGTCCTGGTTGCATTCTGCGCGCAAGCAGTGAGCTTGAGGGCATCGGTTTGGTCACATACTGTATTGTTTTTGAGTTTCTTTTGTTCCAGTACCTAGTATATTGAGTTAGGGTGATGTGAGTTGAAGAAGAGAGTGATTTGGATAACAAATGGATTTTTAATGATTTTTACCGTTTTGTCGCTCGAAGTGAGCCGTGTCGAGTAATTTTCGTGAAAATTAAGATTTCGAGTCTTAGGGGCTGCTAAAGTTCGTGGATGATTTTATTTGATGTTTTAAGCATATTTTAAGATATTTTCCAGCATTTTTAGAATTTATTTGATTTATGGGAGTTTTGGCAATTTTAGCGTTTTTTGACCGAATATTTTAAAGTCAAAATCCTTTTATTTATGGGTCTAAAACTTTTATCAAATTTAAAGTCAAATATTTAAAATCAAAATCTTCTTTATGGGTGTAATACTTTTATCAAATTTTAAAGTCAAAATCCTTTTTATGGTCTAATACTTTTATCAACTTTTTTAAGTCAAATGTTGGTCATTGGGATTTTATTTGGTCAAATTGATCAATGGATCTTTATTTAGAAAAATTTTAAATGTTTGAATTTTTAGCAAAGAGTGGAGTCAATTAGAAATTTTAAAGGTTTAATTTTATGTCTTGGATCGGCCGGTTCAATTGGCCCGGTTGGCTGGTTTGGTTGGACCGGGTCGGTTCGTCGTGTGTCGAGTCAAAATGTTTTAAAGTTGGTCGAGTTATTTTAATATCGGACCTGTTATTTTAATTTTAAGCAAAAAATCCAATTTTAAAGAAAATAGTCAGATGGTTCAAAATTGAGCCAAACTTTTAAAATAATTAAAGTTATGTTTATTTTTAAGTTTTTTTAGTCAAAATTGGGGCCTTTGGAATTTTACTGCAGTCAAAATTGATTTTTGGGGTTTAATTTGGTCAAAATCGATCTTTTAGTCAAAATCGATTTTTGGGGTTTAATTTGGTCAAAATCGATCTTTTAGTCAAAATCGATTTTTGGGGTTTAATTTGGTCAAAATCGATCTTTTAGTCAAAATCGATTTTTGGGGTTTAATTTGGTCAAAATCGATCTTTTAGTCAAAATCGATTTTTGGGGTTTAATTTGGTCAAAATCGATCTTTTAGTCAAAATCGATTTTTGGGGTTTAATTTGGTCAAAATCGATCTTTTAGTTTTAAGATAAAACCCGAGGGATTGAGGTGATGTGGCAAAGTTTATGATGGGAGTTAGTCGGGTAACCGGGCCCGGGGATCCCCTGTTTTTAGGTATGATTATAGGGCCTATGGATCCTCGTGTGATATCGGGGTGAAGTGGCAGTTTATAGGAGGTGTGACATATAGGGATCCTCGTGTGATATCGGGGTGAACCACACCGCCACGTACGTTGGTTATTACGACTGATCAGTCATACGCCCGCTCACATTCACTGATACGACTCATACGTTTTTCAGGTTACATTATGTCATGCCTTATATGTTATATGATATGTTATGATATGAAATGTATGAAGAAATGTTTTAAGATCATGCGCGCATTCACGCTTTAAAGTTAATTTATTTACAAGTATGTGCTTGCATGCGATTTTATTAGTATGTACTTTGTTATGTATTACGATAGAGCATGCTGAGCCTCTAGGCTCACTAGGTTTAAATGATTGCAGGTGATGATCCTGTAGATGAATATTTCGACTGGCGGTGAGGACCTCTGAGCGCCTGCTGCAGCACTACCCCGTGACCGCCTCTATGTTTCAGTTCTGCCATGATACGGTTCTAGATATTGGGTTTTAAACATGTTCACATTTAGTATTTTCCTCAGTGTTTTTATTATGTTGGATGTTTTAACGTTTTAAATATTACTTTATTTATGTTTAAAAGTATTTTTGAGAAAATTATTTAGCAATGTTTTAGAAAGGAACGAGCCATACTTTAAATTTATTTTTTCTGCACATGTTTTTAAAAAAAAATTCTATAGTCTGGTTCGTTTCACCGTCGGTCGCGTGTTAGGCCGCAAGGGTTGCAAGGTAGTCATCCCGTGGTTCCGGGGTTGCAACCTTCCCAGTCAGTGCAGTCGTCTCAGCAACCGGTAGCCCAGGAGCCCGGACACCAGAGGTTTAGGCCTCGTGGTCGTCATTTTAAGAAGAAGTCTGGTTCGAGTTCTTCTGGCTTGGGTAGTTCGAGTAGTGGTAGTAGTTCCAAGGTTGAGTTTTGTGGCCAGTGTGGAGGAAGGCATCCTACAGCGCAGTGTGTAGGGGTGCAGGTTCGTGCAACGTCTGTGGTCAGTACGGACACTTTGCGAGAGTGTGTCCTTTGTCTGGATCTCAGCATACTGCCGCTCCACCGCAGGGTCGAGGTGGATCGTCTAGAGGTTGTTCTTTTCCAGCCCAGCAGCAGAGGTTAGGGGAGCCTCAGTTTAGGCCGTTTCAGCAGCCTGGTCCTTCGCGATTTGGACAGTCTTCCCATCCTCAGTTTTCAGGACCTCAGTTTGCCCAGGTGAATGCCATGACTAGGGACCAAGCGGAGGGCACGCCAGGTGGAGGAGTGATCGCAGGTACTTGCTTTGTTTTTATTTTCCTGTGCGTGTGTTGTTTGATACAGGGCATCACATTCGTTTATTGCTGATGCATTTGTGGTTGAGCATGGTTTGCGTACCACTACTTTTTTTGATGTTGTGTCTGTAGCGACTCCTGCCGGCGCAAGCCTGTTCTCCCAAGAGATTTTGTTGAATGGCGTTCTTAGGTTTGGCGTAGAGTGTGTTGTTAGCCAACCTGATCAGGCTAGTGATGTGGGATTTCGATTGTATAGTGGGAATGATCGCAGGTACTTGCTTTGTTTTTTATTTTCCTGTGCGTGTGTTGTTTGATACAGGAGCATCACATTCGTTTATTGCTGATGCATTTGTGGTTGAGCATGGTTTGCGTACCACTACTTTTTTTGATGTTGTGTCTGTAGCGACTCCTGCCGGCGCAAGCCTGTTCTCCCAAGAGATTTTGTTGAATGGCGTTCTTAGGTTTGGCGAGAGTGTGTTGTTAGCCAACCTGATCAGGCTAGTGATGTGGGATTTCGATTGTATAGTGGGAATGGACGTGTTTTATAGCTATAGGGCGACTGTGGATTGTTTCCATGGAGTTGTGCGATTTAGGCCCCAGTCTGGCGAGAAATGGAATTTCTACGGTCAAGATTCCCAGTCGAAGATTCTTTTAGTCTCCGCGATGGAAATGTTTAGCCTATTGTCGCTAGAGAATGCTGATTTTATGATCTATGCATTAGATGTGTCTTCTTCTTCGAGCGTAGAGCTTAGTAGGGTTCCCATGGTTCGACATTTCCCGGATGTGTTTCCGGAGGAAATTTCTGGTTTTCCTCCGAGAAAGGAGATAGACTTCAGCATTGAGTTGGTGCCTGGTACAGCCCCGATTTCGAGAGTTCTGCATCATTTAGCACCTGCGGAGTTGAGGGAGCTTAAGGTTCAGCTTAGTGATTTGCTGGAGAAGGGTTTCATTAGGCCTAGCATGTCCCCGTGGGGAGCACCTATCTTGTTTGTTAAGAAGAAGGACGGGTCGATGAGGATGTGTATCGACTTTAGAAAGTTGAATAAGGCGGTAGTGAAGAATAAGTACCCTTTGCCTAGGAGCGATGATTTGTTTGATCAGCTCTAGGGTTCGGCAGTGTTTTCTATGATCGATATTCGTTTGGGGTACCATCAGTTGCGCATCCGTGAGCAGGATCTTGAGAAGACTGCGTTTCGTACGAGGTATGGACATTATGAGTTTTTAGTTATGTCTTTTGGTTTGGCGAATGCTCCCGCAGTTTTCATGGATTTGATGAATAGTCTTTAGAGATTTCATCGATCAGTTTGTGATTGTGTTTATCGATGACATTTTGGTGTACTCTAAGACTCCGATGCAGCACAAAGAGCATTTGAAATTGGTTCTTCAGACGCTTAGAGACGCGCAGCTGTATTCTAAGTTTTTTAAGTGCGAGTTTTGGTTAGACCGAGTTGTGTTTCTAGGTCATGTGATTTCAGTCGATGGTATTTCTGTGGATCCCAGTAAGGTTGAGGCTGTGATTAACTGGGAGCGTCCCAAGAATGTTGCTGAGATTCGTAGTTTCTTGGGTTTGGCTGGCTATTATAGGCGTTTTATAGAGGGATTCTCTAGTATAGCTAAGCCAATGATGCAGTTGACTAAGAAAGACAAGAGGTTTGTGTGGACTGAGCAATGCGAGAATAGTTTTCAATTGCTCAAGGAGAAGCTAACTACAACGCCTGTGTTGGCTTTGCCGTGAGGTTCAGGTGGTTTTGTAGTTTGTGCAGATGCTTCCTTGAATGGATTGGGTTGTGTTTTGAAACCGCATGAGACTCGTTACGCAGTTCATGATTTGGAGTTAGCACCAGTGGTTTTTGCCTTGAAGATTTGGCGTCACTACCTGTATGGTGAGCAATTTGTGGTGTACTCCGACCACAAGAGTCTGCAGTATCTGTTTTCTCAGTCAGATTTGAACATGAGACAGCATATATGGATGGAGCTGCTTAAGGATTTTGATTGTGAGATCAAATATCAGCCTGGGAAGATGAATGTAGTTTCTGATGCATTGAGCAGAAAGGCTCAAGTAGCGATGCTGGCTTCGTTGCAGATTTCGAAGGTCCATGAGCATCTAAGCACTACTGGTTGGAGGTTTTACCCAGGTGAGGATTATGTTGTGGTGTCTTCTTTTCAAGTTGAGCCACAGATTGTTTATAGTATTAAGGCAGCTCAGAGGATTGATCCATCCATCCATGAGTTGAAGCTTAAGATGAGATCTGGTCAATTGGAGGACTACTCTGTTTCTTCAGATGGGTGTTTGAAGTTTCGTGGCAGGTTGGTTGTGCCAAATCTGATAGATTTGAAGGAGGAGATCTTGAGAGAAGCGCATTGCAATAGACTTAGTGTCCATCCGACAGTGAGGAAGATGTATTATGCCTTGAAACAGCATTACTGGTGGGCAGGTTTGAAGAGTGATGTTGTTGATTTTGTAGCCCGATGTCTAAATTGTCAGCAAGTCAAGGCTGAGAGGATGAGACCTGGTGGTTTGTTGCAAAGCTTAGAGGTGCCCCAATGGAATTGGGAGCACATAGCTATGGATTTTGTAATGCATTTGCCTCGTTCCAGCAGAGGTTGTGATGCGGTTTGGGTTGTGATAGACATATTGTCGAAGTCTGATGCATTTGCCTCGTTCCAGCAGAGGTTGTGATGCGGTTTGGGTTGTGATAGACATATTGTCGAAGTCTGCGCACTTCATTACCTATAGCATGACTTATTCTTTGAAGAAGATGGCGAAGCTGGACATAGATTTCATGGTGAGATTGCATGGTGTGCCAGTTTCGATTGTTTCAGATCGTGATCCTAGATTTACTTCCAGATTTTGTAAGAGTTTGCAAACAGCTTTGGGTACTAGATTGGCTATGAGTACATCGTATCACCCCCAGACAGATGGCCAATCTGAGAGGACTATCCAGATTTTAGAGGATATGTTGAGAGCTGTTGTGATGGATTTTAGTGGTAGCTGGCAAGACTCGTTGTCTCGGGTTGAGTTTTCTTACAATAACAGCTATCAAGTCACGATTGGAATGGCACAATTTGAAGCTTTGTATGGCAGGAAGTGCAGATCGCCAATATGTGGGGGAGAAGCAGTTTCCTTCTCCAGAATTTGTGCAGCAGATGAGAGATCAAGTGGATCTAATTCGCCAGCGAATGAAAGCTGCACAAGATCGCCAAGCAAGTTATGCGAATACGAGGCGTAGGACTTTAGAATTTGAGATTGGTGATCTAGTTTTCCTTAAGGTTTCTCCTTTTCGCAGTGTTATGAGATTTGGTCTCAAGGGAAAGTTGACTCCTCGTTATGTTTGTCCTTATGAGATAGCTAAGAGGATTGGCCCTTTGGCATATCGTTTGCTGTTGCCACCAGATTTGTCCTCCTTACATGATGTATTTCATGTTTCGATGTTGAGGAAATATGAGCCAGATCCCTCGCATGTGTTGAGAACTGATGAGGTGGAGCTAGATAGAACTTTGAGTTATGTTGAATATCCCTTGCAGATCTTGGATAGAAAAGAGAAACAACTGAGGAATAAGATCATTCCTTTGGTGATGGTCCAGTGGAGCAAACATGGTAGAGAGGAAGCTACTTGGGAACTGGAAGAAAAGATGCAGCGTGAGTGGCCACATCTGTTTGAGTGAGTGTTGTATCAGATTCCAGTAGTTGGTTCTTTGTTATTTCCCGGTAGATGTTTGTTATGTTTATTTCACAAGTTATCTTGAACTCTTGATCTAGGGCTATTTGATTTCGAGGAAGAAATCTTGTTTTAGTGGGGGAGAGATGTGAGACCTGTCTGCTGATGAGATTAATTGAGTTAAGTAATCGGATTTTAGAGATTCAGATTTGAGCGTAAACAAATCTGGATGACCAGCTTTGAGTTGGTAAGCGTGGTGAAGCTAACGGGTTTGTATAAGTTCTAGAATAATCTTTGGTTCAGTTTAGAATTTACGCGTGATCTGTGTAGTTGTGAGCGTTGATCATCGCTGAGTGATTGTGTTCAGCAGTCGTGGTGGAATCTGTTATCGCTGAGCAGAAGAGAGTGTGCTAGCTTGTTTCAGCAGCGAGTAGCTAAACTACGTCGTTTGGATTAGTTGTAACGACAGCGTTTTGGTTGAGCGGGCGAGACTCAGAAGTGAGCAGCGTTGGTCTTCAGATTCGAGAGGGATCTGAGTGTTAGAGAGCGACGCCGTTTTGGGTTTCATATTCCTTTTGAGCTAGCGATTCAGATCTGAGTAGCGGGTGACGTGTCCAGTTGCGATAGTGGACTTGTGCGACGTCGTTTGAGTTAGTAGGGATCTGTTTTGGCGAAAGACCATATCTGTTGAGAGATTCAGATCCGAGCGGGAATATCAGCTTTGTACCTTAAGTTGTTAGTGGGATCTGTTCAGCAAGCATGGACAGACTTGAGTATATAGAGGACTTTGCCTTCGTTCTTTATTATTGTTTTCCGACACTTATAATATTTCCCGATAGCGAAATCTGTCTCGATACCCTAGCTACTGTTCCTCGAACCTTATCTTCTTCGATTGTCGCCGGTAGATAGCTCCGATTGAAGTGAGAGTGGTAGCGTTGGACTCCTCTTGCTGAGACGCTTCGTTTGGTACTTCTTTTGGACGCTTTCTTGAAGCTGGTGAGGTGTGCGAAGAAATCTCCCTTGTGTAGTCTGTTAGCATAAGCATCGGATTTCGTTCGTCGTTGAGGTAACTCGTTGGGTAAGTGTTAAAGATCCTACCTTGTGCTTTGTTTAGAGCCTTCTGTTGTGTTAGAAGGGTAGGACAGAATTGGGTTGAGCTTGTAGCTCCCAATTCGTGGTTTCTGTGTTACTGTCCCTGAGTTAGTATCTGTATTTGGCTTAGCAGGTGTGAGATATGTGTTGCTCGGGACCCTGTTGTAGTAATTGTAGCACGGAATACTTGAGGTACGAATGTGAGATTGTTTTACAGCTTTGGATTGAGCATGGGTGATTATGCTTGCTGTTGTGTATGCTTTGCGTATTGTATATGTTTCTGTGTTGAACATTGCATATGTTGCATACACGCATTTATCTCTTGAGCTCAGATCTGTTATATCCATGCCTTGTTTATTGCTCTGAGCGTACCAGGATGCTGTTGAGGCTGAGCGGGTAACTCCCGTACCTCATCTCCCTACTGGGATCTGTTAGCCACTATGGGCGGAGTGGGTAGCTCACACACCTCATGAGTTGGGCAACAGCAGGTTGAGCCATGCGTTGCATCTGGTGCCGTGTGTTGAGATGAGTGGGTAGCTCCAATATACTCACACACCCCGTGGACACTGTTAACTATTATCCGTTGCTATCTGTCTTGATCAATGATCAGCTTTGAGTTGCCTTCAAGATTTTGGCTCCGTGCCGTTGGTTGTAGCCTTCTGTTGTGCTCAAATGTTCATTCATAGTATATGCATATTACTTGTTGATTTCCGTTAGCTGTTTTATATTGCTCTCCGTACTGGGGTTTGACCCCGTGTCCCTCTGGGGCTGGTGTTTTTTGCCTGTGTATGTGTTTCCAGGTTATCATGGTTACTCTGCTGGTCCTGGAGTAGACCCAGCCGAAGGTGCCCCAGGATGTGGTTATAGTATCCCAGTTAGCGTATAGCATATATGTATAAGCAATGTTAGCCGGGGGATGCCCTGTGCTTTATTGTATTTCAGTTGTTTTCTGTAGTTCTTGTATCTGTTGAATGTTGTATTGTTGTACTGCGTTACTGTAAATACTGGGATATTTTGAGTATTGCAGTATTTTAAATTATGTATCCTTCATTCAGGCCAAAGCAAAAATTTTAACCACTATTTTATTGCTTCCGCTAGTGTTTGCGTGGTTTAACTCTGTGTTTGTGCACGAGGCCTGACACGAGGCCTGACAATACCATTCAATTACAATAGATGGGATTTGTTCCCAGTTCCTGATATCAGAGGATAGTTTGATCAAACAATCTTGACCTATGTACAGGTGTCTAAGCCATATTTCGATTACTAATGAGAACAGAGCACAGGGTGATTTATAATCACGACTCTGAGAAATATTTAAAATTCTTCCTTTTAAAGGCAAGAAAATGTTTCAAATCTTTCAGACATGGGCAGTTATGCTTTCCTAGTTTTACAGTTTACTGATAATAGTATTTCAGATTACAATATTCTATCGTTCAGCTTTGAACTTCAGTACCGATAAAGATATTGTTCTGTTTGCACTGCCTGTTTTTGCTATTCCAGATTTACTTGTTGAGCCCCTAGGCTCACTAGTTTCTTGAGTGCAGGTGATGAATAGTAGGGAGCTGGATGGTGTGAGCTGCAACAGACCGAAGGTGTTTATCGTGGATAATAGTTCCGTTCTGTTTTTAGTTCATTCGATTTTGTTGTATAGAATTTTAGTAATAGTTTTTGAACCCATCGCAGATTAAAAATTCCTTTTTTTGATGTAATCTGGACAAAGATGTTACCTTCGAATGTTGTAAACATTCCGCGCACTTATATGAACAGATCTGTTTTCCAGTTCTAAGAACCAAATTTCTGTTCTTATGCAATTCTGTACAGAAATTTGTATGTTGTTTGTTTTGAACTTTAGTATTCTTCAATTCGAACCCCAAAACTTATTAATTCAAGATAGAAAAAGTTCAGTCGTTACAATTGGTATCAGAGCATGGTCCTTGAGATAAACAATGTCCCAGTCTGGGAAAGTTCACGCCAGCCGCTTCTATCATCTTGTGAGTTTTATTTCATGTACTAGAATTTAGTTAACTCTCTGTAACGCCCAGAAACTTTGAGATCCATAATTTTAAAGTTTAAAGGATTGAGGGATCTATTTGTAATACTATTGTTAATCAGCTTGCATATAGTTAATATTTCAGATTTGAGACACGATTGCAAAAGCTGTCCAGCCGGTCCAAACAAGCCGATTTATTTCCTCTTTTAAATAAAATGGTTCGGTTTACATTTTAGTTATTGTTAAAATTGAGTAGAACTTTTTAAGAATTTTTAGCACTTTTGAAAGAAAACGTGTTCCATTTATTAGACTTAAGATTTCATATAAAAGCTGTTGAAACACTTCATACCATTTTCATTCTCCAATATTACACTTTTCACAAGCGGTGCTCTCTTCAAGAAAATCGAACAAAGTTTTCAAAACTTTTCATATGAAGTGAACGGGTTGTGTGTTGATCCAGGCTAGAAACGCTTGCTGTAATCGTTGTTGCAGGAAAAGGTAAGTAAACTCTGTTTCTTGCTACACTCTTGAAAGCATATATTGTTTCTGTTGCATGTTTGTATGCATTTTTAAAGGTTTGAGAACTATTTTTGATGTTCAAACGCAGATTTTAAGTTATGATGTTTTATGAAGAATGTATGTTTTTCTGAGATTTTGATTCAGAAAAGAGTTGTGAGAAAATATTTAATGATGTTCGTTCAATTTCTTCCTGAGTTTTCTGGGATATTCTTCAAAGCATCTTACAAGAAGCTTACGTGATTTTCTTCCAGTAGTTCACAAGAAGCTTACGAGCAGCTTGGTCATTCTTGTTTCTAGAAATTTTCCTTAGATATTTTTGATTTCTTCATACTAAGGAAATCTTCTAAGCTATGATATTTTGATATAAGATCGCAACCTATTTTCCCAGAGCTGTTTATTTTTCGTGATCTATTTTCTTTCTCTGAACTGTTTTATGTTGATATCTGATTTCGTAATCTGAGCTGAGTTGACCTTGTTTGACCAGCGTAATCTGAACTGTTCATTTAAGTCATGTCGACTTTCCCTAATCTGAGTTGACCAAACAGCCCAGTTCTTAGTTTCTGTTTTAACTGGTACGCTTGCGTCCTGTTCATGCTCCGAGCTGACTCTAATTTTCTTATTCGATTGAAAATCCCACGAACTCTCAATAGTTTACGAACACCATTAGAGTTTTAAAAGCAGCGAATCATACTTGACGGAAGAAAGAAAAGATAGTACAGACAGATTTAAAGAAAGAAAAATGGTTAGGAGATATTGGCATAGATAACAGATGGTCTATATGGAAAGGGTGAGGACGCTGGCCAACGAACCAGTATGCCCCTTTCAAATCGAAAGGGATCATGTTGTGGTTGACGAACTACATGCCCTTCAATTGCGATAGATGGGATTTGTTCCCAGTTCCTGATATCAGATGACAATTTGATCAAGCAATTTTGACCTATGTACAGGTGTCTAAGCCATATTTCGATTAATAATGTGAACAGAGAACAGGGTGATTTATAATCACGACTCTGAGAAATATTTAAAATTCTACCTTTTAAAGGCAAGAAAATGTTTCAAAGCTTTCAGACATGGGCATTTATGCTTTCCTAGTTTTACAGTTTACTGATTATAGTATTTCAGATTACAATATTCTATCGTTCAGATTTGAACTTCAGTATCGATAAAGATTGTGTTCTGTTTGCATTGCCCCAGTTCCTGATATCAGATGACAATTTGATCAAGCAATTTTGACCTATGTACAGGTGTCTAAGCCATATTTCGATTAATAATGTGAACAGAGAACAGGGTGATTTATAATCACGACTCTGAGAAATATTTAAAATTCTACCTTTTAAAGGCAAGAAAATGTTTCAAAGCTTTCAGACATGGGCATTTATGCTTTCCTAGTTTTACAGTTTACTGATTATAGTATTTCAGATTACAATATTCTATCGTTCAGATTTGAACTTCAGTATCGATAAAGATTGTGTTCTGTTTGCATTGCCTGTTTTTGCTATTCCAGATTTACTTGTTGAGCCCCTAGGCTCACTAGTTTTCTTGAGTGCAGGTGATGAATAGTAGGGAGTTGAATAGTTCCGTCTGTTTTTATTTCATTCTGTTTTGTTGTATAGAATTTTAGTAATAGTTTTTGAACCCATTGCAGATTACAAATTCCTTGTTTTGATGTAATCTGGACAAATATGTTACCTTTGAACGTTGTAAAGATTCCGCGAACTTATATGAACTGATCGGTTTTCCAGTTCTAAGAACCAAATTTCTGTTCTTATGCAATTCAGCCCAGAAATTTGTATGTTGTTGGTTCTGAACCACGAATAAACATTTAGTATTCTTCAATTTGAACCCCAAAACTTATTAATTCAAGATATAAAAAGTTCAGTCGTTACACTCTCATAATAGTATTGTGGTGGATTTGGACTATCCATACAGATAATGGCAGGAAGAGGTAGAGGAAGAAGAGGTACCATAGAAGGAGAGGGTGGTTGGACTTGAACGTCTGGTTGATCAAAACAATCCAGGAAATGGTCAACCAATAGGAAGAATAGTTGGCCGTGAAGATCCAAAAGAGAGGTTTATAAGACAACGACCTCAAGAATTTTCTGCTTCAACTGATCCACTGATAGCAGAAAGCTGGATCAAATCGTTAGAAGTCATATTTGATTATTTACACATGACTGACAAGTAGAAATCTCGGTGTGCAATTTATATGCTGAGAGGAGATGCAATGATCTGGTGGGAAGGGGCCAAATTGAATGTAGATTTGGCAATGCTCACCTGGGAAGAGTTTAAGCGGGTGTTTTATGATCAGTACTTCACAATGGATGTGAGGGAGGAACTGCAGAATGAGTTTTTAACTCTTAAACAAGAAGGTATGCCAAATGTGGGATTATATCCGCAAATTTGAGAGAGGATGCTACTTTGTTCCTCTAATAGGAACCAATGCGAAAGTAAAGCTTCGACATTTTATCAATGGATTGAAGCCGATGATAAGACATGATGTCATACTTGCTGAACCAGTTGTGAAACGACCCAAACTTCTAGAATTTTTTTTTGCAAACTCAAAACATAATGTCACATTGCAATAAAATAATAATTAACTCAACAACGATTTTCAAAATTTAACGTCGCAAAGAATTTATTTCAAAAACAATAAAACATTCCTCAAAATTTCCAATAAAATTCTCATAAAAGTCTTTGGCGGAAGCTATAGGTCTCGGGAGTGCGCTGCCTAGGTCCCGGGCTCCTCAAGCGTCGTCACCTCAAACCTCAACATCACTATCACCTGCACACAATCAGATCTAGTGAGCCTAATGGCTCAGAAAGCTCAAATCTTTATAACAACTACTAAATATACATCCACATGCATCGAAAATAGGGATACTAAAATACTTTTTAAACTTCAACATCAGAACTTTAAAAAGAAACTTTAAACTTTAAACTTTAACTTCATACCTCATCGTCGAAATGCTTTAAATAAGCTTTAACCTCAAATCCTCAAAATAACGTAATGGCATGTAAATAATATAAATCCTCAAAAATAACATTTTAGGTGAAGTTTGATTATTGATGAGACCCTTATGTTCTCTTGATCAAGCTATAAACCATAGTAATAGGCTGGAATAGCTCTACGGACCTCTTGCGTCGTAGTCACTATCCCCCTCTAATATGGCTCTACGGACCTCATGCGCCGTAGTCACCATATTCCTCTATGTCTTGGTCACAGTCAACTCGCATTCCTCAAAATAATTTTCCTCTTTTACTTTTAAAACATCAACATCACGTCTCATGCCATTAACATCATAAAAATTCATCATTTGCATTTTCAAAAGTTTGCTTCCAATAAAACAGTCTTTATATATATGATATTCGCATTCTTTTATATGGCGTTCTTTACTTTCATTATGTGTGTAATGATTTACAATTGTGTTGAGTAAAGACCTAGAATGCACCGAAGCGTATGTTAGATGTGATAGTGGGTATGACGGCTATCATGAAACACATCTAATAGTCGCTGTGTATTCTGAACATGTTCCTAGTCGATTGGGCCGTCAAAATGAGGATAAGGCCGCCCGAGTTCGAGACTAGTATCTGCGATGCAAAGTACCATGTTTCATTGGTAGGGAAAATTGTGATGTTCTGAGCATGCAGATAGATAGTGACATGGTGATCTATCGAACTACCCTC
>KV010211.1:551523-575556 GCA_001598015.1 Dorcoceras hygrometricum | reverse complement strand
TGCAGGCACTATCAGTGATACCTAGGGGATCATGGGGCGATGTTGCTAGACGCTCTTACCATGATCCGATGGGCAAGTCCGGAATTGTGATTCCGGAGCCACAATGGTTGTGGGCCCACACCTAGCTGTATCCCTGAACCATTGAGGTCACACAAGTACTGGATTCGAGATTCCTGCACGGATACTGAGCTCAATGTGTTGAGCATAGGAGGAGGATTTTAGGGAGTGCGACTTCCCAAAAGTTACTAGGTGTCAAATTGCAATTTCCAAAAGTTGGAGGACTAAATTGCAATTTAGGGTTAGATGATCTGAAAAATTGTTTTTCATATCATAACATTCAGTTTTGGAAACTGAGTCGATCGGTCCGATCTGATCGGCGATCGGAGTTACGATGAAGTCGCAGCGAAGGATATAGTCATTTGGACCCGGGCCCGTTGGGCCGGTCCAAGTCCATTGCTAGTCTATTTATTTAGACTTAAGGCTTAATTGGTGATAACTTAACAAGTGATTCAGATTACACAACTCATTAACCCTAACCCTAAAGCACGGCCGCCCCCTCTCCCTCTCCTCCCACGCCGCCGCCGCTGCCGCTTCCCGCCGTCGCCCGCCGCCCGCCGTTGATTGATCGGACTTGCTCCGATCAGTTTTTAGAGGAGAATCCGTCTGCGTTGATCTCGTCAGGCCTTCTAGTACAGGCTGACGAAGGAGTCTCCCTTCCGGTCGTGGACCTGATTGACGAATCTACAGCCGCCTACCGTGAAGAGCCGGTCTTCTTGTAATTCCGGTTGGAGCCAGGCGCAAGTCGCCAGCAAGGTAATCTACTAAGCGCCCTATGAATGGTTCGTAGTTTATAGCGCTGTTATATTGTATTGAACGTTTCTCGGCGCTAATTTTAATCTTCCGCTGCGCCGCCGGGAGACATGATCCGGATCCGCCACAGTTCACAAACACTATAAAATATAGAAAATTTTTGCCAATATCAATTGGAATCGTTCTAGGCTTCTCAACGGGACTCGAACACGGTACGGTCTCAACGAGTCACCGGACAATAAACTACCCCAAAAGTAAGCTCTCATCTCTCAACAAAACTGCACCTATTTGGTTAAAACCTTCAACCAGCCTTAACCACACCTAAAAACAACCTTAGACCAGGCCTAAATTACCCTATAACCGTCCTTAAACCCACACCAAGGCCCTGGTCGAGCCATGATCGGACAGAACCTCCCGCACAACGAAGAATCCTAGCCAATCCTTATCGCTACTCCATTCTGCACCATCTAGCCATTCCGTCTTAAATCCCAATGACCAGGCCAACCTTTCCACATAAAAGCCAGTCTAAAACCAACCTAACATCAGAATAACTGACTCACTTTTGCAGCAGCACCTTCACGTTTGTACAGCAACATGAAACAATCACTTGTCAAGAGACACCAAAACGTACTCTTACAACTCTTAGCTTAATACCTATCGTCCTACAGCTCTTGACCTCATCTCATGACCTTCATAGTCCACCAAGACAGCCTCCTTAACACCTAAACACAGCCACAATAGTCCCTGGAATACTGGAACAGCAGCACATCACGGAAGGGTGCAGAATCCCGAAGGATTGACAGCAACTTCCAGCAGAATGTTACTTGTTGTTCAGCCTCTCTCCTAGCCCTCCAGACCCCAACCCTCACATTATAAGCCTTATAAACTCAACCTAACATCCACTGAAAGGTCCCATATTGGCAGTAGCAGCCCCTAGCCACTCCAAACAGCAGTAACAATCAAACATGCAGCAAGAACGAATTGTTACATCAACTTCTTTAAAATTTCAACATATTGCCTCCAAACGAATTTGAAACACTTTCTCATGCATAAACTTCGAATCCACTCACATATATGATCTGAAAGTGGCAGAAAAGAAGATTTAAAACTTGCCTTGGTAGGAGAATTTGTGAATACGCGTTACCGGAAATCATCGGGACGAGGCGGGGGGGGATCGGCTCCTTCACGAAAGCTCTTGGGATGACCACGGTTTCTCCTCAGCTTCTAGGGTGAAATGTCGGCTGTTTCTAGGGTGAGAAATATGATGGACGTGAATTAAGTCTCCTCCAATTCAGTAGGTGTACTAAAAAGGCTTTAAGTGTAGTTTAGGCCCATAAATTTATGGTTTAATTGTCATATTTCAAACCCAATATAAATCTTGATAATGCTCACTAAATAAATTCATGTGGTGGTCTGAAATTTCGATATTTGTTTTACAAAAGTATATTCTATGCTTACCCGCTCAATTATAATGAAACCCGTATAAAACGGACGTAGCGCTCAAAAATCATATTTTTGCCTACTCGATCCTAAAAATTTAAATTTAAAATTAAAATAATATTTTTTGTCTCCTACAATCTTTAAAATAAATTTTGGAATATTTTTATAGTCACATCTATCGTCCCCGATCGTCCCTCCATAGCCCGGCATCGAATATTCACCTGAAATCGAAAACCTCAAGAAACACATCTAAAATCTCAAAATAAAATCATCATTAATCTTTTAAAGCCACAAATAAAATTTAAATCATTTTAAAACTTTTATCTCATGCATGTGGTTTACGTGAGCGAATCTCAGACTCTACAATTCCTCCCCCCTTAAACTGAATTTTGTCCCCGAAATTAGAACTTAACGAACAACTCCGGATAGTGACTACTCATATCGGTCTCATTTTCCCTAGTAAATTCCTCCTCCGAGTGATTCAGCCACTTGGCTATGAGCATCTTAATCACTTTATGGCGGCGCAACTTCCTGTCCTGCCTGACTAGAATGCGGTCGGGTCTCTTCTCGCAAGACGAGTTTGGCGTAAGCTGCAACGACTCAAGGCCTAGCACACAGCCACAATACATTCACATGCCTATATCAAGTTGTAAATACAAGATCAGATTCATACCTCGCGCAGATCTTAAAAATCATCTCAGCACAACTCACAGCTGAAAGCAGAACACACTCACTGCTCCGCTCGGCCAACAGATCAGGGCCACCGGCTCACGACAAAACCACAAAAGAGGTACAATCTGTCAAGATATCCAAGAAATCTTCGGTCAAGCTCAAACAGCTCACGACCGAATCTTCGAAACACGACCAGTTTCTCCATGACCTCACAGTTCAGCCTAGATCAAGGTAAGAACAACTAAGGTTTGAAAACGACACTAACAGCCTCGATTACCTGAAACAAAGCTCACGGGACCGAAAAATCACGACCTATAGCTCACGACGCTTTTCCACGATTTCCTCAGTCCGACCTCCTCTCGATTCCAAACTGGTACGGAAAATTCAAGCTTGAAGAGAGATTTCCAACTGAGGTACCCTCACTCAAAACTGACCGGCCAATCTCCGGTGATCTGGAACATACTAGGTCGGGTGAACAGTGACCACGAGGGTTTGGAAAAATATCTGTCGGAGATGTGGGCCTAAAATAACTAAGTGTTGGTCAACGAGTGAGTATATATACTAAAGCTCTCTAGCTCATGGCTACAGTGATAACAGATCAGCTCAGACCTCGACACTGTATTCAGCCCTAGAAATGCAGCTCAGCATGCGCATTCAAACTAGCTCTCGCTCACAACAGCTCAGCTCTCATCTGTTTAGCTTTCATACGCTGTTCAGCTCTCGCGTACGAGTCAGCTTACAACCACACTCAGCTCTCGCGCTAGTAGATCGCACGCCCTACAACACAGGAGAAACGATCAGCTCTCACCAAAGCTGACCATCCCCAACAGCTCTCGTCCAAAGTTCAAACCACAACGGGCTCTCGTCTGGTCTGAAACCATGAACAGTTCTCGCCTAAGCTGTGCATCATGATCAGCTTACGCCCAAGTTGATCACCAACCAGCACAGCACAACCCCCATAATCTGATCCCTCAGCTCAGGGTATCCAGAACATCCTTAAGCTGAATCCAGCTTATGCTCATACAGAAAAATCCCAGAGCTGTTCGCCTCTATGTTGTGTCCCAAAACAAGTTGCAGCAGGAAACTTGATCAAGAACAACGAAGCAGTTCAGCTCAGAACTGTTCCACTTAGATCAGCTCGCGCCTGATCTGGTCCATGCCAAACTCGATACGAAGGTTACCGAAAGCTTACACCAGAACTATCCTTCCCCATCAGCTTTCGCCCAAATCTGACCGCACAAACAGCTTGCGCCATGCACATCAGTACAGATCATACTAGCAGATCAGATCTCATGAGTCCATCACATGTTAAAATGCACAGTACCACCAAATAGCTTGCGCAACCTCAGGTCAGATCGCACCCTTTCAATAAGCTCAGGATGCTATATCCAGCTTACGACAGCCAAATATCCCGCGATACTCTCAGATCGTAGAACATAAACTTGGAACAGCCCACGATCTTAGATCAGCTCAGAGCATCAGCTCAGCTTACGATCTCCAGAACAGTAAGCGCTATAAAAGCTCGGCTTACACCGCTCAGCTCAGCATACGTCGATCAGCTCAGGTCGCACTCATCCACAACAGCTCATAGCCCTCAGACCAGCGCATACCGTCCAGCTCAAATCACGTACTCTCCTCTCAGCTAGCAATACGTATATTAGCTTAGAGTACTCAACTCATTGCGCATTGCTCAAGTCATCTTGCGATGCCCTATTCTACTTTCGCTGTCTCATCCAGTTCATGACGCTTTCAGATCAGCTCATGCACCCAGGTCTCAAGGTACGTACTCATACCAGCTCGCTATGGTCAACCCAGCTCTCAAGGGTCAACTCAGCTTGCAACGCTGCGTAACTCCAAAAGTTGTATCCATCTTACATCTACTTCCTAAACTGCTATCATCTCATAGCACTGCACTGGACTGGTTCCCGCTACACAGTATCAGCTCAGCTCACGTGCCCAGCTCGGCTAAATACAGCACAGGACTCACTGGTCATCTTGAACCCGATCTGACCCAGCTCACAACTATACAGTAAGCTTCTAAGCTGAACCTCTCATAATATAAGACCCGTGCGCTCCAAACTGCTACAATTCTCCAGCAACCACAAATAATCTTGCACTCCTAAGAGCAGCACAGGCCACTCAAACAGCTCACACCCGTGCTGGTCTAAACTGAAACCCAAGGTAACATCCACTATCAGCTTAGCATGAACCATAGGATCAGCTTGCATCCGAGCTGATCCACCTCAGCCGAAACTCTCTGAGCTGAAATAACATCAATTAGTTTACCAATAATCTGGACTGATCATGCCGTTAATCATCTTGGTTAGTTACAGTCCTCATAGGCATCGTCCCTCAGCAAGTAATTGGTGCCTCACACCCTTTCCCCATGGCCCAAATCCTTGAAATAGAAAAATCATCTCCAAAGACTCAATCCAGTCCTCAGCCACGAACGAATTGGTGGTACCTGAGAGCTCCTTCGGACTCATATTACGGAAACGCTCATAAACTTCCTTCGATTTCACCCTCCGAGTAGCCACAGCTTGCTGCTCGAGTAAACGTGTCAAACTGGCTAACAATTCTCCATTAGACTAAGGAGGTGGAGGTGGGTTTTGCCTCTCTTCCTCGTCCCCTGAGTCCCAGCTCATTCATGTCTGGGAGGCATTTGCATATAGTCCAAGATCACACGTAACCAACATGCATCTATGGTAAAACATTTGATCCAATACTCTAGTAACATTTAAAACATTTTACTTTAAACACTCATACTTTGAAACTTTAAAAAAATACAAACTGGAGGCGTAACTCTTGAGCTTCTTGGAACCGGCAGCAGGCACAACCCTTCAGGACCATGCTCTGATACCAACTGAAACGACCCAAACTACTATAATTTTTTTTTTTTGCAAACTCAAAACATAATGTCACATTGCAATAAAATAATAATTAAATCAACAACGATTTTCAAAATTTAACGTCGCAAAGAATTATTTTAAAAACAATAAAAAATTCCTCAAAATTTCCAATAAAATTCTCATAAAAGTCTTTGGCGGAAACTATAGGTCTCGGGAATGCGCTGCCTAGGTCCCGGGCTCCTCAAGCATCGTCACCTCAAACCTCAACATCACTATCACCTGTACACAATCAGATCTAGTGAGCTAATGGCTCAGCAAGCTCAAACCTTTATAACAACTACTAAATATACATCCACATGCATCGAAAATAGGGATACTAAAAAACTTTTTAAACTTCAACATCAGAACTTTAAAAAGAAACTTTAAACTTTAACTGCTCATCGTCGAAATGCTTTAAATAAGCTTCAACGTCAAATCCTCAAAATAACTTCATGGCATGTAAATAATGTAAATCCTCAAAAATAACATTTTAGGTGAAGTTTGCTTATTGATGTGACCCCTCTGTTCGTTTGATCAAGCTATAAACCATATTACTAGGCTGGAATAGCTCTACGGACCTCTTGCACCGTAGTCACTATCCCCCTCTAATATGGCTCTACGGACCTCAGCGTCGTAGTCACCATATTCCTCTACTTCTTGGTCACAGTCAACTCGCATTCCTCAAATATTTTCCTCATTTACTTTTAAAATATCAACATCACGTCTCATGCCATTAACATCATAAAAATTTATTATTTTCATTTTAAAAAGCTTGCTTCCCATAAACATGTTTTCAATGTGCTATAAAATATAGAAAAGTTTTGCCGAGATCAATCGGAATCGTTCTAGGCTTCTCAACGGGATACTCGGACACCGTACGATCTCAACGAGTCACCGAACAAGCCCAAAACTAATCACAACCAACCCAAGCCTAGAGAATATAATTTTACACATCATAAACATGTTTACAAGCCATAAACATTCTGTTCGGACGCCTTCGGGGTTTCTGCCACGACCTCTAAACTTTCATTGTTATGTGCTGATTTCTATTGACTCTTAAACGGGTCCATATGAATTGTAACTTGTATATCTTCAAGATTCAGTACTTAAACTCCACTTATGACACATCTACATCATCTTAGGGACGACCTAAGACTACCCAAAGTATGCTGACAGAAACCAAGCAGCATCCTCAAACACCCTAAATCCCAAAAGCACCTTCACTCTAATGAGTGTCTCTCGTGCTCTCGTTCACAATTCATCATCTTAACAAATGACTCACACATCCTAGTACATGAACCAGACCATGAACAGTAGCCTAAGATCCTCTAATCCCTATGCTAGATCCTCATCATGACTCCTAGGCCTCCACCTGAACCACACAACCCACAATAAACTACCCGAAAAGTAAGCTCTCATCTCTCAACCAAACTGCACCTATTTGGTTAAAACCGTCAACCAACCTTAACCACACCTAAAAACAACCTTATACCAGGCCTAAATTACCCTATAACCGTCCTTATACCCACACCAAGCCCTGGTCGAGCCAAGATCGGACAGCACCTCCCGCACAACGAAGAATCCTAGCCAATCCTTATCGCTACTCCATTCTGCACCATCCAGTCATTCCGTCTTAAATCCCAATGAACAGGCCAACCTTTCCACATAAAAACCAGTCTAAAACCAACCTAACATCAGTATAACTGACTCACTTTTGCAGCAGCACCTTCACATTTGTACAGCAACATGAAACAATCACTTGTCAAGAGACACCAAAACGTACTCTTACAACTCTTATCTTCCAGCAGAATGTTACTTGTTGTTCAGCCTCTCTCCTGGCCCTCCAGCCCCAAACCTCACATTTTAAGCCTTATAAACTCAACCTAACATCCACCTAAAGGTCCTATATTGGCACCATCAGCCCCTAACTGCCCCAAACAGCAGGAACAATCAAACATCCAGCAAGAACGAATTGTTACATCAACTTCTTTAAAATTTTCAACATATTGCCTCCAACGAATTTGAAACATTTTTTCATGCTTAAAATTTGAATCAAAACACATATATGATCTGAAAGTGGTAGAAAAGAAGATTTAAAACTTGCCTTGGTAGGAGAATTTGTGAATACGCGTTACCGGAAATCGTCGGGACGAGGCGGGGGGGATCGGCTCCTTCACGAAAGCTCTTGGGATGACCACGGTTTCTCCTCAGCTTCTAGGGTGAAATGTCGGCTGTTTCTAGGGTGATAAATATGATGTACGTGAATTAAGTCTCCTCCAATTCATTAGAGTGTACTAAAAAGGCTTTAAGTGTAGTTTAGGCCCATAAATTTATGGTTTAATTGTCCAATTTCAAACCCAATTTAAATCTTGATATTGCTCACTAAATAAATTCATGTGGTGGTCTGAAATTTCGAAACTTGTTTTAAAAAAGTATATTCTACGCTTACCTGCTCAATTGTAAAGAAACCCGTCTAAAACGGACATAGCGCTAAAAAATCATATTTTTGCCTACTCGATACTAAAAATTTAAATTTAAAATTAAAAAAATATGTTTTGTCTCCTAAAATCTTAAAAATAAATTTTGGAATATTTTTAAAGTCACCTCTATCGTCCCCGATCGTCCATCCGTAGCCCGGCACCGGATATTCACCTGAAATCGAAAACCTCAAGAAACAAATCTAAAATCTCAAAATAAAATCATCATTAATTTTAAAGCCACAAATAAAATTTAAATCTTTTTAAAACTTTTTCTCATGCATTTGGTTTACGTGAGCGAATCTCAGACTCTACAAGTTTATTACAAGGCAGTTGTAAACAAAGCCCTGCGTGGATTGAAGGTGATTGAGAATGATCGAAAATTGAAGCATCAAGCCTTCCAGAATAAGGATCGCAGGAAATTCAATAAAGCCAAAAAACAATCAGCAAAGGCCTCAAGGAAAAGGGCCCATAGCAGCTCAACCTATCACCGCAGTTCCTAAAGAAGGGAATAGGCCAGTGTGTCCAACTTGCAAAAAGAATCATTCGTGTCAATGCCGCTTTGGCCAGGAGGGTGTTATAGGTGTGGCAAGCCAGGTCACATAGCTAAGTTTTGCCCTCAGAATAAACAACTCATTACTAGTAGAGCTTATGTGATGACATCAAAACAAGATCAACCAGACTCGACGGTGATTATAGGTAAAATTGTTGTTGCCAGTATGCCCACTTTAGTTTTGTTAGATTCTGGTGCAACACATTCATTTATATCAGAAAATTTTGTTAAGAATTTACCATTTCAACCAGAAGTATTATAGGTAGGATATTGCGTTAACATTCCCTCGGGAGACAGTTTATTTACCAATAATATTCTTCGCAACATTGAACTTGAGCTGCAAGGGAATATTGTTTATGAAGATCTGATAGTATTACCTATGATTGAGTTCGATTTAATTGGGAAAGGATTGGTTAACTAGGTATGGAACAATTATAGATTTTAAGCAAAGAACTATTGAGGTTAAACCACCCAGCGAGAGCTCATTTTTGTTTCAAGCTGGTAGACTTGATAGAACTCCTAAACTGATATCGTCTTTGAGAGCTCAGAGTTATTTAGGAAAGGGATATCAAGGATTTCTAGTTAGTGCTATACCAGTAGTGGAAGGTAAGAAAATTAAATTGGAAGACGTATAAGTAGTAAACGAATTTCCTGATGTATTTCCAGAAGACATATCCGGTTTGCCACCAGATCGGGTGTTAGAATTCACTATTGATTTAGTACCCGAAGCTGCTCCAGTTTGTAGACCGCCTTACAGACTTGTTCCTAAGGATATGAAAGAATTGAAAGGTCAAATCCAAGATTTATTGGATAAAGGTTTCATCCGTCCTAGTACATCACCGTGAGGAGCTCCAGTGTTATTTGTCAAAAAGAAAGACGGGAGTATGCATTTGTGTATAGATTATAGGGATTTGAACAAATTAACTGTTAAGAATAAATATCCTCTTCCTAGGATAGATGATTTATTTGATCAACTTCAAGAAGATGCTGTATTTTCGAAGATCGATCTCTGATCTGGTTATCACCACTTAGAGTAAATCATGCAGAAGTATATAAGATAGCTTTTAGAACACGTTATGGCCATTACGAATTCTTAGTGATGCCGTTTGGGTTAACTAATGCGCCTTCTGTGTTCATGGATTTAATTAATAGGGTATTCCAACCGTTTCTATATAGATTCGTGATTTTCTTTATAGACGATATTCTCGTTTACTCTAAGAGCAGTGAAGAGCACGCTGACCAGCTCAGAGTTATACTGCAAATGTTGAGGACTAAACAATTATTTTCTAAGTTTAGTAAATGTGAATTCTGGATTGAAAAAGTTGTGTTTCTTTGTCACGTCATTTCTAAGAACGGAGTAGAAGTAGATCCCTCCAAAGTAGAAGCAGTTCGGGAATGGCTCGTACCCAAGCATGTATCAGAGGTTCAAAGTTTCTTATGTCTCGCAGGTTATTATCGGCGTTTCATATAGGGAGTTTCCAAAATATTTGTTCCTTTAACGTCATTGACCAAGAAGAATGTTAAGTACGATTGGTCTCAATAATGCCAGTCCAGATATAGGGAGTTTCCAAAATATTTGTTCCTTTAACGTCATTGACCAAGAAGAATGTTAAGTACGATTGGTCTCAATAATGCCAGTCCAGCTTTGAGAGGTTAAAGCAGGAATTGATAGAAGCCCCTGTTTTAACATTGCTATCAGGAAAAAGGGAACTTCGCGATCTACACGGATGCATCGAAGATAGGATTGTTAGAGTAGGTGCCCAACTAGCCAACTTGTGGCGTGTGGGTTCTGTTAGAGTAGGTGCCCAACTATCCAACTTGTGGCGTGTGGGCTTTTGATGACTCTTTGTGTAAAACAATCTTTGTTTATAAAATTCACATTTTATATATGGCATTCTTTGTGAGACCCGAAAGTTGAAAAGATTAATTGAGTTAAGTAATCGGGTTTGATTGAGATCAGCTTGGAGTCGATATACTTAGAGAAGCTATCAGGTTCTGTTTGTCTTTAGAACAGCTTTGAGTTGGCGCGAAGATCTGTTCAGTAGTTAGCGCGAGTTATCGCTGAATGTTGGCGCTCAGCTTTGGTGACGTCAGCAGTAGTGGTTGTATTCAGCAGTCGTAGCAAGATTAGCAGTCGCTGAGCAGTAGCGAGTGCGCTAGCGTGTTTCAGCAGTGAGTAGTTCTACGTCATCGTTTGGATTAGTTGGAACGACAGCGTTTTGATTAGCGAAGAAGACTCAGCTATGAGTTGTGTTAGCGTCAGCTGTGAGAGAGAGATCATTTGTAGCGTTGCTGAAAGATGTTGGTTAGTGTTCAGCAGTGAGTAGCGGGTGACGTGTCTAGTTGCAAAAGTAGTTCTCTGCGACGTCGTTTGAGTTAGTAGAGATCTTTTTTGGCTTAAGAGCGAGATATATTGCAAGATCTGTTTGCAAGCGGGAATTTCAGTTGCGATAGTTTAAGTTGTCGGTGGATCTGTTCCCAGTTGCTGTCAGCAGTGAGATTTAATAGGGAGCATGGCCTTGTTCTCTATTATTGTTCCCGACACTTAGAATATTTTCCCGATAGCAAGTTCTGTCGCGATACCCTAGCTACTGTTCACCGAACCTTATCTTCTTCTATTGGCGACGGTAGACAGCTCCAACGAGGGCGATAGTGGTAGCGTTGAACTCCTTTTGCTGAGACGCTTCGTTTGGTGGTGCTTTATGGACGTTTACTTGAAGCTGGTGAGGTGTGCGAAGACATCTCCCTTGTGTAGTCTGTTAGCATAAGCGTCGGATTTCGCTCCTAGCTTGTTGGGGTAAGTAAAGTTCCTGCCTTTAAGCTTGTTAGAGCTTTCTGTTGAGTTAGAGAGGTAGGCTTAGCGCTGGTGGAGTTCGTAACTCCCAGCTGCTATTTTCTGTGTTCCGGCCTTTGAGCAGTTGCTTGTGCTGGCTTAGCGTGTGGTGGATCTACGTCATTGTGGCAATCTGCTTGTAGTAATTGTTGCCCAGAGAATAGAGGTACGGATGTGAGCTTGTTTACAGCTTAGGATTGAGCATGGATTATGTGCCTGCTGTGTGTGTGCTATGTGCTGTTATCGTTTGTGCATTGTGTTGATATCAGCTGTTGCATTTGCATACACACATACTCCTGTTGAGCTCTGTTTTGCTAGCTATGCCTGTTCTGTTGAATTGTGAGTACCATGATGCTATGTTCAAGGACGAGCGAGTAGTTCCCGTATACCTTGGAGGCTGAGCGGGTAACTCCCGTACCTCAATATCCCTGCTGGGTTTGTTAGCTGCTATGAGCGGAGTGGGTAGCTCCCACATCTCATGAGTGAGCAACAGTAGGTGGAGCTGTTTGTTTAGCATCTGGTATGGTGTACAGGAGATGAGTGGGTAGCTCCCATGTACTCAGTATACCCGTGGCCACTGATTGTCTTTCCTTTGATCTGATCTTGCTGTTGAGTTGTTGTTGAGATCATTTGGCTCCCTGCTTTCGGTTGTAGCCTTGATCCCTTGCATAGCATTTTCATATTATCTATTGCTTTCCTTATGATGTTTATTGTTGCTCTCCGTACTGGGGTTTGACCCCGAGGTCCCTCTGGGGCTGGTGTTGTTGCCTGTGTGTTGTTTTCAGGTTTGCCAGGATTCTATGTTGGTCGTGGCTTTGACCCAGCTGAAGGTGCCCAAGGAGGTGGATAGAGTGTCCCAGTTAGCGTATAGCATATATGTACTAGTACTGTTAGCCGTGGAATGCCCTGTGCTTGTGGGATTGTGTTATACGTTGTAGTACTGGTATTTGTATTTGTTTAAATGTTGTACTGTTGTATTGTGTATTCAACTGGGATATTTTAAGTATGATTGTATTTTAAATTATATGTTTTAAACCGTCAGGCCAAAAGCTAAAATTTTAAGCCACTTTTGTATGCTTCCGCTATTGTTTGCATGGTTTATCTCTGAGTTTTGCACGAGACCTGACATTTTTGGTATCAGAGCTTAAGTTGGGATAAGCTCGATTTCTTTGATCACACTTGAGTCTAGGCACAGTGTTGTGTGTTGCATGTGATTGACTATGTGATCTATATGCTGCCTTTAATTGTGTTGTATCTGTTTTGTTGTGATCTTACCCTCTTAGTGTTTCTTAGATTCCGCCTAGACGTAGGGGTAGAGGTAGATGGCAGATTCTGAAAGAGTGTGCAGGTCAGACAGAGGATGATCAGCGTAGTTTTCCCCGTCGTGGTCGTAGTAGGCAGGCCGAGGATGAGGTTGATGAGTTGGCTGCTCGTGTAAACGATATGGAACTCGTTATGACGAGGTTTCAGCGTATGAATCCTCAGGTTTTCAATGGGGACGAGTCTAGTGCTGATGCAGATTCATGGTTGCAGCATGTCACGGGTTTGTTTAACCTTGTGCAGTATGATGATGAACTCAAGTTGAGTATGGCTATTTTCCAGTTGAGGAAAGGTGCGGAGCGTTGGTGGAGAGGCGCTTCTAGGACTTTGGAAGAGACTGGAGTAGGGATTATGTGGGACAGTTTTTGCGTGGCTTTCTATCAGGAGTATGTCTCGGAGTCCTACGTGAACGCTCGTGAGCGTGAGTTCGATAATTTGGAGCGGGGCAGTATGTCTGCTAGAGAGTATGCCCGTAGGTTTTCTTCCCTTCTTGCGTACGTGCCGCATGTTTCTGGTCGGGAGAGAGCAAAGAGAACTAGATTTTTTGAGGGGTTGAACGAGGAGTTGTATTCCTTGGTTTTGGCTAGCTCGCCGAAGAGCTATGCAGAGGCGATGGACAGTGCGATCGGCATCGAGGAAGGTTTGAGGAGCCGTCGGTCCCGTGGTAGGCCGTAGGTGGCGCAGAGTAGTCGTCCAGTGGTTCAGGGAGCACAACCTTCCTAGTCTGTGCAGTCCTCTCAGCCAACCCAACAGTAGCAACAAGTAGCCCAACAGTTTGGACATCAGAGGTTTAGGCTCGTGGTAAGCAGTTTAAGAAGAAGTCTGGTTCTAGTTCTTCTGGTTCTGGTAGCTCCAGCAGCGGTGGTACCAAGGTTGAATATTGTGGCCAGTGTGGTGGAAATCACCCTACAGCACAGTGTGTGGGTGTGCAGGGTTCTTGTAATGTCTGTGGTCAGTATGGACACTTTGCTAGAGTGTGTCCTTTGTCTGGATCTCAGCATACCGCAGCTCCACCGCAGGGTCGAGGTGGATCGTCTAGAGGTCGTTCTGATTTTCCTGTTCAGCAGCAGAGGTTGGGGGAGCCTCAGTTTAGGCCGTTTCAGCAGCCTGGTACTTCGCGGTTTGGACAGTATCAGTTTTCTGGACCTCAGTTTGCCCAAGTGAACGCCATGACCAGAGAGCAAGCTGAAGGCACACCGGGCGGCGGGATTATCCAAGGTACTTGCTTTGTTTTTGATTTTCCTACGCGTGTGTTGTTTGATACAGGAGCGTCGCATTCTTTTGTTTCTGATGAATTTGTGGTTGAGCATGGTTTGCATACCACTACTTTGTGTGATGTTGTATCTGTTGCGACTCCAGCCGGTGCGAGCCTGTTATCCGAAGAGATTTTGTTGAATGGTGTTCTTAGGTTTGGCGAGAGTGTGTTGTTAGCCAACCTGATCAGGCTAGTGATGTGGGATTTTGACTGTATAGTGGGAATGGACGTGTTGTCTAGTTACAGGGTCACTGTGGATTGTTTCCATGGCATTGTGCAATTTAGGCCCCAGTCTGACGAGAAATGGAATTTCTACGGCCAAGATTCCCGGTCGAAGATTCCTTTAGTCTCTACGATGGAGATGTTTAGCCTGTTGTCGCTTGAGAATGCTGGTTTTATGATCTATGCCTTAGATGCATCTTCTTCTTCGAGCGTAGAGCTTAGTAGAGTTCCCGTGGTTCGGCATTTCCCGGATGTGTTTCCGGAGGAGATTCCTGGTTTCTTCGAGGCGGGAGATAGACTTCAACATTGAGTTGGTACCTGGTACAGCTCCGATTTCGTGTGCTCCATATCGTTTAGGGCCTGCTGAGTTGAGTGAGTTTAAGGAGCAGCTTAGTGATTTGCTGGAGAAGGGATTCATTAGGCCTAGCATGTCCCCATGGGGAGCGCCTATTTTGTTTGTCAAGAAGAAGGACGGGTCGATGAGGATGTGCATCGACTTTAGGCAGTTGAACAAGGCGACAGTGAAGAATAAGTACCATTTGCCTAGGATCGATGATCTTTTTGACCAATTGCAAGGTTCTGCCATGTTTTCTAAGATCGATCTTCGTTCGGGGTATCATCAGTTGCGCATCCATGAGCAGGATGTAGATAAGACTGTGTTTTGTACCAGGTATGGGCATTATGAGTTTCTAGTTATGACTTTTGGTTTGACGAATGCTCCCGCAGTTTTCATGGATCTGATGAATAGAGTCTTTAGAGAGTTCATCGATCAGTTTGTGATTGTGTTTATCGATGACATTTTGGTGTACTCTAAGACTCCGTTGCAGCACAAAGAGCATTTGATGCTATTTCTTCAGAAGCTTCGAGACTCGCAGCTGTATGATAAGTTTTCCAAGTGCGAGTTTTGGTTGGACCGAGTTGTGTTTCTGGGTCATGTGATCTCTGTTGATGGTATTTCTGTGGATCCCAGTAATGTTGAGGCAGTGATAACTGAGAGCGTCCCAAGAGTGTTGCTGAGATTCGTAGTTTCTTGGGTTTGGCTGGCTATTATCGTCGTTTTATCGAAGGATTCTCCAGTATAGATAAGCCAATGACGCAGTTGACTCAGAAAGACAAGAGGTTTGTGTGGACTGAGCAATGCGAGAATAGTTTTCAATTGCTCAAGGAGAAACTAACTACAGCGCCTGTGTTGGCTTTGCCGTGTGGTTCAGGTGGTTTTGTAGTTTGTGCAGATGCTTCCTTGAATGGATTAGGTTGTGTGTTGATGCAGAATGGTCGAGTCATTGCGTATGCTTCTTTTCAAGTTGAGCCACAGATTGTTGCTAGCATTAGAGCAGCTCAGAGGACAGATCCTTCCATCCATGAGTTGAAGCTGAAGGTGAGAGCTGGACAGTTGGAAGACTATACGGTCTCTTCTGATGGTTGTTTGAGGTTTCGTGGCAGGCTTGTTGTGCCAAATCTGGTTGATCTTAGAGAAGAGATCTTGCATGAAGCGCATTGCAGTAGGTACAGTGTCCATCCTGGTGCAAGAAAGATGTATTATGCCTTGAAGAAGCATTACTGGTGGGCAGGTTTGAAGAGTGATGTTGCTGATTTTGTAGCCCGATGTCTGAATTGTCAGAAAAGTCAAGGCAGAGAGGATGAGACCTGTTGGCTTGTTGCATAGCTTAGAGGTGCCCCAATGAAATTGGGAAAGCATTACTGGTGGGCAGGTTTGAAGAGTGATGTTGCTGATTTTGTAGCCCGATGTCTGAATTGTCAGAAAAGTCAAGGCAGAGAGGATGAGACCTGTTGGCTTGTTGCATAGCTTAGAGGTGCCCCAATGAAATTGGGAGCACATAGCTATGGATTTTGTCACGCATTTACCCCGTTCCAGCAGAGGTTGTGATGCTGTGTGGGTTGTGATAGACATATTGTCGAAGTCTGCGCACTAAATTCCCTATAACATGAGCTATTCTTTGAAGAAGATGGCGAAGCTGTACATAGATTTTGTGGTGCGTTTGCATGGTGTGCCAGTTTCGATTGTTTCATATCGTGATCCTCGGTTAACTTCCAGGTTTTGGAAGAGTTTGCAAACAACTTTGGGAACTAGATTGGCTTTGAGTATCGCGTATCACCCCCAGACAGATGGCAAATCAGAGAGAACTATTCAGATTTTAGAGGATATGTTGAGAGCTGTTGTGATGGATTTGGGTGGTAGCTGGCAAGAATCGTTGTCTTTGGTGGAGTTTTCCTACAATAACAGCTATCAGGTCACGATTGGAATGGCACCATTCGAAGCATTGTACGGCAGGAAGTGTAGATCGCCAATGTGTTGGGAAGAAGTGGGGGAGAAGCAGTTGTCTTCCCCAGAGTTTGTGCAGCATATGAGAGATCAGGTGGACTTGGTTCGCTAGAGAATGAAAGCTGCTCAAGATCGCCAAGCCAGTTATGCGAATAAGAGGCGTAGGCCTTTAGAATTTGAGGTTGGTGATCTAGTTTCCTTAAGGTTTCTCCTTTCTGCAGTGTTATGAGATTTGGTCTCAAGGGTAAGTTAGCTCCTCGTTATGTTGGTCCTTATGAGATCTTAGAGAGGATTGGTCCTTTGGCTTATCGGCTGTTGTTGCCACCATATTTTTCTTCCTTACATGATGTGTTTCATGTTTCGATGCTAAGGAAGTATGAGCCAGATCCCTCGCATGTGTTGAGAACTGAAAAGGTTGAGTTAGATCGGACTTTAAGCTCTGTTGAGTATCCCTTGCAGATCTTGGATAGAAAATAGAAACAGCTGAGGAACAAAACCATTCCTTTGGTGATGGTTCAGTGGAGCAAGCACGGTAGAGAAAAGCTACTTTGGAACTGGAAGAGAAGATGCAGCGTGAGTGGCCGCATCTGTTTGAGTAGATGTTGTTTTAGTTCCAATAGTTGGTTGTGTTTCTTCCCCAGTTATCTTGAACTCATGTTTTGGAGTTGATTGATTTCGAGGTCGAAATCCTATTTTAGTGGGGGAGAGATGTTAGACCCGAAAGCTGAAAAGATTAATTGAGTTAATTAATCAGGTTTGATTGAGATCAGCTTGGAGTCGATATGCTTAGAGAAGCTATCGGGTTCTGTTTGTCTTTAGAACAGCTTTGAGTTGGCGCGGAGATCTGTTCAGTAGTTAGCGCGAGTTATCGCTGAATGTTGTCGCTCAGCTTTGGTGACGTCAGCAGTAGTGGTTGTATTCAGCAGTCGTAGCGAGATTAGCAGTCGCTGAGCAGTAGCGAGTGCGCTAGCGTGTTTGAGCAGTGAGTAGTTCTACGTCGTCATTTGGATTAGTTGGAACGACAACGATTTGGATTAGAGAAGAAGACTCAACTGTGAGTTGTGTTAGCGTCAGTTGTGAGAGAGAGATCTGTTGTAGCGTTGCTAACAGATGTTGGTTAGTGTTCAGCAGTGAGTAGCGGGTGACGTGTCCAGTTGCGACAGTAGCTCTCTGTGACGTCGTTTGAGTTAGTAGAGATCTGTTTTGGCTTAAGAGCGAGAGCTGTTGCAAGATCTGTTTGCAAGCGGTAATTTCAGTTGCGATAGTTTAAGTTGTCGGTGGATCTGTTCCCAATTGCTGTCAGTAGTGAGATTTAATAGGGAGCATGGTCTTGTTCTCTATTATTGTTCCCGACACTTAGAATATTTTCCCGATAGCAAGTTCTGTCGCGATACTCTAACTACTGTTCACCGAACCTTATCTTCTTCGATTGGCGACGGTATAAAGCTCCGACGAGGGCGAGAGTGGTAGCGTTGAACTCCTCTTGCTGAGACGCTTCGTTGGTGGTGCTTTATGGACGTTTACTTGAAGCTGGTGAGGTGTGCGAAGACATCTCCCTTGTGTAGTCTGTTAGCATAAGCGTCGGATTTCGCTCCTAGCTTGTTGGGGTAAGTAAAGTTCCTGCCTTTAAGCTTGTTAGAGCTTTCCGTTGAGTTAGAGAGGTAGGATTAGCGCTGGTGGAGTTCGTAACTCCCAGCTGCTGTTTTCTGTGTTACGGCCTTTGAGCAGCTGCTTGTGCTGGCTTAGCAGGTGGTGGATCTGTGTCATTGTGGCAATCTGCTTGTAGTAATTGTTGCCCAGAGAATAGAGGTACGGATGTGAGCTTGTTTACAGCTTAGTATTGAGCATGGATTATGTGCCTGCTGTGTGTGTGCTCTGTGCTGTTATCGTTTGTGCATTGTGTTGATATCAGCTGTTGCATTTGCATACACACATACTCCTGTTGAGCTCTGTTTTGCTAGCTATGCCTGTTCTGTTGAATTGTGAGTACCATGATGCTAGAGCTGTTTGTTTTAGCATCTGGTATGGTGTACAGGAGATGAGTGGGTAGCTCCCATGTACTCAGTATACCCGTGGCCACTGATTGTCTTTCCTTTGATCTGATCTTGCTGTTGAGTTGTTGTTGAGATCATTTTGCTCCCTGCTTTCGGTTGTAGACTTGATCCCTTGCATAGCATTTTCATATTATCTATTGCTTTCCTTATGATGTTTATTGTTGCTCTCCGTACTGGGGTTTGACCCCGAGGTCCTCTGGGGCTGGTGTTGTTGCCTGTGTGTTGTTTTCAGGTTTCCCAGGATTCTCTGTTGGTCATGGCTTTGACCCAGCTGGAGGTGCCCCAGGAGGTGGATAGAGTGTCACAGTTAGCGTATAGCATATATGTACTAGTACTGTTAGCCGGGGAATGCCCTGTGCTTGTGGGATTGTGTTATCCGTTGTAGTACTGGATTTTATTTGTTTAAATGTTGTACTATTGTATTGTGTAACTGGGATATTTTAAGTATGATTGTATTTTAAATTATATGTTTTAAACCGTCAGGCCAAAAGCGAAAATTTTAAGCCACTTTTTTATGCTTCCGCTATTGTTTGCGTGGTTTATCTCTGAGTTGTGCACGAGGCCTGGAATTTTTGGTATCAGAGCTTAAGCTGGGATAAACTCGATTTCTTTGATCACACTTGAGACGAGGCACAGTGTTATGTGTTGCATGTGCTTGACTATGTGATCTATATGATGTCTTTAATTGTGCTGTATCTGTTCTGTTGTGATCTTACCCTCTTAGTGTTTCTTAGATGCCGCCTAGACGTAGTGGTAGAGGTAGAGGGCAGATTCCGGAAGATTCTGAAGGTCAGACAGAGGGTGATCAGCGTAGTTTTCCTCGTCGTGGTCACGGTAGGCAGGCCGAGGATGAGGTTGATGAGTTGGCTGCTTGTGTAAACGATATGGAACTCGTTATGGTGAGGTTTCAGCGTATGAATCCTCAGGTTTTCAATGGGGATGAATCTAGTGCTGATGCAGATTCGTGGTTGCAGCATGTCACGGGTTTGTTTAACCCTGTGCAGTATGATGATGAACTCAAGTTGAGTCTGGCTACTTTCCAGTTGAGGAAAGGTGCGGAGCGTTGGTGGAGAGGCGCTTCGAGGAATTTGGAAGAGACTGGAGTAGGGATTACGTGGGACAGTTTTTGTGTGGCTTTCCGTCAGGAGTATGTCCCAGAGTCCTACGTGAACGCTCGTGAGCGTGAGTTCGATAATTTGGAGCAGGGCAGTATGTCTACTAGAGAGTATGCCCGTAGGTTTTCTTCCCTTCTTGCGTACGTGCCGCATGTTTCTGGTCGGGAGAGAGCGAAGAGAACTAGATTTCTTGAGGGTTTGAACGAGGAGTTGTATTCCTTGGTTTTGACTAGCTCGCCGAAGAGCTATGCAGAGGAGGTGGACAGTGCGATCGGCATCGAGGAAGGTTTGAGGAGCCGTCGGTCCCGTGGTAGGCTGCAGGTGGCACAGAGTAGTCGTCCAGTGGTTCAGGGAGCGGAACATTCCCAGTCTGTGCAGTCGTCTCAGCCACCCCAACAGCAGCAACAAGTAGCCCAACAGTTTGGACATCAGAGGTTTAGGCCTCGTGGTAAGCAGTTTAAGAAGAAGTCTGGTTCTAGTTCTTGTAGTTATAGTAGCTCCAGCAGCGGTGGTACCAAGGTTGAGTATTATGGCCAGTGTGGTGGAAAGCACCCTACAGCGCGGTTCCCGGGCGAAGATGCGGCGTCAATTTTTGAATTCTAGGGTTTTTCAGGGCCTGTCCCAGGCTGCCCGAGTTGTTTTTGGGCCAATACTTGCTATTGGGCTTTTTTGTTTGGACCTAAATTAATTTTTGAAAATTTTGAGATATTGGGCCTAAAATTGTTTTAAGCCCAAAATTGATGCAATTAAAATATCAAATAAGATTTTATTTATAAAAATATGATTTTATATTTAAAATATGATTTTGTTGGATAAATCAAATTTGATTATTTTATTTATGTCAATTAATTTAGTTAATTGTATAGATAATGTTTGGGATGATCGAGATTCGTGCCCAATGTATTAGGTGTATGCTAGGTTTTATAATTTTGGTTTTAATATTGTTGAAATCAATTCAAAGTGGTCCTGATTTATGGTCCGTTCCCACCCCTTTAAAATATATCCCTATTTGTCATGGTTATTTAAATGTAAATATAAGACTTAGTGGGAGGATAATTTTGAAGATGGTGGAGATGATGATCAAAGATATTAAAGACCAAAGACTTGTAAAACTGGAAGCTTATGTAATAGGATTGCATTTGCATACTGCATGTCACCTAGGATTGGACCTAGATCCGTGCTTGGCAACCACGGATCGCATAGATCTCGCTCATCGATCATCCCAATTATATATGTGATATATATATGCTGAATCCTCATTCTTTTAAATTTAATTTGAAATTATTGAGACCAAATTTCAAAATTAAAATCCCTCATTTTAAATTTGATTTAAAATTTATATCAAAATTAAAAGTTTATTCGATAAGCTAAGGGAATTAAATATTGTTTAAAATTTCCTACCTTCCATCAACAATAGATGTACGTCGATGCTACCCGTATACATAGCCCGGCTCATATTATTGAGGGGGTTATGTATGCCGAAAAGCTGTACACGTCATTGACACTTGCTGTGAGTTGGTTGGAACTCCCTTTAACGTTGGCTCATATTATTGGGGACATTAAGGGGACCGTCCATCACAACTCAACATTGATGGGCCATCTTGATACGTGATAGTAATCGGCGTCATATATTGGCCCTTACTGGACGTGAGGTAAATACATGGAGGTTGCACCTGTTGCAATTGGGCTCTACCTTTTGAGGGTCATGGTTGGCTGATATTATTCGGGACCATGATTTCTTGATTGGACTCTGTGTACCCACTAAGGAAACTTACTTTCTCGATTTCATTAGAGGGTGGTGAAATCGTTAAAATATTGGGAGGGTAATTCAAAAAACTAAATGACCATGTTTTATGTCTTAGCATTTTTCATGAATAGTCTGTAATGCATGTCTGTTTTTCTTTTCAGTATAAACTGCTTCCATTATGTCTTCGATCAAAAATCCACTTTCTGCTATACTGGATAGCAACAAGTTCACTGGCTTAAACTACCAATATTGGCTTCGAAAAGTCTGTAATGCATGTCTGTTTTTCTTTTCAGTATAAACTGCTTCCATTATGTCTTCGATCAAAAATCCACTTTCTGCTATACTGGATAGCAACAAGTTCACTGGCTTAAACTACCAATATTGGCTTCGAAACCTCAAGATTGTCTTGGCTTCGGAGAAACTTCTCTACACGCTAGAGAAGAACCCTCCGAAGGAAGCCCCTGCCAATGCCAGTCCTGAGGAGCTGGCAAAGCTGGACAATGGTGGGATGACGAGCTTAAGGCACGGTGCTATATGATAGCATTTATGTCCAGCGAAATGCAACAGCGGTTTGAGAAGACGGATTATGCTGCTGGCATACACCTTCATCTCAAAGAGCTGTATGGGGAGAACTCTCGGACTGAGAGGTTCACTACTGTCAAGGAGCTCATGACGAGCCCCTGTCAGGCCCCGTGCTAATCTCACAGGATTAGAGAACAACTAACAGGATTAGAGCACAATTAAGCACATAATCACGAAAGCGTAAAAACAGGGCTTAAAAATTTTTCGAAATCAAATGGGCCTGAACTCAAAGCATACATTCAAAATATCAAATACTCAAAATACAAGTTAACTCAAACTCATACGAAACAGGTAACACAAATCTCAAATCAACAATAGATCCCAAAATACATAGAATAACGGGGCATCCCCCGGGTTCCATACATAAATAAAATAACTGGGACTCATGGAAACGGGGATCGACCAACTGAACCTCCACTCTGTCCAGCTTGGTTACCTGAAGATCCTGCAAGTGGGTAACGCAGAACCAAACAACACAAAGCAGGAAAACAAATACGAGGTCAAGCCTCAGACGAAGAGCTATCAAAACAGCTAATCATGCAACATGCCATAATCGATGCTATGAAATGCATGAGGGCTATCAAAGATCGGATAGCTAGACCAGTGTATCAACTGGCAATCATCTCAATCAGCCTCTATACCCGCACGGTGTATCAACCGGGAAAATCATCGGTCCGTGATCTTCAGAGCCCATCGGCCCATCACAGCTCGGTGGTAGACACTCGAATCCGGTAGTCACCACTCCGATGATAGCGTTGGACTTTTCAGGCACAACTAATCAGTCGGCCAGTCACAACATGGCTTTCAATCAGGTCATCAATCAATCTATCAATCAGGCTCAAGATATATGCATGTATGACAATTCAATATTCAATCACAATGCATACAATTCAATTAGTGAAAACAGAATGTAAAACTCAGCACATTCACAAGCTGTATCACGTAAATCACAGAAGCATATCATCAGATTTCACAACATCAATCACAGCCATGTTCACGCTCAAAGCTGTTAAAATATGCTCAATTCGTACCTTCAACGACTGAATTTTACCTCAACAGAATTTCAAAGGCACGGCAATACCAACAGTGCAAACCAGCTTTCACCTGATATCCTCAACCACGGCAGAAGCTGTCCAGAACCTCAAATCTGTTAAGGAAACTCAACAATCAACTCATGTCTAGTTTGAATCAGAACTTCTCAGTAGCAATTCCTACGGTCAAGAATCTAACTCCGGTTCTACTTCTAAACAAAGTACTAGCATCTAATACTAAGCTTAGAACGGTAGGAATTTCTTACCCAACAGCTGGAACTAGCGGAAGAACTATAGGGTTCCACTGTACGAAGAAATCAGCTGCTGACGTAAGCGTTGCTGTTCAACCTACGACAATTGTTTAGCACATAGACAGATTTATGGCAGTTCTAAGAGACCTAATATATTCCTAAAATAGGAGAACTTAGCGTCTGGCAGAGGTTTTGTGAAGATGTCAGCGAATTGTAGCTCCGTCGACACATATTCCAACCGGACGTCCTTCTTTAGCACATGGTCTCTTATGAAGTGATGCCTGATATCGATGTGCTTGGTGCGTGAATGTAGTACAGGGTTCTGGGTGATTGCAATTGCACTTGTGTTGTCACAAAGAATGGGCGCTTCAGAAGCATCAATGCCATAATCCTTCAGTTGATGTTGAATCCAGAGGATTTGTGCGCAACAACTGCCAGCAGCAAGATATTCCGCCTCAGCAGTTGACGTGGCAATTGATGTCTGCTTCTTACTAAACCA